>JARVJO010000394.1:1522967-1543313 GCA_031762555.1 Cynodonichthys magdalenae | reverse complement strand
CAGCAGGACAACTTCTTCAGGATGGCATCTAGAGGAGTGGCCAAAGTCCTGGACTTTGGAACTGTGAACAAAGACATTTTCCTGGAGGCTCTGAAGGAGGTTCTTTATGAACCGTCATACAGGGAGAAGATGAAGCAGCTGTCCAGCCTGCACAGAGATCAGCCCATGAAACCACTGGACCAAGCCATGTTCTGGATTGAGTTTGTCATGAGGCACAAAGGAGCCGCACATCTGAGGACAGAGTCCTACAAGATGTCCACCATCCAGTACTACTCAATAGATGTCGTGGCTTTCCTACTGGCAGTTATCCTTATTGCATTTACCTTGCTATTTACTACAGTAAAGTTTGTCTGGATGAAGGTATTTTATGGCAACAAAGTCAAAAAAGAATAAATTGTTGGTATTTGGAAAAAAAAGTTGAATATGAATTAGTTAGTAGATCTATCAAATTTATTTCATTTTTTGTCGTTTTACCAAATTTCAGAACATGTTTGATTTAATCAGGAGACAGATTTGATGCACTACTACTTAATATTTGGACAAAGAGTGCATGATTTATTACCAAAAACAAAACTTAAAAAAACAATGTTCACAAAAATATATGCTTCTGAACTAGTTGTTAGAATCACCATTATTTTCATCTTAATTGCAGGCTGATTTTTTTTTTGTTATCTGTTTAATCTCTGGATGTTTTTAAGTCTAAACTACAACAGAAGCAAAACACACCATTGTATCTGTTATTACTGGGAGCTATGAAGCAGAAAATAGAAATATATATGTTATTATAATGGAAGAACACAGTGATTTACAGATTTTATTTTAGTTTGATGGTAATTTAAAAATGTTACATATTAATCTACTGCTTTTGTTTTACAAATTAAATTTGCTTTATTTCTTTTCTTGTATTTTATATAGTAAATTAGGTTTAAATATACCGTATATTTTAATGAACCCAAGCTTTGTGTTTAGATGTGTTTACACTTAATTTCTGATCTTCCTTTGATTGTAATTCTGGAACGTTTGCTGTTTTTCTGAGCACATTTGCAATATTTTTTAAATTATGCAATGATTTTTGCACTAATGGAAACATGTTTGAATCTGTGAAGGATAAAAATTTAAATGAAGTTTGACTAAATGCATGTAAATATAATATATGCTTTGTCAACATAATAATGAGCTGGACCATGGGCTGGTATTAAAAGGTAAAGACACAAATATTTGTATTTAGAGGTGAACATCAGGCAGAATCAAAATTATTAATGAAAATTTTTTTGTTTTTTTTGATTGCAGGTGTTACTTTTAATTTTTTCCTTTTTATACTTTTATTTTAAACTTTTTGTCTTCCAAGAGCAACTTTTTAGTGTCCTTTGACTTAAAGAGTTTAAGATTTGATCTAAGAGGAGAGTCAGTTTAACTCACTGTGGTTGTTCAGAGATGAGGTGTAGGATTCTCCATTGATCACCAGACTTGGACTGTCAGGCTGACTTTTAACTTGTGTCTTTTTGTGTTGGAGACATGAAGGACTGGGGACACAAGGACAGAAATCACCATCAGTTCACATAAATACAGGCCAAAACCACAAAATCCTTGTAGCTTGCAACTAAAATGTGATTTCAATTTGAATAAAAGTGAGTTAAACCGGCGTGAAGTGTTACCTGTTGGGTCGGACCCTCTCCCCTCCCTCCACACCTCCCGTCTTCAGCCCCCTCTGGTGGGGGTGGGGGCTGACAGCGGTGCAGAAGGTCTCCTCCAGGAACCTGATGGGCAGCGTCCTGTTTGCCGGCCGGTGAATTTGAGCCCCGCTGCTCCGGGTCAGAGCCCCCCGGCCGCCCACGTAATAATGAACCAGAGCTGGTAAGGAGTCGAAGGTCTCGCCCTCCAGGCTGTACCGGACCCGGGTGCAGGTCTCACCGGACTGAACCACCATCTTGCTGATGAGGAAGTGAAGCGTTTCCTTCTCCCAGTGGCAGGTGAGGACGAAGTCGCCTGGACTGGACTGTGAGTCCCTGATGAGGAACTCACCGTGGTTCAGAACCAGAGTCTCTGACACCTGCAGAGACATTTAATCCTTTTTAGTTTTTACAATATACACATAAATCACCAAAGCTATTGAGGTAAAGTACAACAATGCTCCAGTTCATTTTAGTTTTTTTACTCTGTCTGATTAATTCATAAATCTGCCTATAAAGCAGGGGTGGAGCCAGAGGGGTGGCCGGGATGACATGGGCCCCCTTTGGCACATGATAGGCCAAACCCAGGTGCCACCCCCAATAACTGACAGGTGGGTGGGGATCTTGGTTTTTGTGTTTGCATTTAGATATTGTTAAATTGTTTTCTGATAATAAGTAATTTTTTTAGCTCTTTTGCTATTTCCACACTAATCTTCAGCTTTGTATGTCTAAAAATGGCTGAATAATAAGTTGTGACTACCATTCAACATGTTTCTGGGCTCTTAGCTACTACCACACAAACCTTCAGCCTGATATTTCTTAAAACAGCTTAATTAAAGCTATTTGGAATTAGCTGTGGTGGCTGTTTCAAATGTTCAAATGGAGTGCTTTTCTTTATTTGTATGTGCACCACCCCATAAAAAAACACCTTGGCCACCCCTTGTCTAGCTCCACCCCTGTCTCGAATTTCTTAAAGGAATGCATATCACCCGCTACCTTTAATGACACCGAATCAAACTAACATAATCTTATATCGAGAAATTATAAAGAAAATAAAATAGTGACCCTCCGCTACTACCACACCAGATTTTAGCTCAATTTTAGGTCCATTTGTAGAATTACAGTGGTGGCCATCTTAAACTAAACTGACTGCACATTTCAGAGTAGTTTTTTTTTGTGGCCAACCTGCATAATAATCATGCTGTCCAATCAGCATCTTGATATGCCACACCTGCGAGGTAGGATGGATTATCTCTGCAAAGGAAAAGTGCCCCCTAACACACAAATTTAAGCTCATCCAATATAAATAAGAACATTTTTCTTTTTAATTTATGGTTAAACATTTCCTTTTCGAAACACTAAACAAACAGAATTTTTGGGGCAACAATGTTTATGTTTTTGCAAACATTTTGGCAGAAAATTACTAAGTAATTTTTTCCAGATTTATAAGAACACAAGGTGTCAAAATGTATATTTGATAAAAAAAAAAAATAGCCAACCTTTTGACTTCATTTAAACAGCATGAGTCAACAAACGCTTGGTTTTAAACAGGGGTTTGATCAGGACTCCCTCTAGTGGCCACACAGCTGAATTACACAAGAATGTAAATGTTATAGAAAAATAATTTATACATTTGAAACATTTATAACATCTCTGATTCTTCTCAGGCTAAGAGTCAGTGACCTATTTTCCTGACCTAAAATGTCATCTAAAACTTAACTGATTATCTTTTGTTTTGTCACAGACAAGGAGTTTTACAGGATCTGCTAGAGAAAGCTCGCATTGTTGTTGTGATAATATGTCAGATGTCCTTGTTCCCTCGTCGGTTGCTGTGTTATCATCATTGTATGTTTGATAAACATTCTGTATAATAAGTGTGTCTGAGACTGCCTCGACACACACATGCTGGACATTTCTGTGTGTGTCAATAAATTCCTGACAGCCATTCACGGAATACAGTTGCATTATTTTGGGACCACTTGTGTTTCTGCCTGGGCAAATAATAATGTTTTCCATAACATAAACTTTTTATTTTTATATTTGACAAAATGTGTTTCAGTTCTTCTTTAGTTCTAGGAATAAAGAAATAAAATAACGTTTTTATCAAGTTTAAGTTAATAATCCTAATTTTAAAACCTTGAAATAATTTGTGTTATTTAATATGATATTCCATTACAAATACAATTATGGTGTAATTTAATAATAAATAAATAGTCAGACTAACATTCCCACTTTTACAAAATAAAAATGCTGAGGCTTTTATTTTGTAATCTTTCAGTCTGAGCCACAAAAATGCATTAAAACCCTGCAGGAAGTGACAGAATCTCTGACATCATGCATCGTTTATAACTTCAGGCTCATGTGGTCGACTGACCAAACATCCTTCTGAGCAGAAAACCTCTTTTATGCATTTTATCTTCTAAATATGACAAACAGTGTTAAAACCACAGCACCTGTATTCACATGATGTCAGAACTAAAGAACAGTCAGACAAAAATTTATTACAATTAATTACGTTTATAAACCAAGATAATGATGAATGCAAGATATGTACAAAACTTTGTGGGTTTCTTAAACTTCTGGTGGACAAACCAGAAAGTTTCCATCCACTGCATCATGTAAACAGGCTTGTGCAGGGGGGGTGGGGGGGGCTGGAGCACCTGCCCCTTTTGCCCTTTGCCCTGAAATGCCATTTTGGTCAAGTGTATTTTTTTTTATTTGTTTTTTTTTTGTACAGTTCCTGCAGGGACCATGATGATGGAGAGTCTTCTCAGGTAAGAACAGATTATAACTTACTGCAGGGAGAAACCAGGCAGGTATCAGGAAAGGGTTCTCGCACATATTTCAGAAGTACTCTCATTCACACTCCAAAATAGTTTTATTTCATTTTTTTACTTTGAGCACCTGTCCCTTTAGTGGTCTCTGCCAGACCCTGCATGTAAAGATGTAATTTCCTCATTTTCTTACCAGTCCTGTGAGGTGAAACATGTCAGAATCTGTAAAAACTCCACTCTACACCAGCTGCTCATGGTTTTTACAGGTGGTTTTCTTGCTAACTAGAATACAACCATGTGAAAAAGTAAAACTTTGGACGATGAGGATTTATTTTGCATTCTATCGTTATTAAAATAAATGAGAATAAAAGCAAAATGCAGAAGCAGTTTATCTTTATCAGAATGAAACTCCAGGAAAGAAGAGAATACTTTCAGGGCTTTTTGTTAAAGTTTGAAACATTCGCTCTTTGTTAAGAAAACTTTTTTTTTCTGTTTATTTTCAGGATTGTGCACCAACCTCCCAGGGGATGCGCCCGTGGTACCAGGCGTGGCTCTTCAGGTCGGCGCCGCTCAGCCTCAGCTCTTCCTCCAGCTCCCTCCTCAGCTTCTCCGTTGGCGGCTCCAACCAGAACTTCTCCTTGCAGAACTTAAAAGTCATCACAGGTGGAGAATCAGACGCAGGAATCAAAGAAGCAGAGCCGTCTGTCCTCCTGCCTTCTCAGCTCTGACTCAGATCTTTAAAAATCTGACTGCAGCTCTCTCTGCTTTTTTTATTGGACACAGAGTTAAAAAAGAGAGGGAGGAAGGATGGACATTTCTCGCATTCCCACACTGGCATCCACGCTGGAGGCACCAGGGACCTGAAATAAGACTCCTTAATGTCAGAGTCTTGGTTTGGTTGCCCCGGCAACGTCACAGTGAGACGGGCTCATCACTCAGCAGCCCTTTGTCCCCCGTGTCTTTATACAAACAAAACAACAAAAAGAAGCTACTGTATATCAAGAGTTTTGTGTTGAGGATGGGCTGGGAATGCCCCCCCCCCAGCTCTGACAGAACGGGTCACCCCACCGGACTGTGAATCAAAAGGCCGGGCGTCGCGCCAGGACCACTTCAAAACAAAACACGAGTGTGTGTGTGTGTGTGTGTGTGTGTGTGTGTGTGTGTGTGTGTGTGAGAGGAAGCTGTAATTTCATTAGCATCATCCTTAATCCCCAGTTTATCCCCTTTTTAAACCATTTTTGAGCCAATGAAGCGTAAATTTTATCCGTTTTTTTCCCCCACTTGTCAACAGAAACTGAAGCAGCTTTAAAAAGAAAAAAACATTGCCTAAATTCTTCTGTGAAAATTCGACCGAATTATATTTTAGTTTTTTACTGAGAAAAACATCAGAAAAAAAAGGAAGTCTGATAAGACGAAGTGAAGAAAAGAAAAAAGCAACATCAGTTAAAGATTAAATCTTATGAGATAAGAGCAGAGAATAAAAATACATTTAAAATACAATAAGCATTAAAAAAGATGAAGCTTACTTTCACATATTCTCCACTGCTGTTGGTCACTGCTGAAAACCTGCAAGACAGAAAACCAAATATTTAAAAGTTATTTCCCGATTCTTTAAAGAGTTTTATTAGAATAAACTGTTTAAAACAAAAATTGTCCTTTTTATTCAAAAGTACTTTTTTGCTCAAGTGTGTTTGTCTGTTACTCCTGGATGAACATCACACATTTCAAGATGGCCACCAAACAAAAAATGACTACAACTCAGTCAGTTTTACAAATATTGATGTAAAATTTGGTGTGGTAGTAGCTGAGAGTATTCCTTGTCTTTTAAGGCGGGGTGTCAAACTCATTTTCACCAAGAGCCACATGAGCGTTATGATGTTGTAACTAACTTTGATGTTTAATGTTTGACTTCGACTAAACACATTCATGTCTCTTTGCTACGACTGAGCACTGCTAGCAAACAATAAGTGAGCTCTACCTGGTATTTCCTGCATAGAAACAGCATTTCAACACGTCGTCTTATAAACACTGAATAGTACTAATCGACATGCAATATGTTAGATGTAGTTTATGGTCAATGCTGACTTTAAAGCGGTTAATTTAATACTGTGCTATCCAGCAGAACTGCTCAATGCCAACAGCTCTTGGGCAGGACAAGTAATACTTTTCGCCTTTTCAATTAGTTTAAATTTATGATTAAATGCAACAAAATAAAGTTTACCACTGATATAAAAAAAACTATTTTCATATTAAGTAAAAAAAATAAATAAATAAAAAAATGTTGGTGGGCCAGACGGGAGTCACCAAGGGCCACATTTGGCCTGCGGGCCTTGAGTTTGATGCGTGTTTTAAGGTGTTTCATCCTGACTGCAGGGGTCAGACTGCTCAGTGTTTGATCTGCAGAACCAAACATTTTTCCAGCAGTAAAACATTTTCTTTGCGTCGTCTTGCACAACTGAATCAGTGAGTTCACTCGACACCGCCCGGCAACAACTTGCAACATAACAACCTTCTCCAGGGAGGCCGTGGAAAACCTCAGAGTGACAATCTGAAAACGGTTTATTTTCTGGAAACGACGCGTGTTTGTCTTCCTCCTGCTGATCCGGTCATCAGCTGGCTCCAAACCAAGCTGAGTGTTCCTGGGAGTCACAAAGCTCAGCCCCAGCACCCGGAGGATTTCTTCTAAACTGGTTTAAAAACAAAAAAAAGAGAAGAACTCCAGTTTCTAACTGACAGCAGAGACGTACGCTTCATTTTTCTTTTCCTCAGCATATTTGAGTGAGTCCAGGGAGGTGACCTCCTGTTCCCAAACACAAACTCTGAGAAACTCCCAGCGTTCAAAATCTGTGTTCCCAAACCTCAGAGAAGATCTGAAGTTCTGATTATCTGACTGTGTTGTTTTGTTTGTGATGCTTTGAGGTAAAAACTAATATCCTTTTTAAAAAAAATGTTTTTTTACACAACAAACTTACTGCAGGTCACAGATGAATGATTCCCTGATGTTGAACTCTGCTGATTTTAGCACTTTCTATTTTAATTTAACGGCAACGTTGCAATATTATTTCTAGACAGTAAACAGGGGGGGAATCTTCCCAAACAGAACAGGAGTGTTAAATAAGAGGTGGAAGAGAACTTTAAAGATTTATTTAAATGACAGACTAAATATTTCCCAGCTTTCAGTCATGTTACATAAACTTACAGTAAATCTGAGCCCATAGAGAAAGTTAAAAACTCACTTCCTGTTGGCGTGGAGGAACTAGACAATTTGGTGCCCAATGCAAGATTTCCGGTGGCACCCCCTTGTGCAATTTACTAAATATTTTGTTAATCCACTAATAACTGAACTCTTCTCATTTAGCAGATTAGTGTTTTTGCTAACTTTGGGAACTGTTAGCGGACTAATTAGCTTCAAAGAAATGAGGTTACACTAAATTTAAGTCCACTTGAAAATTCACAACGGTAAAACTTTTTATGCCGTTTCTTTAGAATTAAATAATTTTTAAAAATATCCCCACTTACAAGTTGTGCTGGGCATCTTGTGTGCAGCATGTAGCATCTTTAGCAGCTAAACTTCAAACTAAGAGCATAAAAAAATTAAACAGTTAACAATATTTAAATATTGAATACAAAGTATGACTACCTATAAAATATGGTAGTGAAAGTATTTGTTATTTGTTGTTCCACTAACTTCAAACGGTATTTATAAAAACACAAACTCTATCTAAGCAATGCTTTTATTCTGAAAGGGTGAAAATATTGGAGGCTGATTTGATGACCCCGCCCACTTTCAAATTGAACCAATATAAATTTAACAACATTGTGTCAGACCTGCCTCTACCATAGGCGGTGGGCAATCGTGTTATTCCCTGTTTAAGTGGTGTATGTTAGCAAAATATCTCATGAGCCAATATCTCTCAGAAAGTAATTATTCATGTTTATGTAGCTGAATAACTTTAAGAGATACAGTGGTAGTAACTGAGAGTCATCTCCAACCTCATACGTCTTTGTTTAAAAGTTTAATTGTGGCGGGAGATCATGTTTGTTTAAAAACACCTGACAGGTGAGCAGCTCAGGTAAACAGGAAGTGAGTTTCAATAAAACCAGCTGTTTTGACTGAACCCGGAGCTCCTCATCCTCTCCTCCAGTTTGACAGCTTCCTCCTCAGACTGAAACCGATCGGCTCCAAAGTCCAGATGTTCTGGTTTTATGTTTTATGGCAACAAATAACCAAAACACAAACACTGATATAAGCTTTTAGAGCCAAACAGGAGGGAAATAAACGTAAAACGAACTAATAAAAGTTCTGATGTTTAATCTGAGTTGGTTGACATCATGACGAATTTCTCTCTCAGGGTTTAAAAACAACAAAAACAACAACATGAACGGGTTTCTGAGTCCAGCTGAGCCCAGAAACGCGGCTCACCTTTTCCGGGTCTCCTGGTCTCCGCAGCGGACCGACCCACAGCTAACGTCCGAGACCCGGTTCATCTTTGTCCCGCAAAGTCCGAGACTCGCGCCGCGCTGATCTGCTCGCAGCCGGGAGGAGGCGGAGAGCCACTGCGCATGCGCGTCACCTCGTTTTATAGATATTACTGTTTGACAGATTGGTTTAGTGTTTTACTGCAGAATTCGCTGTATTTTTGCAGAAAATGCCTCTTCTCTTATTTTTATTTAATTTGCTCTTTGATTTTATAATTATAATGCATTTTCCTTTTTGTTAGAACTTCTCACATACAAAATTCTGTACAAAAGTTTTGATCCAATTTTGTTGTATTTAAACTGAGAGGTATTTCTCAGCAAAAGCAATGAAAAAATAGATTATGAAACTTTGCCTCAGGCTGCTAAAAGAAAATATTATTATTGAAATTGTAATTTACTAAATATTATATTTTGTTTATGCAAAATTAGGTCATTTCTTGAGTTACTAAGTAAAACAAATACTGTCCAAAAAACACTTGTTTAAAAACCCTTGAGAACTCCAGCGCAAAACTACGTTTTTGGATTAAAAACAAAAAAACATAGCTGGATTAGAACTTATGCACAGAACTATAAAATTTGGGCCTTTTTTTTTACTTTTTTTTCTGGGAAAGGATTAAAATTCTCTTTCATAATTTAAAATTTTGTTTATAAATACTGATTTATTTAAGCAGCGTAAGCAATTTTTGCCACATTAGAAAAACCTTTTTGTTTTGAACTTGTTTTTTTAATCTATTTTACTTAATATAGTGAGGAACTTTATTTTTCTGTTATCACTCTGAAAAAACTGACAAAAAAGTAGAAACATTTTTTATCAAGATGAAACCAAACTTAGCTTTGCACAAACAACCAAACAGGATATTATGAAAGCGTATTAAATCACTTCTCACCTGTCATGGTGCACTTCCTGTGAGATGTTTGCAGTCTTCTGAGTTTCCTGTTCAGGTCGATGCCTCTCTGTTTGAGGGTCCGACAGGTTCTGGGCCCTGCCACATATAGGGTCCATTGGTACATAAAGGTCCTGCTTTGAAGCAGCTCTGCGGCTCGTCATGTTGAACGGATCTCTGACAGATCCTGAGGCAGGTTTGGTCCTCAGAGGGTCTGACAGCTCTGTGAGGCAGCTGTCAGGAGGAGAGGTCAGAGGTGAGGCCCGTTTGGGTGTAGGGGGCAGCGGCCGGTCCAAAACGGGCCGAGGCTGCTCCAAAGCTGTCAAACTAGTGGAGAGGACGCTGAGCAGGGGGGAGTCTCGAACATGTTCCCCCGCCCAGTCCTGTTTCTCCTCCTCTGTCGTCCTCTCTCTCACCCTGCAGTCCTTGAGCCTCTCACTGCGGGGGGCCGTGCCCACGTGGGTGTACATGTGGCTGGAGAGGGCGTAGCTGCGGGGGCGGGAGTCCATGTCGTCCACAGATCGCTCCCCTCGTCCTGCTCCACAGAACCCCCCCTTCAGATGTGAGGCTGTTTTGTTGTTAGTGAGATCCCCAAACCATTTAACACCTGAGGGGACAGGATGGAGCTCGTTAAGGTCCATTTGTACAATTAATCAATGAGTTCATTCTTAGTTCTAATAATTTGGATTCACTGTATCACTTCCTGTTTTCAAATCTGCTCTTAAAATTTTTTTTCTCCTTGGATTTTAACTCAGTTGAGAGTTGGTTTTAATTTTTACATTTTTGCTGTTTTTATAAAATAATTGACTCATTTTACGTTTTTTATTTTTTTAAGTTTGCTTTTATGTGTTTTTGTTAGTGTTGGCCAACTGTGTTTTTAAAGTGTTTTATAAATAAAGTTGTGTTGTATTTCCTGGCAGGGCATAGGCCATAGAGGCAAAGGGGGGGCCACAAATGTGGAACGAAAAAACTTATTTTATAACTTTTTATTAGTTGACATTAGCTGTGTCTCAATTCAGGGGCTTCAGCCGACCTGGACCACGGCCCACGTTGGCCACATGTAGGCTGCATAAATGACACGCGTTACCCCGTTACCATGGGGTTATATTTCACATCACGTGCCTTCAAACACATGTATTTACGTCACCGGAGGACAAACTTCACAGTTAAAAATGTTAAAGATAAATTTCATCAGCTAAGCTGTCATTTAAAAACAAATTTCTCTGTCCACGATGAATTTTCGAACTAAGACAACTTCGTAAAAAGAAAAATCTTCGCCGTTTTCGTTTTATTTATTTTATTTATTTATTTTGTTTAGTTTGCTGATGGCACAATGAATCCTGGGATATCCTCAGCCGGGAAGGATACTCACATGCAGCCATCATTTTCAGGGTTTTGTGGGGAGCATGTAGAACAGAGGTGTTCCATGTTGGGTTTGAGACCCCAACCTAGTCGGGACATGAAGGTACTGCAGGTCGGTCGGGAAATTTATGGGATGTTTTTTTATTTATTTAGTTTTATTTTTTCCAAAGTTATGTCTTTAAACACACATTCCCATGAACCCAACATGTAGCAAATTGATAAATGGAGTCCTAAAACGTACAACAATGTATTTCAGTCAGAAGTAATTATTGCAACATTTCTACAACACTACTCCTAATGAAAGTCAAAAAATAATCTGTTATATAAGGGGTTCTTGCTAAGTCTCTCCATCAGTTTGGAGGTCATAGACTAAAAAATGCTGAAGACCCCTGCTGTAGAATAATCACTGGTTGCTCATGTTTGTGAAAATAACTTGTTCTGTGGGTTTCTCAGCTGTTTTACATGGAGCTGTGTTGCACAGGAGATGTCAGAATAAAAGTATCACAGGGTGCTCGGTGTGTAAATACAAATCAAAATAAGGATAAATAGTCAGAAGTTTGCTTCTGGTTTTGTTGCCCTCTGCATCTTTAGTTAAATATTAACATAATTCAAATGGAGTCAGAATAAATGTGTGAGACAATCAGAAACAGTCTAACAGGTACAATCAAATAAAAGGTAATAAAAGCAGATTCTGTTTGTTCCTTTTTACTGTCTCATGCAGAGCAGGTGTGTTAATGACATTTAGGGGTTTTAAAGGTTTTGGACTTTACCCTGAATATGACACAAACCGTCACACTGAGTCACCGTGTTGATTTAGTCTTTACTCCCTCTGATGTTAAAACTCTGTAACCAAGTTGTGACAGCAGCTGCTACTTGATTCTGAAAGGTTCATAAAAGCATAAACATCCATCTGACGGCAGTTTACAGTGAAACATCACTCATCGTTCTGCGGTTGAACTCCGGACATCAATTAATGATTGATATTACTTTGCTTCGATGGAACAGAAACCTTAAGAGAGCAGAGCAGCAAAGACTCAGTCAAAAGGAGAATAAAAATATCACAACTCAAAAACCCCCCTACATTGCATCACGCTGAAAGAGGTCAAAGACAAAAGCATAAAAAAAGAGAAAAATGAATTTTCTGCTAAACCGCAGTGGGAACGAGGCCTGCATGAAATGCTGAAGCTAAGCTGTTAGAACTAAGAAAGGCAGAATGCTAGCTAAAAGCTAACAGAAGCAAAACCTTATAATGAACACAAATGGTGCAAAAAGCTAGCCAAAAGTAGCAAACACTAGCTGAAAACTAAATGTAGCCAAACGCTAAAAGAAAAAGTAGAGCAAAGTAAGCTAAAGCTAAAATTATCATACAGCTAGATAAACGTAACAAGGATAGCTAAAAACTGAAAATATGAAAAAGCTGTCTAAAAGTACCAAAAAGCTAGCCTAATGCTAAATGGTACGCAAAATGCTAGATAAAACCCAAAACTCACACAAAGCTAGCTAAAAGTAGCAAAACTCAAGCTAAAAGTAGCAAAAGGCTAAAGCAAATGGCTAAAAGCTAAAAAAAAATAAAAAAACTCACTAAAAGTGGCAATAGAAAAACTAAAAGTAGCATAAGAAGACAAAAGAGCAAAAATGTCTTTAATGTATTTTGATGGAGAAATGTTTATAAATAAAGTTAAATATTTAAAAAGTTAAGGAAAAGGCAGAACCCAGAAGTAGTAGTTTGTCATTTTAAGAGCTGAATGTTTTGATAGAATTTTCACAAAATAAAAAATAGTTTTAAAAAATCTTGATGTTAGTCTCATTACTGTCCAACAGAAACGAACGTGTTCTTTTCAGCAACTTTTATTTTATTTTTAAATCTGTCTTGTTTTGCAGTAACGTTTTTGCTTTTCTGCAAAAACATTTGAGTTCTTTAAATAAAACACTTTTCTTGTTTGATTGATGGCCTCAATGTGTGAAAAGCTGCCAAACGGAGGGTTGAAAGTGTCAAACCTAAACATGAAAATGATGTTTTTATTGTTAAACAGGAAATGAAAGATCTGAGACAGGATCTGAGAGACATTTTAGTCATCAACCTCAGAACAGCTCACCTCGTTAGACCTTCAATCCTAATTTCTACCAGTCAAAATGTAAATATTTCAAACTAATAAAGTTCAAGATGTATTTTATATGTTGCTGTAACATCCACCTGTAAATCAGGTCAGGAGGACTAATAATGAGTGAAAATAGAAACCAAAATCCCAAAACATAAAAATGTAAACATCCTTCAGAAAAGTCTAAATAACTGATCAAGATTGTTTAAAGAGCAAAAGAAAAAAGGTGAAACTTTTATTGGTTTCTTTGCTCCAGTCTGAAACATCAACATGATAAAAGTAGAATAACTGGACAGTTAACGAGTCAAACAGCAGCAGAGGACAGGGACGCAGAGTCACCGACACAAAGACCACCTGATTTATTTACAGGGTCCAGAAAGAGGACAAATACCCTCTGACTCGTCTCAAACCACATCTCTGTTTTTACTTGTTAGAGGGCCTGAACACAACCAGAATTCACTTTTTTAAATTTCACTTCTCTCCTGTTGTCTGTTTTAATCACAAATCTTGTTTCACTCAGAAAAATGCTTTGATTTCTTTCTTCCTTTATTACAAAATAATGAGGCAGAAAAAATATTCTTACAAAATCAAATAGTACTTGGAGGACACGGAGCATCACAGAGGACAACCTTCACATGGACAACGGACCAACAGGGAGGAGAAGACGAGACATAAAGGGAGAACTAACGAGGGGACATGAGACACACCTGGATCAGGTGTGGGAGGAGCTTAGGAGGAGAAACTAAACTGGAACAGGGAGTAAACAAACAAAGAACAGTAAGAAACAGAAATATGAACAACTGCAGATCCTCAGTTTCTCTGTTAGCCCCTGCTCTGTCCTGCCACGCCCACCCACACCTGTTCTAAGTTGCCATTTTCCCAGGTGCCCCCCGGCAAGTGGTTTGTCAACCAGATGTGGACTAGATGTGGCAACGATGGCACGATAGTTGGTCCAGGCATGGACCACTTCTGGCAAGCCACATCTGGACCACAAAGAATCATCATCCTTTGGGGTATCTGGGCCAGATGTGGACCAGAACTGTACCAGACAAACTCTGCTAAGTTTGCAGCCTCGGTTCGGTTCTGAGTTCTGAGTTCAGCTTCATAAAATCGTAACATTCAGTCCAGAAAGTTGTCAACTTTGATCTCTGAGGAAATTCCCGACACTTCGGCTGAATTTTAAATGCTGAACATTTGTAGATGTTATCTTAGCGGCTTCTGTATCTTTGATTAAACTTGTTATAATTCTTCCTCTTTGTTTTTAATGTGTTTTAAACTGAAAACTCACATTCAGATGAAACCACTGGTTTTATAATCCATGCAGTCTGGAACGTATTTAAACAAAAATCACTGTCAAGTTTTTTTTTTATCTTGTTTCTTTTATTTAATTCACCAGAAATAGAAAAAGATTATTATTACAAATCAAATGAAAACATTCAAAGTGCTGTCATGTTGACTTTTTTAAGTTTGTGATGATTTTTTTTCAAAATGCAAAGTTCAACAAATAAAACTTGTTTTTACACAATCATGAAATGAAGACAAAGAAAATCCAACTCACTGTTTTTCTTCTTGTTCATGGCCCAGCTGAGATATTCTGCTGTTTGATCAGCAGCTTCTCCACTTGTTTCTGCAGTCTGCTAATGATCCGCACGCTTCACTCAGCAGAGTGAATCTGCTTCCTGCTTTCTGAAACCAGCGGAAACGCTGGGGAGGCCAGTTTTCTGAGCCGTTTCAGGTCATGTTTATGCAATCAGGTGGAAATAAAAACAGAGTTGTGACTTCAGTTTAAATGTGTGTCAGCTCCTGGTGACACACGGCTGCTGGATCTCTGACATCTCTTTAGTGAACAGATTTTTTTTGAAGAAATAAAACACCAGCAAAAAAAAGAGGTTTTTCTGATCTAAGCTGTGACGTCACAAACTGATTCTGAAATGATAAACAGAAAAGAGGAAACTGAAGAGAATTTAAAAACAGATATTTGGACCAAGAACTAAATTTATTCCACTTATTCCTCACCAAGAGAAAATTTGTTGTCAATTTTTATAATTATTTATATTTATTTAACTAAAGACAAGAATTTTTCTTTTATTTAAGACATATTTTCAGGACTTTCTTCAAAAAAACAGGAAAAGAATCCTTTAAACAAACAAATAAAACTCTTGAGATTTAGGTTAATATTATTAATATTATATGCAGATGAAACTTAACAAGTTACATATAAAACCCAAATATCCACAGTTGAAGTGACTGAAAACTGAAGAAAAAAAACATTTTGTTTGACATAAAACATAAAGATTTTATTTTCTGTTTCACAGCCATTACATAACCTTTTAACAAAAATATACATAAAATCCTGTGTTGTTTGTTTATTTTGATCTGTTTAAGCTGGAGAATGTTTTCCTCATATTTACCTCCATCTTTCAGATCTTTAATAAACATTTAATTTTTTATTTTGCAGCCAAAACAAAGAGAACCACAGTAAACAGAAACAAACTGACATATTAATCTGGATTTGTGCTTTTAATTTGAAAGTTTGCTTAATCCCTGAAACAACATGAAAAACTGAATTCATCAGATATCAAATAAAATACATTTTATTGATGTTTAAGTTTTATATATTTGTTTATATTCTAGGAAACTCTGGGTTTTACAATATTCTGTATGTTTTTTAAGAAAACAGGAGAAAACAAGGCGAGACAGCTTGAAAGACGCAGACTTCATTAGATTCAAGTTTCTTTCAATTAGAAATAACTGATTATATGAAGGGAATCTGGTTTTGTTGTTAAATAAACAGATTTTTCTTTAACACAGGAGGATTTATGGTGCTCACAGCTCAGAGGGTGGAGACACATGTTTCAACATCATCCTGTGTTTCCTGCCAACATTTCCTGATGAACAAATCCCAAACTGAGACTCATCTAAGATTTCTTTCCTTCTGCATCGACTCTGAGGCCTCCTGACATCCTGACGGGTCATAAACACAAAGATACAAATACTTTATACATTTAATCAGTTTTACTGTGGATAAAACTGAAATATTTGTGAGTAAACAGCAGCGTTTCACACAGACCGGTTTGTTCCAGGAGCTGAAGCGGGTTTTGTTTCGTCTGGCAGAACTGAGTCACTGTCCGTCTGGATCTGGACCCTGGCAGCTGCGTTAACACAGAAACCTGTTCTGTTGGCCGTACCAAGTGAGACGTGGTACTCAGCTGCTGCGCAAAAACTCTGCAGCCTCACAGCTTTCAGGAGCTTTTATCTAAAGTTTCAATAAAAACACAAACAGAGCTCGGAGTCAACTCAGCTTTTTAAATAAAAGAACTTAGCAGCATTTTATTTTTTCTTGTTCTTTCTAGAAATGACCTGCCTGGACATTCACAGAAATCAGTTTTTATTTGTTACACAACAAATTTAAGATTCAACAGAAGTCTTAGTTTCCTGCTGCAGTGATACAATCATCAGTTTTTTTCCACTGAGAGAACACGAACAGAACTTTCCCTTTAAGTTTTAATGTTTAGAGGAGAACATGTGTCATTTTTGACAAAAACCTTCTTTAATCCCAAATAATCTGAACATGAAGTTTTATTTAAAGTAAAGGATCGACGACATTAAGCAGACTAGTTCAGGCTAAAAAAGTGTTCCGATTTTCTTTAGAGGCTATTTGATTTACAGTCTGCAGATAGAAATAAACATAACAGCTCATTTATTTGTCATTTTCATAATGGCTGCTCCCTGGATTAGATTTATTTATTTAATTTATGAGCCAATATAGTTGTCAGAAATACTTGTGTGCCTTTATCAATGTTGCCAGATTGGATTTCTTTTGAACAGGTTGGGCTGAAAAAAACAGCTTTGGGTGGGTTTAAAATTTGTGCTTCTTTTTACCACATTTGTCAAATATTTAGAAAGTATTCCCTAGAAAATTATATCAAAATATCAATTGTCTCTATGAAATGGTGTTGGCTAATATCAACTGTAAATGCACCAACTAGAGCAGAGACTGAGTTTCTGAGATTCTGAGGACCTACAACCTCCTGCCGAACAACCTGAGGGCTGTTAGTTGACTTTTGTTGAAGTTGTGTTTGGGTTGGAAACTGTCAGTCTGATCTGGCAACCCTGGCCTTTATGTGAGCAGAAGATCTCAAACACTTCTCAGTCCTCGTTAATGTCATTTTGTTCCACTAGATGGCAGCAAAAGTCCTCAAACAGCAGAGACACTTTTGGAAAGTTCAGAAACTTTATTAATCTTTATTAAACTGTAATGATTCAATTGCTAACTGTGTGTTCTGACTTTGTATTTTTTGTGTTTTTTTATGTAAAACACTTTATACTGCCTTGTTGATAAAATGTGCTATACAAATAAACTTGATTGATTGATTGATTGATTGATTGATTGATTGATTGATTGATAATCAATATTTAAAAAAAGATAATCAATGTTTTAATCAAGAACTTCTCATATAATGTTGAAAAGTGCTGTGCTTGTCAATTTTTTTTATTTTATTTTTGCAAGTAAATAAACAAACAAAACTTCCTTAAAATATATTTCTGTCTTTCAACTGATCCATGTCATTTATCTGCAACACAATTAGTAAATAAATCAAAGTCAGTGTAAATCGTTCATATTAATTTAGGTGTTTTTGCTGTGGCAGCTGTCTTCAACCTGGTTTATCTGTAGACGTAAATCCAATGATTTAAATCCATGTGGAGGTTAATGAGATATTTTGCTAACAGAGAGTCTCAAAATGGCAAATTTTAAACAGATCTTGTGTAATCTAATCACACTCAGAGTACATGTTGGGGATCAGTTTCAGCTCTTATCACACGTTTCAGCAGTAAAATTACAGCTGTTTTTGTTTCTGTTGGCTGGCGGCCATCTTTGACTCGGTTGTAAACAATCTGCAGCATTTAGACATGATGTCAGGGTTAAAAGTTCTCTACTAAATAATAATAAAACGTTGTAATTAATTAATCCTGTTTGCTGCTTTCAGAATGTTTCTCACAACTCTGCAGTGAGGAAATGGTTGAGATGCAGCTTTTTCTTTAGAAATGAAAGAATGAAAGCTGCAATAAAAATAGATTTAGAGATGTTTCATTGTTTCTGAAATCAATGTCAAATGTGTGCTTCAGACATAAAAGCTGCACACTGAACAGGATCGTTAGTTTGTTTTCTGTTTCTCTTAATGAAACTTATCATAAATAAGAAACACGTCAGATTTAACGCGTCGATAATTTTGCTTCCAACTAATCAAATTTCTTTTGCTTTCAAACAGAGTGAGCACACAGGCTGAGTGAAATCTGTCTCTTTTTGAATCATCTCTGAGCTGCCTTTGCTTCGGAAGGTTGCAGGTTTATTTGTCTCAGAGCAGAAAACACCAGGAAGGACTTCACATTTTCATTGCAGCCACACAAAAAATCTGTTCAAAATCCCGGGAGACTCCTGTAAAAACATGGAGTAAGATTTTAAACCCACCTGACACGATGCTGTCAGGGTGTCTTTGTCTTTACATAAACATTCAAGGACATCTGGTTGATCAAATTAAAAATGTGTCCTTCACACAACGGCACCATCTGGACCTGTGAGATGTAAACTCAATAATGTTTCTGTACTTCCTGTTCCTGCAGGTGCTGAGCTCCGGCTGTCTCTCCTTCTTTCTTGGACTGTTGGGGATCGACTGACAAGAGCTGGTGCTTTTTTTTGAGAATTAGGAAATTTGAGTTGTACACCCCAGAGACACAGTGTTCCCAGCATTACCTGTATCCTCGTTACCTCTTGGAAATCCTCCACCTCTAATCCTCCAAGCCTGGAAACAACGTACACCAAGCAGGACACAGTCCCCTGTTGTCCTCTCCTCTCGTCTCTGTTCAAACCTCTGGGCTCAGGTTGAAAATGATCAAAAGGAAAAATTATTTAAACATGAGGTCAGATTATAAGGTGAGAAGAACATTTTTTTAAATTTAGGATCTATTCAAACAAATTGAAACATGTAACTACGGCGTAAAATAAACCGTTTAAATATATCACTAACACGTTTTTTATTCAGCTCACTTTCTTTTAGCTCACAGTTCTTACATGTTGCTCATTTTTACTAAATGTTTAATTGAAATGTTAAACCCTAAATCTAAAAGTGTAAAAAATGTGAAAATTACATCTTAAATGTTGCAGCTAGGTTTAAGAATTTCGAAATGGAATGCAGCCTTTGCTATTGGTGCCCAGCCCTTGTGACATCATCATCCTGCGACAAAAGCAAACACTAATGCAGCTAATGTTGCTAATGCTGCTAACGCTGCTGAAGATTGCATTTAAAATTGAAATTATTTTATTGAAAACATTTTGACGGTACCTGTGGTCCAGAAGGTTGAAGTGCAGCTCGAACACCGGCCACAACTGCAGGTCTGATGTCCTGTAAAGAAGAGCAAAGCCTGGAACATACTCCGAAGCCAAACAGTCAGCGGGGTCATGTAGTTGTTCTGCGTTTGTTTACGCACACACTTTTCATCGCCCTGGAGACACACCGCGCCAAGCTCCTGGGGAACCCCTCCCACTGCAGCATATGTCACTGCATGGGGTTTCATGGAGTCTGATGCAGAGAAAAAAGTCAGAGACTTGTCACTCAGCCAACGTTATTATCCACAAATCTGTGTTTTTATCGGATTCTTCCGTGCACACCGTCTGTTTTATCTCCATTCATGAGTTTCTCACAGTTTAACTCTTTTTATAAATGTCTGCTTCCTGGTACAACAGTCAGCTCTGGAAGCGAGTCATTTTTTGTTTTTTTTTTTTTAAAGAGTGGTTGAAGTAATATGTAGCATCAGAGCACTTCCAACAAAAACACACACGCCCACAAACTTCAAACCAATTTAACATTACCATTATAGCGGATGGGGGTAAAAAGTTCTGCCGAAGGGGTGTGCCAAAAGGGGCGGCCGAGTCGACGCTGCGAACACTGGTGACGTAATTTTCGTCATGAAACTGCGACAGTGCCGGCAGTTCGGCGGGAGTGTGGCTGTGTCTCAATTCAGGGGTTGGGTCCTCATGAGCACATAGCCCAGCTGGACCGGGTGGGCCACGTCCTCGCTG
>JARVJO010000394.1:1472283-1482848 GCA_031762555.1 Cynodonichthys magdalenae | reverse complement strand
TCGAGGCAGATAATTTGCCTCGAGGATTTTTAGTAATCGAATTACTCGAATTATTCGAGGAATCGTTTCAGCCCTAGTCCGCAATACTGTGGAATCCATTTGTCAATCTTACGCTCCATTTCTTTCTCACCCGTGAACAAAACCCCAAGATACTTTAACTCCTCCACTTGAGGCAGAACCTCACCCCCAACCCAAGACAGCAATCCATCCTTTTCAACTGACCATGGATTCGGGTTTGGAGGTGCTGAGTCCAACTTACAGCCAGCAATGCCAATCAAACTCACAGAGCACCCCTATAGGTTACCTCAAGGAACATGGTTGAATATCTTCTCCAAGTCCACAAAACACATTTAGACCGAATTGTCAAACTCCCACGACTCCTCGAGGACCCTAGTAAGGGTAAAGAACTGGTCCAGTGTTCCACGGCCTGGATAGAACCTGCATTGTTCCTCCTGAATGTGAGGTTCAACCATCAATCAAAATGAACCACTACTTGCCATTTATAATCTTGTTTCTAATTCAACCTGAAGTTTGAAAAAGTTGAAACATTGTGTAACATGTAAAGAACTGAATGCAATGGTTTTCAGCTTGGTGCACAGCTTGGCTCATTTATTTCAATTATAGGTCACCTGTGAACAATTGAACCTTGATGCAACAAAATGTCTTGCATTCACTACTGTTTTATTACGAAATCCAAGCAGTTAATTCAATTGGATTTAATTTAACGTGTTTAAAAATTGAGACCAGTCTTTATGTAAAATGTTGCGTGTCTTCAGTACTAATTACTGAATGACTAACCTCAGTATGTTCAGTACAAGGTCTGTGACTGAGTAATTCATCATTAATCAGATGAATAAGTGATTTTTTTTTCTTTCTGTTTCAACATTAGAGGCTGACAATGACTTTAATTTGTGGCTGATTAGTCAGGACAACTGTTTCTTTGGTTTGCAGATGAGTCAGAGTGAAAACCAGTAATGTGTATTTATTTAATTTAGTTGTATTATCGGAGTATTCAGTGTTTGAAAGAATCCTTCTACTCAGAATGTGAAGTGTGTTTAGATATTTGTTTTCAGCTGTTGTATGTTTGCACTGTTTACTGCAGCTTTTTCATTTTCATTAATGGCCACTTTACATTAAGAATGTAACCATTGTAAAGGACTGAACTTCAGTATTATAAAATATGTTGGTATCATTAATGATCTAATTCAGACTATAAAAAGGATGAGAAGACAGCTGTGAACACTCACATGGCTGGGAAATTAGTTGCAAAAAATTTTGCGCAATTTTTCCTGAAAAATGTCTGATACTTGATCTTTCTCCTTGGTGGTCTTTAGTCTTGAAAAAGTTTAATCTCGTGTTGTCGTCCTGTTGCACTGAACAACCAGACTGTCCATTCAAGCTCAAACACAAAGATTTATTTAAAGGTTCTGTCCATTATGGCCAAATATCACAGCGTGTGAACTGCATGGAAAATGTTTGTGTCATGATTTGTCTTAGAAAAGTGCATTTATATATTTCAACAAAACTGTTTTGGTTTTAAAAAGGAAGTTGGACGTTTACAGAGATGAGGTGTCAGTATTTGTTGGGTCTATTTTGACTTGATTTGCATTTAACTTTTTAAACTCAGCACAGTTCTCGAACTCTAGAGATGCTCTTCTTGTCAGCAGATGTTCACAGGGGTGCTTTTACATACATTGTAAACATAACTTTTCTGCTTCTCTTCATACAAACAAACACTTTTATCAAATTCAAACTCAATCTGCTGCCTCTCAAAGTTTACGTCCAGAGCTGAAAGGGCTTTACAAGATCTGCAAGAATAATGAAGATGATACAGCAAGCAATGAAATGCACAGCAAGCTTTTTTCTGTGCAGAGGACTAACAAAGGAGGGATGAATAAAGCTGCTGCACTCTCTGTTCTGTTTGTAAATTTAGATTTAATTTCTGCAGCTGAAAAGCCCTCTAATGGCTAGAAGGTATTGTCAAAAAAGCACCCTGACTGTAACAAAGCTGTAAGGACATAACTTAGCATATTACTGCCAAGTGTGAGTGTTTACCTTAAAAAGAATTGTGATGGTTGTTTTTATTTGTCAAATTTGCTCATTTTAACTAGACTTCGTTTAAAACTCGCAGCCCATCTCTGGTTTCTGTTGGTCTGTTGCAGGGTTTTACTTTTAATTTATTTATTCATGTTTCAAGACAGTAAAATATTTAGTAAACAAACAAACTGAATGGGAGAATTACTTAAATTACTTCAAGTACAGTGAACTCATTGTCGTGTTCAAGAAACCAGTCTGAGATGATTCAGGCTTTATGACATGGAGCGTTATCAGAAGATGGTACATTGTGGTCATAAAGGGATGGACATGGTCAGCAACAATACTCAGGTAGGCTGTGGTGTTGGCACCATGCTCAGTTGGTACTAATGGGCCCAAAGTGTGTCAGGAAAATATCCCCCACACCATTGCACCATTTTGGGATCATTCTCTGTAAACCCTAGAGATGGTTGTGGGTGAAAATCCCAGTAGATCAGCAGTTTTTGAAATACTCAGACCAGCCGTCTGGCACCAACAACCATGCCACGTTCAAAGTCACTTAAATCACCTTTCTTCCTCATTCTGATGCTTAGTTTGAACTGCAGCAGATCATCTTGGCCATGTTTACATGTCTAAATGCATTGAGTTGCTGCCATGTGATTGGCTGATTCGACATTTGTGCAAATGAGCAGTTGGACAGGTGTACCTGATAAAGTGGCCGGTGACCCTGTCTCTTATCAAAACAATGGTTATACTATTTTTTATTTCAATTTGTATATTTTCCGACTGGCTGTACAAAAGTAACTGTTCATTCTTGGTGTTGAAAACAATTTGTTGATCGGTTTATTTGTGGTATTTAAATTATATACAGCATTTATAAGTTGAACTTAATTATTCTGATGCTTTGATCCTAACAGCTGCCCCACACAAACATGCAGAATTTGACCTTCACCACTGGTTTCGTATAACTGAGGGCGGATGGGGTTGGTGGTTGCTTGGATGTTTTTTTTTTTTTTGTTTTTTTTTTTTGGCCCTTAGCGTAGAGCTCATCCGGTAATGCATTAATAAAGCCTTAATCCTCGGCTGAAATAAGCAAAAAACACTCAACCTGCTGTTCTTCTAACAAGCACCGGTGCTTCCTGAGCCCTTTGTGTGGGCATTACCCAACTGTGGGTTTTAAATTTATCACCTGAACATCACAACGTGCACTCCCCTGTGAGGAGCTCTGACTGCAGATGGTTGGTTCTGGAAGTCGAGCTTCAGAGTTTATATTCTCACATTCAAAGGCTGAATATTTACTCTTCGAGTCCTCTCTATTTGCCTCATCACTCTGTGGTGTGTACTCTTTGTAGCTGAAAAGATTAAACTATAAGTTATTTATACACCTTGTTATTGCTGAGTTTATTGCTCAGTTGACCCATTTGAGTGTCAACAAAAAGTATAACACACACACGGCGCATCCCTGATGTCTGCAACTCTGCTGACGATCCAAATCACATCATTTTTAATGACTGAAAGACAAAATGTAGGTAAATATTTTATGCATGTTTATATATATGCAGCTTGACGGGACAGAAAACATTTTAAACACATTTGCACATGCAAACTAAGGAATTCATATTATCAGCCACCATTTATACAAAGTTAAAGCTCTCATGCAGTTTTGTTTGATTTGAGAATGACGGTCAGCTCCTACAGCCTGACCTACATCTGTGTAAGTAAACAAATACAGCAGAAAACAGTTGGATTAATAAGCATAAAAAAAATTTGTGAAAGTGCACTTTTTAAGGTAAAGTCACTGATTGACAGGATGATGGATTCTGGAGTCTTATCTCTTTAATAGCGACGTGTTAATGGTCTTTTTCACAGAAGACCCTCTGACTCGACACCACAGCAGAAGTGCAGATGGATTTAATTGGCTCTGTTCCATTAAATCGAACCGACTGAAGAGATTTCCTAAAAAGGGGACTGAAACTATTAATTAGACACCTGTACCTTTTCCTGCTGGGAAACATCAAGATGTCTGCTGTGGGGAAAAAACAATTAATTCGCGGGTTTGTTAAAAAAAAAAAAATCAAGACAAATTCAAAATTTTTCTCCCTAAAATGTTTATATTTAATAGTTTTATAGAACTGGTCTATAAAGGTGCAGTCAGGGTGTTAAACTCAAGTCAGTAATTAATCAGAGAGCTTTAAAATTTGTCCTCAGGCTACGTCAGAGTCCCCTGTTACCAATTATAACTTCTACAAACTTGATTTGATTTTGCTTCTCATCGTTTAAACAATCAAGTCTTCAGCTCCCAGATTCAGTCACAGCTTCTTAACAAAGATGTCGGCAGCCTCTGAGTTCAAAAAAAAGAGAAGCGGGTGTTGATTAATGTACTAATTTTGGTAATTTTCACACATCACCTCAACACTTGCCTTGATATTTCAGATCTAGAACTTTCAGCCTTTTCATTTTTTCAACCGTCTCTCTGATATGACCACAGAATGTTTTTTTTTATTATTCTTTTTTTAGTTGCTTAAAAGCACACGTTTGATGCAACACTTTTCTTTTTGTTCCCTTCATATTCCAACCTGAAAAACAACACTTGAGGTCTGACATTAACGGTGCACGGATGGTAGTTTTTAGAAGCGAACTTGACCCGCCTGACTGCGATGTGGCTCTCTTGTATAATATTTGAACCTGGCTTTCTTGGACGTGCAGCAGAGGCGAGCCTCTCCGGCTTTGCGAACAGATCAGAGAGTTTGTGCAGCCGGTGAAATATCAGCTGTACGACGACGAATCATTGCGTTCAGGGTTACAGTTCCTGCTCTGAAATACATTATGATCCGCTCATTGTTCTGGTGTGAGCGCCCACACAGATTCTCCTGCAAGGCTGGGGAACAAAAAAACACAGAAAATGGGCAACTGATGGTGAGTTTATCAGTTCAACACGTTCATACTTGTTGAAATTATTTGCAGACGATGGCCTTATGTGTGTGACCTGCCAATATCTGAATCCTCATTCAGCTACTAATAAATCCACAATTTCCAAGGAGGTAACAGCTGTTTTTTATGCGTTTACATCAAGGTCTGCAGTTGTGGGGATTGTAATGTTATTATTGTAAAATGAATGGCATTGTATGTGAAGATGTAGTGAGAATGAGTTCTAGAATTGAGTTTTATATAGCTGGGTTTATGTCACATGGTTTTGATGACGCGCAATTTCAAATGGAGGACAGGAAATAAAACGTCTACCGAGGAAACCAGTATAGAGTTCATATTGTACAGATTTAGATCCAGTTTCAACACAAAAATACCAGCAGTTAGTTCACAAATATGTCAGACTTGACCCGTGTTTAGGGATGCACAATATATCTGCATTAACATTGGTGTCTGCCGATGTTGGTCATTTTTTAGCATCTAATTTCTTAACGTTATTGAAAAAAAAGACCCAAGTATGTTTGTGTGTACGTACTAGGGGTGCAACAATACAAGTATCTGTATCGAAATGTTCAATATAGTGCTTTAGGTTCAATACACACTATATATAAAACAATACAGAGTTTAAAAATGTATTTCATTAACTTGTCGAAGGCTCAGTGGATCTGTGTTCGACTGCTCCACCTAGGCTGCTTTGTCGAGCACAGATCCACTGAGAAACTTGCTGTTAAAACTGTACTCCTTAGTCATGTTTTGTTTGTTAAGAATTCTGTTTGTAGAAAGTAAAACATAATCTTTGGGGGATTCAGATTAAATTTATTTTAGGCTTAAATTAATATTAAAGTAACACACGCCCATGTTGGTTTCTCCCACTTATTCACCTGCTAAAAAAACCCTGCTGCATTTAATTTGGAGGTCAGAGAGCTGCTTAAAACTCTAAATCCTCTGCTCATTTAATGTAAGTTTAAACTACTGATTATCTGCTTCTTTCTCACCTAATTCTGTTTCACCACTCAGACATCAGGCTCAGATTTGTCTGCCTGGTAATCTGAATAAATAAAATCCAGATAATTCGTTAATAAAATCGTCAGTTCATGAGCGTTCTTCTCCCTCCTACACTGAACAGCAGAGTGTGACATCCTGCCTCTAATTTATTCATCCTCACACAATTAAATCAACTCTCTGCTGTTAACTTTCCACAAAGGATGAAATTCACATTTGCACACATGATCATACTGAGCTTTAACGTTGAAGGAAGGGCAGCATTGTACTGCAATAAATTTAAGTAATTTTTAAAAGTGCACGTCCAATTTATGGAAATGATCTGCAATGCAACATTTTAATTTGTTATTATCCAACCATTTATGTTCAGCTTTTTATATAAATATATTTTAAACCAACCCTCCCAGGTGTGGGCATGTATTTTTCCCAGCTCCTGGATTATTATGTCGTCATTGCCCTTTTGTCATCAGATCAGATCTTACAAAAGCTTTGTGTGGGAAAACGGGCGGTTTTTACCTTCCTTTTCTCACCGCCTGCACAGGATTGTGTGAAGCTTTATTTGAAGTTTTTGTGTGAACATAAAAGGCTGCACATAAAAGTTTCCTGCAGTGAAAACAGCCTAATAAACACGGGAGCTGCGTTCATCAGAATGAAGGATGAGGACAGGGTTTGCAGGAGACGTTGGGGACAGAATACCTAACGAGACAACAGTTTTGTTGAGACAGAATGGAGCTGTTTGGTGGATCTAGATGTTCAGATTGTATCACAGCAGCAGGATTGTTGGTTTTTCTTAGCAAGGCTACAGTCTGATCATGTTACATTCCTACACAGTCACAAAGACTCATTTTATTTTTAAATGTCATTATTGCTTGCTGTCAAAGGTGTTTTCCAAAATATCTCATGAACCAGTAAACAGATTGTAATGATAATCTCAGAAAGTAATTTTTGGATGAACATCTATAATCCGTGAACTTTTGGAAACTCCAAGCCTGTCGTGATAAATCAGTTAATCACAGGATAATTATAGTAATTATTCCATTTGCTTGCTTGTTTGTTTTCTTGGTGACTTCCTCTCTTTCTACTAAAGAGACTGCATGACAAAGGGCTTCACTCTAATACATCTGTATCGATTGACTCCTCTCCTTTTTTGTTTGCAAGTGTAGGGAGAGGTGACCTCTCGCGTCAGGTTTTTTGCAGGTGTGTGGTCTCCGGAGCTCCGTGAAGAGTAGCAAGCCAAAGAAACGCTAGTTGAGTTCTGGAAAAAAAAGGGATGGAATTGATTTCAAAGCCTAACATGACAACCAAAGGATTTTTTGTTATCAGAGTGAAGGTGGTTTGGTCTATTATTAACTGAATTTAAGATACAGTCATGTATTTTCATATGAAGGAAGAGTCTGTATGTTTTGGCCCTTTTCCCACAGGATTTACATTTCAATGTCTGATGTAAAACGTACCACCCCCAGTGGTGTGACCAGGAAGTTAGGTTTATATACATGTGACTGTATGGTGATCATCAATATTCTTTTACAAGCAGGACAAATTATCTATATACACACAAACACACTGTAAAAAACAACCACTGACATGGCTCTCTACTACAGCATCACTAACACTATCATGATCAAACAGATGCCACTCAACCATCTCCCCTCCCAAAACAGAAACACAAAGGTAAAAATTGGGAAATCCCTATCGGACATTAATATCAGCTCAGTTTTACTTATCGGGCCGATACCGATGTTGATGCCGATATGTCGTGCATCCCTAATTTTTTGTTTTAATTGTTTTGTTTATTATTTTGGATATTTAATATGTCCTCCAGTTTGAGCGTTAAACATTCTTTAGAAATTAAAGTTTATTCATTTTTATGCTATTATCATTATATTAGTTTAAAATGGCCTCCAAACAATATCATCATTAAATGCGATAATTTATCATCCAGCAAAATTGTTTTCATTGTGACAGGCCTAGCAGCTAATCAATCTTAGCAAACACAAAAATGGCAGTAATGCTGCTTTTTTATAGATATTGATCCAAACCTGCCTTGAAAATAGCTTAAAGTCATCCTCAACACATTTACAAGATTTTATCCAACCAGCTTCAACTCAAGTTCTCTTAACGTGATATTAGTCTAAACTCAGGCGTAAAAAGAAGGGCTGGAATTGTCAGCCATCTTCTGTTATAAATAACTGCTCTTTAGAAACAACCACAGCTATTTGTTCTCTCAGGTCTAACAAACACCACATCTGTTAAACACAACCAAACAACCGTGAAGCAGCTTCTTTTCTTTATTCCCCCAGTCTTTAACCGTGGACTGCACAGGCTCCCGACGGGAGTTTAATGATGCTAGTTGTTGTTGTTTAGGTTAGTAAAATAAATCTTTCCCTGTTGTTTTCTTTTTTTTTGTTCTCGCTTGGTGTTGTTTTCATTTATTGTCTCATAATGTGGGCGTTCTGAAGCCCTTTGAGACTGAACCTGCGAGTTAGGCATGTGCAAATAAACATGACTCACGGGGAATAGATGCATTTTGTTTACATCTTTCTGAGCGTCGACTTCTGTCTGCAGAAA
Organism: Cynodonichthys magdalenae; assembly: GCA_031762555.1. Taxonomy (NCBI): domain Eukaryota; kingdom Metazoa; phylum Chordata; class Actinopteri; order Cyprinodontiformes; family Rivulidae; genus Cynodonichthys; species Cynodonichthys magdalenae. The sequence continues at coordinate 1,474,319 of JARVJO010000394.1, read as the reverse complement.
GCAGGTCGGCTCAGAAGCAACGAGGGAAAGTTTATTTTTAACCTAAGGGAGAAAAAAATGTCTTTTATACCTGCTTTCACTCTGACTTGTTCCCCCCACCCTTCCTCTCACCCCCTTTAAATCAGCGTTGTCTTTTTGTCACATGCTGAGCTCACCATCTGCCACTTCTGCAGCACTGGTAACGTCCTTAGAAAGTCATTGCTGTATTCTTAATTATCTTTGCTTTAATCACCTCTCCTCTTCAGGGAGATGAAAGGTTGTAGGAAAATGAGCCCGCATGGGAAATAGAATGAAACGGCAGCAGAATACATAGACTGTATTGTGAATCCCTTCGTCCTTGTAGTATGTGGATTTTGTATTTCTTTCCAACTTCCTGAAACACTAAACTTGTTAATAATGATGTGAATATATGTCCTGTTTGAGTACAGGTAGGCGTGCAAGATTAAATGCATTTACTGTTGTTCCTTTATAAAAGGAGATGTGATTCTCAAACTGTGCTTCCATCAACAAAGCATCACTTTTACAAATTTTTTGCAACGTTAAATCCTCTAAAATAATAATTTTATTGTCTGTATCCAGGCATTTAGCTAGAGGGGCGTCAGAGCTCTGTTTTACGATGCCCTCTATCAGCTGGCGACGCCTCAGGATGCCGTGCCATGCTTCGGTCCACCTGTACATAAATTTCCATCCCTAACATTTTCCCCCCTCATTACATTTCGTAAGCTTCCTAAAGCCTGGTTTATAGTTGATGTGTTGAACACGACGGTGGAGGTGTTTATACTCGTCACTTACGTTGTTCTAGTATTCTCCAAAAGGACATGTGGCAGTAACAGTTTATAACTTGTGAAATGCTGTAAATAGGAGAGCAAACCTTGACGGACAAACAAACTATCTAAATGGAGCGCAGCCTTTGTGAGCAGAGGGGCCAACTGCATTTCGCGGTACGATGTTCAGTAGCTGTTGTGTGTTTTCACAGTTTCCAATCCAGTCATAACTTTTTTTTGACCTACGTAAATTTTGTTAGCTTCCATTAACAACGTAAGCAGCAGAGGGGCTGACCGCAGGTATTTTATGAAGTTAGAGGAAGACGAAAAGAATAAATTGAACCGACCTGGATACAGATGGTGGGTAGTGATGTTACAGTAGCTGGTATGGGTTTCCACAATTAACCCTCCTCCAAAATCCTACAAAAAAGCCTGTCTATAGTGGTATTTTTTATGTATGTAGTACAGGGTACAAACCTATTGCTTACCTGTTACTCACCAATTACGTACTTGTTACCTGCTGGGTACGTTACCTGTTAACTTACCAGCTTTATAACAGGTTTTATAATGCATTGCTATCCAATACTGATCATATCTTACAAGTAAGAACCCATGAAAATAAAGAGCTTTAATGTGGCTCAGCAGGACAGAAGGAGTAAAATTGGATTTTTTTTATGTCTCACTTTGCTAGCTGTAAAGTAATCTAATACTTACCACCCCGCCTGCCATCAGAACCCGCTCACCTTCCTTTGTCCTCCATCTTTTTCCCACTCACTAATGCATCATTGAAAGGCTGTCGAGTTACATTTTCCTACCAGGAACGTGTGAATCGGATAAGAGCAGAGATGCATCATCAGCCTCCTTCCTGCAACACAAACAGCATTATTTTTACTCTCTTATCTTGAATAGAAATCTCATTAGCGCTCAAGTGTTACTTTCTTGAACTCTACTTCCTCACTCACTGTGAAGCTGTAAAAATTTCGAAGTTCTGTTTCTGGACTAAGAAATGACGATGAAAAGCAGAAACCACAGTTTTGTTATTGTGTCGTTTTAACCTACATTTGTGTGAGCTCATTTCGGTGGGTGTTTAAACACACGGAAAGGCAAACAGAACTGGGGCCTTATTTGTAAAGGATTGCGTAGAAACCATACTAAAAGTGAACGTACGGCCAAAAGTTGAAAATGGCGTACGCCAAAAAAAATTCAGATTTATAAAACCGTGCACACGCACACCTTCAAGCACTTTTCCTTTATTGATCACAGCTGATCGGC
>JARVJO010000394.1:1436478-1446935 GCA_031762555.1 Cynodonichthys magdalenae | reverse complement strand
AAAAATTGACTAATGGGAAAACTAGAATCTAATAATGCAACGCCACAATAAAAGCATCAAAACCTAGCAGTTGTGCATTTGCTTCACTCTGTGTGTTTCTGTCAGCAAAATATTTACAACACAACATATGGTACATTTGTTTTCATCCAGGATTAAATATGTTACAACTGACAGAGCTCACAGTTCAGAAACTTAGCTTTTTTTTTTTTTTTTTTTCTTTGCTGTATCGTTTATTCAAAACCAAACCAGGGTGCAAATTATCTCCCCTAAAATCTTTTGCTTACTCGAAAGTCAATTTAACTCTTATTACCCTCATCTGGCTTCATTAACGGTGTTTTTCTAACTCCCGTGAACACCAGAGAGCTCATTTTTATTCTGCAGCGGTCCAAAACCACGAATGTTTTTCAATTTGGCTCCAATAAACAGAGACGTCCTCAGATGTATTTTTCTCCACCACTGTTCTGGTTTTCTGATCCTCCATCTGGGAAATCTGAGCTGCTCTTTGATCAGCGTGGAGCAGATAGTTAGTCCCTGCGATGACGTGACTGGGTTTTCAACACCGGTTGGAGGTTTTTCCCTGAAACATTTAAGAGTTTTTGCTTCACATGAAGATATAATAATTTTTAAAGCAGTAGGACCCGGTGGATTATTTATTGTTTACTGTGAGGAATCCAATTTTCTTCTCTGGAATCACTGATGTTTTTTTGTTTTTATTTACAGGAGGTCCAGGAGTTCATGACCCGTGTGAGAGGGAACCCAGAGACGTCCTGTCTGACCTCAGCTCCCAGCAGGCTGATGCCCTCACGCACAGCGCCCAGGTCGGTCCACGCCACGCCTTTCTGATTGTGTCAATCAAACATTCACACTATTCAGATTATTTTTCTGTACCATTTTAAACACGTATCTCGTTTCGCAAATTTCTCTGCCTTTTCAACAATTTTATATCAAAACTCCTTCAGGACATTTCAGCAATTTATACTTTTTAAGATTTTTAGCTTTTTCTGACTTTTTTTTCATTGAAAATGAAAAGAGTTGTTTTTAACATTCTTAAAACCTTTTAAAACTACTTTTCACCTTTTGGTCTTGTTCTGCTTTTTAAACTTCTTTGTGCTATTTTCAGCCTTTTTTGCTCATTTTAGCCGTTTTTTGCATTTTCTGCTATTTTTGCAACTTTCTGTTAATATTAGCTTTCATGTACTTCTTTTTACTTTTTAATGTTTAAGCTTTTTGTGAACGTTTCAACTTCATTCTGCTGTTTTTATTCAAGCTTTTTTTTTTGTTTAATTCAACAAATGTAACTCCTTCAAATTCTTTCTGCTAATTTCAGTTTTTTAGCTACTTTTCAGCTGTTTTAGCCTTTTTTCAGCTAAATTCACTTTTTTTGCGATAATTTTAGCTTCTTACTGCCTAATTAAGCAAACCTCTACACTTTTAGTGATGACCCCACAAAATAAAATGTGATTGTCACGTGTGTCATTTTTCTGCATGTTTTACCTTTACCAGTTTTTTTTTTTATATATTTTGCTCATACATTTCATCTAACTAGCTACATTTTTGCTTTACTCAGCTTGTTAGACACATTTTTGCTGTTTTTCTACTGATTTTTCATTGTTATTCCTTACTTTCAGCAAATGTCAGCTGTTTAAATTTAACTCATATTAACAGTTTTGCTAATAAACCTTTTCAGTTTGACTTCAGCAAAAATATTTCAGCATTTACAGGAAATGCACATTCTGTAGTTGAATGTTTAAATTGACTAAAACCACTGAGACTAAAGTAATGTTTATAAACCTCTCAGGTCTTTAAGGTTTTTCACATTTAAACCGAAGCGCTCCCTCAGTGCTGTTTTTCCCACACTACCTACGGAATTAGATTTTAGAAGCGTTTTACATCCATAATTTGCATCTGCTCAGGCTCCGTCGACCCCCTCAGGGCTTTATAAAAGCTCTCTTCCTGTTTTCTTGCTATTAACCCAGTTGCATATGGTTTATTCAACAGAGGGCACTCATTAGCTGGACTGATTAAGAACCAGTCCACCTGGGTGTGCTTCCTCCCCACCCGCTGCACCAAAGTCAGCATTTTTCTGCGTGAGCCGCTGCAGCAGGGAGAAACACTACCGGGCTGTTTACCGGAGAGTTATTTAAAGCGAGTCCTCTGGAGCCACACACGTCAGCGGTATAAATAGCTGAGTGTCCGCAGAAAAATGAACTCTGACCTCGGTCTGCGGAGGCCTCTGCCTAATTAGCCATCCGGCGAGCTCTGTTTCACGCCACGGAACAACAAAGTCTGCCCCCCAGGCAGAAAACGTGGGCTCGGTTAATAAGGAGACAGACTTCATTTCTTTCAGAGAACACAGATAAAACTGAGGATGTTTTCTGTATTTGTGGGACTTGAAAATACAGAAAAATATTCCCAAAGTGTTTATAAAATGTGAAATTTTCCCCCGCTGAGTTAGTAGGTTCACACAGAACCACAGAGCTGCTCCCTCAAGTTTCTGGGATAATTAAAGTGTATTGATTAGAAAATAATTGGTAGCTTTGCTGCCTGTTTACTTCTTTTACTCTCCTGTGTGCACTGGAGGGTTTCTAACCACTGCAGTGATGTGTCCTTCTTTTTTCTGTTTCAGCACGCATTACGCCTTGTAGCATTCGGACAGCTTTACAAGGTCCTGAATATGGATCCTCTGCCAGCCAGCAAGCCCTGCCCAAGGCTGTTAGAAGGTCTGCGTTCAGGTGTTTCCTCGTGTGCAGCGTTCCATCAGTCTGTCCGTGTGGAGGATTTTATCCTTACATGTTTGTGATCACGTGATTCTGCAGGCGGCTGTCTGAAGAGGCTCCGGGAGGATGTGGGCTCTGAAGACAGAGACTTCATGAAGAGGATGAAAGGTAACTTTGTCTCTCCTCTGACACACAGGAAGTGATTCAGCCTCCGGTCAGATCCTCTAAATATTCACTCTGTTTTGTTTCATTTTAAATCATTTTCCTGGTGAAATATTCACATCAAATCTGCCTGGAGGTCAATGCCTGGTTCACGTGGAAAGATTTTAAAATCTTTAGTTGATTTTCAAAGACTGAGGACCCCACACAAGACAATAAAAAACTCATAGATTAGGGCTAATAAACTGGTGACTCGTGGGCCGGATGTGGCCTGCGAATGACCAAAGCCCGGCCGTCAGAATCTTGGCTAGAAGCTGATAAAAAACATTTCTATGAACATCCAAAACAATTAAAAATACAAGCAGTTGAAGATAAAACCAAGATAAGTAAAAATAAAATTGTCAAGTATTAAATAGGAGGCATAATGTTTGTTTTTGGTATTGTTTTATAACACTACTTTTATTACATAGGGTTCTGTATGTTGTATTCATTATTAAATGCAGCAAAACAAACTAATTCAAAGGTAACATATCTTTGTAATACTTTTTTATTTGCATAATGATTTTAACTTGTGGATGTTCGGCCCCTGAGCTGTTGGCCTGCAGTAATTGGAGCAATTTAGTTGAATAGTTATAACAGGTTTGGTCCTACAAACAGATTTCACTCACAAACATTCACATGTCCAACAGGAAATCTCGCAGAATCTCTCGAGATCAAACGTGAGTTCAGAGTAAATCAACATTTACCCACGAGGAAGAAGCGACAAAACAAAAGACGTCTCCAACGTCCACCGGACTTTCTGGTGCCACGTGGCAGTTATTTTGGATTCCCCTCCGTCTTTACATCTCCTCGCTTTTTGATTGGCTGCTCGTCACATTCAACAGGCTGTGAGCTCGTTTGTCCTCAATGGGACACCATACATGCTGGGAGATGGGGCCAAGACAATCCAACAAGTAGCCCCGGTTTGAGGTCGGAGTGGTCCTGAGTGGTCCTGACATCCTATCGAGCAGGAACATGTCATCAGACTATCTTTAGAGCATCATAAGAATCGGGACGTCCCTAAGTCTACGGTTATAATACAGTTCTTTTTGTCTTTTTTTATTATTTCAAGGTTGCTTTAAAAAGTCTTAAAATTCAGTAAATTTGACTTGCTGAAACCTGCAGATACCCTGGATGTGATGTTATCTGGTTGTACCAAGTGGATCTAGGGAGCTGTGTTTTCTGCAACAACAAATATCTTAAATAAAAGAATATTGTCTGAAACCTTCTCTGGTCAAACACTTTGTTACATGGAGACAGGCAGAAAAATCGGTGTCTAATAGCAGCAGATAAGTGGATATTGACTGAGGACTTTGTCAGGACAGAAGGGTTGTTCTGTGTGTGTCGAACGTGTCTAAACACCATCTGACTGTAAACAAGCTGCTGTTCAGCAGGCTTTGTGGACAACGCTGGAAAAGCAAATCGGTGGAGCCTAAAGAGCTTTTCTCAGAAATCAGGACGATCAGGTGTGACGGGGAACAAATCTGACCGTTGGGTTAAAAAGTATCTGTTCATTTCAGTGATTGTGAGCATCTGAGGAGAGAAAATAACCTGAGCCCACCTGAGTTTGACCCGTTACAGACCGAGATCTGGTATCTCCACAGGATCATATTATAGGTCCGGATGACGGCTTCAGTTTATTGCATTGAACAAAGTCTCTGAGACAAAGGAGTTAATATCCTCTCAGTCGTGGGCCGAGGTGAGTTGTATCCTTAAGGAGAAGTTGGGGCGAAGTTATCAGATTTCCTCTGAGCTGTGAGCAGACAGAAACAATCGATCAGCTCCTGTGTTTGGGTCAGGAAACATCTGTCGGTGACTTGTGTCCGGGAACGAGGCTGGCTGCATCGGGACAGGTTGTTCTGGATCGTTTTCCTGCTGAAAAACAAATTATCTTCCCGCTGAGCCCAAACCAGCTGGAATGGTGTTCATCCATGACACTCAGGACTCACACCGTCACAACTGCTTTATGGTAAACGATGGAAACTTCCTCCCATCAGAGCAGAGTGCAGGTTTTATGTTCTGTGCTGCAGAGAGCAGAAACTGTTTACAACACAAATGGATTTATTGAACAAAAGAACGTTTTACAAACTACAATTCTTCATACTGAAAGATTTTTGAAGAAAAAAAAGATGTACAAAAATTTTGCAAAAATAGCAGATAAGTTGCTGAAACAGCTGAAAGAAGAGACTAAAATGATCACAAAAATGTGACTACAGCTAAAAAGGGCTAAAATTAGCTGTAAATAGCTACAAAGTAGCTTAAATTGCATAAAACAGCTGAAGTAAGCATGGAAAGCTTAAATTAGAAACAAGCTGATAAAAGTGCAAACAAATTTAATTAGCAGAATAACTGAAAACAGCAGAAAGATGAAAAAGTAATAAAGCTAATATTAGCAAAAGAGAAGCTAAAATTAGCACAAAAAAGTTAAAAAGCAGAACCAGAACAAAAAGTGTAAAGTGCAGAAATAAGGATGCTAAAGACTGCTCCAAATGAGAACAAAAAGCTAAATATCTCAAAGTATAAATTGCTGAAATACTAAAGGTTATAGCCGAAATGTCCCGAAGAAGCTGAATGTTATAAGATAATTGTTGAAATAGAACAAAAACTGTGGAACGAGTTATGTGCCGAAAAACTGAAGGAAAATGGATCGTCTGTCGTGTGAACGCTTGATTCACACATTTATGCATATTTGTTTTAGGTTGTGACGTGAAACAAAAGGCATCAGAATTTAAAACAAATTTATAAAAATAGTTTTTTTACTGCCAGCTTTCATGACAAGTGGTCAAAATGTAAAAGTGTTAACACTTATAAAACATTCACACTTAAGGGATTTGTTTTTCCTTCTGTAAGTGTTTTTTTTTGGCACGTATCCTGTTCTGCAATTTCTGTTCTGTTTCAACAATTTATTTATCAAAACATTCCAGCTATGGTTTTTGTTATTTCAGCTATTTATACTTTTTGAGATATTTATCTTTTTCTGCCGTGTTTTTCTCATGGAAAATGAATAAAGCTGTTTTAACATCTGTAAAACCTGCAAAATGTTCATAAATCTTCACTGAACTGTTTGTTCTGCTTTTAACTTCTTTGTGCTGATTTCACCTTCCTTTGGCTTTTATTTTGTTGATTTTGGCTTTTTTCTTATTTTATAGCAATTATTCTGAGCTTTTCTGCTTTTTTCTGTTAATTGAAGCTTTTTTTGTGATACTTTCAGCTTCTTTCTGTCATTTTAAGCTCTTTATGCTTCTTTCAGCTGCTTTTACTAATTTCAGGGTTTCTGTGATTTTTAGCTACTTTTGTTACTATTTGATCAAAATTCACCTTTCTGTAAAAATTTCAGCTTCTTACTGCTTAATTTAGCAAACTTTTTCTGTTTCATTGTGCTAATAACTAGATTCAGCTACTTTTTAAAACTATTTTAGGTTGAATTTAGCTTTTTTAGCTTTTCAGCAAAAACCTTTCAGCTTTTAGCCATTCGCAATTTTCTAGTTACCTGTGTTTGTTAGCAAAATAATTCATGAAGCAGACAAACAGGATGAATTTTAATGAAATATTAATCATCAGATTAATATCTACAACTCAACATTTGAGTCATTTACCTTCCACAGTTCAGCTGACCTTAGAAAACACAAAAATGTCTCTAATGATGTTAATTTTACAGATTTTAAACTAAAACTTGAATTAGGAGCAGCTGAGTCATTCAAAACAAACTGAGTTGTAATTGATCAGAATATTAGAGCTGTTTGCAGCAAATGTCTCATTTGTATCACATCAAAGAAGAAAAACTATTTCATTTAAAAAACATTATTTAAAATGTGTTTTAGGGAACAGCCAGGTAATATAATATTTTATTTTATTTTCATTATAATATTCCAAAATATTTCTGCATGTTTTCCTGCAGAAGATATGTTTGTAAGTTTTATTTGTGAAAATGGAGAAATGAAAATGATTATTTGCTGCTGTGAACTGTGGTTTTATCGTGGTCCTAACACTCCACTCACAGCCCCCCCGGCTGCCCTCCGGTTGTGTCTGTCGGTGTCTCGGTAATTAAATCGAGCCTCACTGGGACGATCGTCTCCGGCAGAACTCATCTGCTTCCCGTTCAAAGGAGGTGACGAGAGGCAGGAGCCATCAGGGATTAATACTGCAGGCTGCAGTTATCTCCTGGCCACTTCCTGCCATACACACACACACACACACACACACACACACTGCATTAACACCTCCCTCTCTTCCTCCAGCTCCATCATCTTCCTCATCTTCAGAGTGAACTGCACTTTGTCACATGACCAAACTGATTGTTTTTTTGGATTTGGTCACCACGTTATTCTATTTGATTCCAAGTGTTGGCTCTTATTTTTTAATTCAGCTGTGAGACGTCCAGACGAGCTCCTCTGTACGTGGGAGTGAAGTGTTTGATAAGACCTGTGTGACACATCCGGAGCTCCACCAGCTGATCACTGGGAGCCAATAAAACGGCTTCTCACACCTCCTGCCGCTCAACTTTTCATCTCAGAGCCTGCTGGGAAATAAGAGTCCCCGCCGAGGAATGATTTCCTCGATCTGGTCACTCTGTAAACAGCTCACAGGTGGAAGTGGACCTAATGACCTGCAGGGTAGTCGAGTGGCTGTCTCGAGTCTTTTTAATTCAGCTGGACTGCTGAGTCTGGAGCCGTTCTGTCTCCTGTGGCGAGCCGTGGGATCGTCGAGTGTTTAAAGAGAAGTTGGACTAAAGAGAAACTAACTGGCTGTTTCTGATGCCTCGGGTCAGATTTTCTGATCCGTCTGTTCCTCAAGTAAAACAGATGAAGAAAAACGGTTCAGTTTTCTTTTCCCTCCTTAGAAAACAAAATCAACGAGTCACTGCAGGTTTTATCTCTTCTCCTTTAGTCCTGGACTGGAGGATGACCGACCCGAACCACCCCATGAACGCTCTGATGCGTCTGAACCAGATCCACCCGGGCCTTCAGTACCGCCTCCTGTCCCAGTCAGGTCCGGTCCACGCTCCCATCTTCACCATGTCCGTGGAGATCCAGGGGACCACCTACCAGGCCACCGGGAACTCCAAAAGAACCGCCAAGCTCCAAGTCGCCCTCAAGGTACTGGCAGGGTTTTAAAAAAAGAGGAGCTTACGATTCAGGAAGTTTTAATCTGGATGGATTAAAAAACAGAAAAATCTCAGTGATTAAATTTCCATTACGGATTTTTATGGTCCGCGAAATTTTTTGAAAACCCAAAAACAGATGTTTTTTTCTATTTTCCTTTATTTCTCCAAAAACAGGAAAAATGGTCAGTCTTTTTATTTTTGTCAAACCTGAAGTTAACGCTGTTGTCATGGCAACTCCGTGCTTTAGAACCTGCTTCAGCTTCCAGTTCCTCACCATGTATTCTCTTTGAGAATAGTTTTATATAGCACTTAGCTAGATTAGCTATATTAATATAAAATACAATCTGCAGTTAGTTAGGTAAGCTAGTTAGTTAGCTACACTGCACAAAGTTTTAAAATCTTATATCCAGACAAAAAAATCTTTTTTGATCTTGTTTTTAGACTGATTTACTAAACAAGAACAGAACGTGTGAGATTAATAGCCTTGTTAGCAGATTGTCTAAGATTATATAAGGTCCACTTGTCTGATCCAGACCAAAAGCGGATTTACATACGAAGCCACGCAGGTTAAAATCGTTGTTCCCATTGGACAGAAATGACAGGGGCGGGACAGAGTACAGAAAGATGGTTCTGTTCAATACCATATAAAATTTCAAGAGCTGCTCATTCAGTGGCGGTTTAGCGATGATATACTTATAATTTTGGGACGACGTTGGCAAATGCGTGACGCAACCTAAAGGAGACGAGGTGCTGCGCATTCCCTGACCCACAACAGCTCATTGTTTGTTGCGCAGTGTTAGCGTTAGCAACCCTGAAGGGCTAATTGTTACTGTGCTGCTTAGCAACGGTGGCTCGTGAAGTCCAAAAAGGCATGTTTCCCGTAGTTGGTTCAGTTTGAGGCCGGTCCGTATTCACACCAGAAGCAAACCGCACCAGAGTTCATTTGGAAGCGGACCAAGACCACCTGAAAAAATGATTCTTGGTACGGTTCTTTGATTCGCACCAGGGTTCACGAGTGTATTCACACCTGTATAAAACGTATGGAACAACGGGGGAAATGAACTCTGTTTAAAGGGCCGGTTGTAATTAACTTTAACTAAAAAGGAAATCATCTTTGTCTCATTGCTACAGCTGAGCACCACTAATAAACACTAATTGAGCTCTACCTGGTATTTTCTGCGTAGAAACAGTGCTTTAACACTTCCACTTAAAAACACTGAAAAGTACTAAGTGCACGACTGATTAAATGTGACAACAAGACATTAAAGCGTCTTTGATTCTCTCTGGGGCCACATGAAATGCTGTGGAGGGCCACATTTGGCCCGCGGGCCTTGAGTTTGACACTCTAAAACTTTGTTTTGACTCTTATTTATTTTTCTGGTCGCGCTCAGGCGCTGCAGGCCCTGGGCTACGTGCTCGGCTGCGACGGAGACCTGGACTCGCTGAGCGCAGATGAGAAATCAGACGGCGAAGGCAAGAACGACAGGATGTCCACCAGCTCCAGCTCCACATCCGTCACCTCCTCCACAGAGACGCAGGAGGTGGGACACACACACACACACACACACACACGAACAGACACACACACTGTGATGTGGAGTTTCATCAGTCACCACAGAAATACCTCATTAAACATTTACAGAAAACAAAAATCCTGGTTGGAAGGAGTCTCTGACCCAACCTACAAGTGTTTTAAAGTGTTTTCACTTGCATGTATTCCACATAATAATCCTGCACTTTCCTCTATCAATAAAAAAATCTTAGTTTTGCTTGATGGTGTCCACCCTGTCTGCCTGCAGTCCAGAGCTCCAGGTCCAATCCTGACGGCAGGAGGGAAAAACCCGGTGATGGAGCTGAACGAGAAGCGCCGCGGCCTGAAATACGAGCTGATCTCAGAGAGTGGAAGCAGTTATGACAAACGTTTTATCATTGAGGTATGAGCTTTTCTGAATGCCCTCCCAGTCGCTGCCTCTTATTAGCTATTGATGAGGGAGGGAATGTGTTTGATGTTGGCCGACTCGCTGCTTCCTGCACATCAAACCAGCTTCAAATGGCAGCAAAAACAGCTGAACCAATTTATTCCTATAAATTCTTTTCTGGGGGGGTTTGATCAGAGGGGTTCTCATGTCCTGGATTGGATTTATTTCTCTTCTGTTTGTTGTGACAGGTGGAGGTGGACAAACAGGTTTTTCGGGGAACTGGTCCCAATAAGAAAGTAGCCAAAGCCAGTGCAGCGCTGGCCGCTCTGAACAGCCTGTTCTCTGGCTCCAAGACTGCGAGCAACAAGAAGAAACGACCCAACCCTCCTGTGAGCGCCACGCACCAACAGATAAACAGTTCATCCACTCACACACGACTTTTATTTCAGGTTCTGTAAAAAGACAGCAGTACGAGTAAAAACCAGAAAACTTGCTTCATGTCGAGCTCACTCACATGTT
>JARVJO010000394.1:1372975-1387970 GCA_031762555.1 Cynodonichthys magdalenae | reverse complement strand
GTTTGTTGAACACCCCCCCCCCCCCCCCCCCCCACACACACACACACACACACACAGAAACATCAGTTCAGCTCACTGGAGTGCCATTGTGTCATTTCTTTAATGTTTTTTTTTTTTGTGTTTTAATCCAAAAAGAATAGAAGCTCAGTTAAGATCGACTCTATGTGATAAAAAACCGCATCACAACACAAACCAACAGCTGCTGCATCAGAACCAGATGTTAACCCCCCCCAAAAAAGGACTTTTTCATCTGGAAAGATCCCATGATTTCACCTGAACAAAGCCTGGATGTGGGCCGGGAACTTCCAGCTTTATGTTATGTAAACATTTTTGTTCAGTTACGGACATCGTAAAGTCGTTTCTAAATCTTAAAGATGTTAGATTTGGATGGAAACAGGAAACAGGAGCAGCTTTTAATCAAAGAGTCGGAGCTGAGATGAATTTAAGTTGTAAAAAAAAAGAATGAAAACAATCATCAGGGATCTGAATGAAAACAAAGATTTGTTTTGTTTTTATTATAACTAATGTAAAGTTAGAGACAAATACAGCCCAACAGCCTCTAACCTGAGCCTCTGACGTCTCCAATTCTGCTGTCCACCTACTTGAATCACAGATTATGTGAAACTCCACTGCTCAGATTTCTTCATATTTACTGGTTTGAGCTGTGATTGTTTTTATTATTAGGAGCTGCTGTCGTGTGTTGGAAAACTGCCATCTCCAGTTAGAAACATGAAAAAAGATCATACAGAGGAGATGATATTGGGACCATCTGTGGGGGGAGTGGGGGGGTGGCTGCTTGTAAAATCAGAGCGGTTTAAAGTTTGTGAATAAAGACTTTACAGGAAGTTCAGAGAACGACAGAAATAAGACAATAAAATATGACTAAAGACAAGAAACACACTGAAGAAGGTTTTTACAGATTCTAAAAGGTTCAACTCCAGCTTTTTAAACCTTTACACCTGATGTTCTAATGATTTGATATAAAAATTTATTTATAAATAAGTTCTGCAGATATTTTATGATGTCATAGTGAAATGTCCTCAATGTGCAGTGATGCCAGATGTTTGCAGAACTCAGATATGAACCCTGTTTAGACTAAGAACCAGAGGTAGACGTAAATAGATTTAGACCACAATGCATTGCAAAATACTCAGTTCCAGCATGTGCATTAGTATCTGCAAAAAGGGCCGATGGTGATGGAGCTGCAGATCTTTTCTGGGATCAGAATCACTTGACTCAGCTCACCAAAAAGATTCAAACTCCCAGAACTTAGTACTGATTAGTACACAGGGCTGATACTGACTGGAGACATAAATTACACAAAAATAAACAAATTTCCCACTGTAGTCTCAGTGAATGAGTTCTTGCAACCAGGAAGCAATGGTTTTCAAAATTATTTTTGTTTTTAATGCTTTATTTTCAATAGATTAAGGCAATGCATTGAACAAAATGACTGAGCTTACAACTTTTTTAAGACAAAACAGGAAAACTAGAAGGAAAAAAAAGGAAAAAAGAGGTCTAGTTTTTAAATATTGTTGCATGAAGTTGCTAAATTTTGCAGCAGATTCACGTTTATGTATGGCTTTTTTAAACTGTAGAGCTTAATTTTTCAAAAATATTCATCTTTTTCATAGTCTGGTGAAAATATTCCGTATTGGACGTCCTTATAAAGAGTGTTTATGTGTCAAATTCCAAACCCTAGTTATACTCCGCAAAACGATTTTCAAAATGGTTTCCCTGTATTCTTGGTCATGCACATTATTTGTTGCCCGTCTCTCCCCACCTTTATGACTTAATCTAATAAAATATACTTTTAAAATGAAGACAGGCAGGTTTTTTCATGAGCGTTATGTTTGTAATTAACTTTGACTTTTGTGTTTAACTTCAAATAAACACAAAACCTCACGTTCCTGATTGCCACTAACAAACACTAAATGAGCTCTACCTGGTATTTCCTGCATAAAAACAGTGTTTTAACATGTCCTCTTATAAACAATGAAAAGTATTGCGTGTACGACTGACTAAATGTGAAATAAATAAAACAGAAATACTATTAAACGTAAAAGTTTTACTTACTGTCGTGAATTCTGAACTCTCCCAGTTTCCTACTGGGAATTCCCACTTGAGGGAGGGCATTTAATTTTCATTCACAACTTGTAAGTGAGAAATTACCACTTGTACTACAGCAAAAATAGCCCGCAAAAACGCAGCACAATGGAGATTTTACGCAGCAAATTTCAAATTGAACCGTGAGCAGCTCCACCTACTGGTGAGATGCTGTCATTTTGCTGGTAAAATAATTAGCATGCATTATAGAAGATGCAGTTCGTGGTCAGTGCAGCTCATTTTAAGACATTATTATAACTTTGAAGCTCTCGCAGGCCATGTAAAATGTGTGGTGGGCCACGTCTGGCCCACAGGCCTTGAGTTTGACATGTGCATTACTGATACTGAAGCAATCAGTTTTATTATTTAATTTAGGGTCTCTGAACAATCCATGAAAGTGGAAAAAATATCCATTTGAACATCTTTAAAGGTCATGGAAGCTTCGTAGTTTCAAGATTTAATTGAATACTTTACATTTAGTTTATTTGTTGTTTACGTCAGAACTCCACAAACAGCTTCTTAATTTGGTTATTGTAATCATCTCATTATAATTTGAACTTTGTAAGGAGGCAACAATATGACAGAAATGAGTTGTGTCACTTTCTTATTTTTACTCTTTCGTAACAGACCTGATCTGGTGCAGAACCTGTTTCCTTGTCTTGTCAGGCAGTTTTGTTTTATCACAGCCTTTTTTTTCTTTCTATTTTGTGTTTTAAAACAGCCCTTAGCAAACCAACAGGAAATCACAGCTGAATTCTTTACAGCTATTAGTGGTTGTAATTATACAAGTCATCTTAAACTGACTCACTCAGAGGCTCTTTTTTTTTTCTTCACAACAAAACATTGGAGCAGAATCAGAGGATTTATGTGAGCAGCTGCAAAAATAAATCAACAGATGGGAACATTTATTGTTATTACGATGATGTGCATTAGTCTTAAACCACAATGGATTTATTTATTTATTTATTGACTCAAATAAGCTTTTCTTGAAATTTAAAACTTAAACCAGTAGTTAGCTATTGGCTGCTATTGTTCACATTTTCAGTCTGGACAGCATCATGCAGCTTGTGCTTAAAAATCTGAAAAAAATTGAGGACAAATTCATATTGAATTTGTTTTTTTTTTCACAAATAAAGAGATAATTGGAGTTAAATAGGAACACATCAGATCTGATCAGATTAAATAGAGAGAAGAAATGTGCTCTCTGCAAGCAAAAAGTGCCCGAGTGCACCGACTAAAGCAACTGAGTTGTTTTTATTTACATTATCTTACATTTAACTTTTTTTACACAGATTGATCTCATTAAGCAGGGAGATGCTCCCTCACTGGAACGTCCTGTTTACAGGTAAACAGTTTATAACAACAACAACTGCGCTGCTTGCATAAGTAATGACTGAGAAAAATGTTAATTTCAAGTTGCAGAGAATCTATTTTTAGCTGAGGAGCATCGGTTAATCACAAACAGCAGCGAGAGCAAAACTTTAGATGAGAGAAAAAAAAACTGCAGCTGCAGAAATGACAACAGCAGAAACAGCCTGCTGGTTTATAGCCGATGGAACAAATACATTTTACAGATGATGTGTTAGAAATGAAATGTTTTAAAAAGAAATGTATCAACCCTGGAAGCTGGATGACTGCTAAAACTGAAGGAGCTGAAACAGAAATGTTGAAACTTAAAGATGTTAAATATGAGCTAAAAGCTAAAAAGGACCAAAACACAAGTTATAGCAAAATACTAGCTAAAAATTATTTGTAAAAAAAAATGGGTAGTGAAACTAGATGCTAAAAGAAGCAAAGGGATAGTTAGAAGGTAAAATTAGTAAAAGCTGAAAGTCAAAAGTAGCAAAACAAACTAAAAGTAGAAGCTAAAGTTGCAGAAAGACACCTAAAAGTAACAAAAAGTAGCTAACTAAAAGCTAAAGTATAGCTAACAAAAGCTAAAGTAGCAAACGGATAGGCAGCAAAACTAATTCTAGAAGCTAAAAAAGGCAAGACACTTTAGCCAAAAGTTAATGTCTAACGAGAACATCTAACAATGATTTAAAGAAACTGAAGATGTTTTTCTGCATTTCGGGGAGAATTTTTGTCTGACTATTGTTTAATCACATTATGAGAATTTATTGGCATAAATATCGTTAAAGCTGCTGGTTTTACAGACATACTGAACATTTTTTTGCAGCTGTTTTTTTTTTAAGTCAGATGAACCTTGAAGAAGGTTTATAATCTTTAGTTTTGTCTTCCCAGCTCTGGTATATCAAAGTTCTGTCTGTTCTTTAAACTCATGCTCTCTCCCTAATTTCCATCCCAATTATCCCTCTCAATTTTCAGGGAAACTTTCAGGAAGTAATCACTGTAGTTACATCTACAACTTATTAACCTCTGGATTCAATCCAAGATGGCTGCCAGCCAATCAACACAAAAATGACCTAACTCAGTCAATTTTACAGATATTCACCTAAAATGTGATGTGGTAGTAGCTGAGAGTTTTTCACAACACTTATTCTGAGCGTGACATGAAAGAAGGCGGGCGATATGCATTCATTTAAGGTATGACTTTAATTTAAAGATTGATTAAAATGCGTAAAATGTGTATATTTTGTTGTTTTTAAGTAAGGTAAAATGTGTGAATATTTAAATACACATTTCCTGCTCTGTGTTTTTATAAATATTTTACCTCCAGTCATAATTTTTTTTTTTTTACCATTTTATTTTGCACTAAAACGTGGAGTTTTGGTTCGGAACCCAAAGAGTTAAAAATGTGTGTCACGTGGGTAGCGGCTGGTATTATGAGCCCCGGGCTGTGAAAAAAAAATGTATGAGGAGGAACAAAAAAAAAAAAAACTAAAGAGAACAAAGAAATCAGAGTGTATTTAAAGAGAAGCAGCCGTGCGTCTCCCCGCACTCAGCTGCGCCAGAACCCGCCGGTGCGCCTGCAGGATGCGGACTTCTCTGGTCGTGTGTTGCTGCGTCTTTGCGCTGCACTGTTTCCCGGGCATGCTGGGACTTCCAGTGCGCAGAGCCGGCAGGTACAAAGCGGCACCGGTGAGTTTTTTTCAAGCCTTTGTTTGCATCTGAATCTGATTTTTTTGTGCAAAATAAGCTTTTTTATCTTTAAAACAGCTGCAAAACCATTCACTCCTGTTCTTTTAAAAGTAATTTTACTGTTAATTTTCTATATTTGAGTGACTTCCCTCCCCCTCTAAACACACACGCTCACTCATGCGCAACAGATTGTTTTATTAGAGCAGAGTTTGCTCCAAAACAAACAGCCCTATAAAAGTTTAGGTTCAGGTTCAGGAATGCGCCTTTCCACATCTCTGCACGCCGCCTCCTCCTCTTCATCAGGACCGATGACAACACTAATGTTGTCATTTTCTAAATGACAACATTAGTGTTGTCATTTAGAAAAGTGTTATTTTATTTAAACCTGCCTCTGTAATCAGCTTGAAGAAATGACTATTATGACCATTTGTGCTGATTTAGCAATAATCCCTGTTGTTTTTCTTGTTTATGGTGTTTCAGTAGTATGTACTTCAGCTACTTTCAGCTATTTTAACCTATCAGATTTTTTTAGCTCATTCAGGAGATGTTAGTTTTAAATGTTTCTTTTTACATTTTTTGTTTTAGCTTTTGTGCTGTAGCTTTTAGCTTTTGCTAATTTGTGGTTTTAGCTACTCTTTTGCTAAATATTGCTTTTAACAATGGTTGTGTTCATTTTTCCTTAAAAACACTAGTCTGGTCATATAACGGTTTTAGCTATTGTTTGGCTGAATTTAGCTTTTGGCTGCTGTTTCGGTGTATTAAGGTTTTAGCTACTGTTTTATATGTTAAGGTTATGTAGCTTTATGGTACTATTGCTTAATTTTAAAATTTATTTTGTTTTATTTTGTTTTGTTTATCTAATTTTAGCTTTATTTTGCTTGATTTAGCTTTCAGCTAATGCTTTCTTGGCATTAGCTTTTAGCTATGCTTTTGTTAACTTTAGCTCTTTGATGTTAACACATGTCTGTTTTGCTAATTTTAGATTTAGGCTACTGTGCAAGTTTTAAGTTTTAGCTTATTTTTAAATTTTTTCCTAAAAAGGTATGTTTAACTTGTTGGTTTTAGCTTTTAACTAGTTAATTTGAGCTTGCTGGTTGTAGGTTTTAGCTACTGTTTTGCTAAATGTAGCTTTGGTCGTTCATTTTAACTTTCAGACTGTTGTGTTGATTATAGGAGGTATTATTTTGCTGAATTTAGCTTTTAGTTGCTGTTTTGGTTATTTCTTGTTTTAGCTACTCTTTTGCTCATCAAAACTCTTAGCCATAGTTGTTTCAGTCTAGTTATTTCTATCAAGTTTTAGCCACTTTTCTTTTTCAAATGTTATGTTTTGTTTTCCTTTTTCTTAGCCAATGTTTTCTTGCCCTTAGCTTTTAGCTGCAGTTTTCCTAATTGTAACATTTAGTTTTGGTTTTTCTAAATCTAGTTTTAGCTAATAATTAGCGCTATTTTTTGTTATAGCTTTGGTATTTTTGATCATTTAAGCTACTGTTTAGCTTCTACTTCCAGTTGTTAACTACTGTTCACAATTTAGAATTTAGCCCCACTTTTTTGATAAATTTATCTTTAGCTTTTATCTTTAATTAAGCGAGCTTTAGTTTATGCCAATTTTAGCATTAATATAGTTTTTTAAAATTTGAACATTTAGCTACTGTTATGCTAATTTTAGTTTCTGTTCAGTTTATTTTAACTTTTACAATCAAGTTTCATCTTGTTCAGCTTCAACTCTCTCACTCATTTTACAGAAAATGATCATTTAGTTATTTTTTGTGTCTGCTCAGCATCAGCTGTGGTTAGCAGCTGAAACTCGTGTCTCTGCAGGATGACAGCAGGTTTTGGTTCTGCAGCAATCAGGTCTCTGCAGAGAAACAAACGAATATTAAAAAGTTATTTGGTTCTGCTGCAGGATGAAGGCATTTTCTCCACAGGACAGTAAAAAAAAATGTGCACCCATCAGAAAATATTACCAATAATGTAGTTTGTTTTGTTTATGAATTCCTTCATTTCATTTATTATTTCACTTTATAACTTTATTATAATATACAACTTGTTACATTTTTAACTGTTCTCCCTTGTGTTTTATTTGCCTCCGTTCTTCTCTCCAATTACAACTTGCTAAAGCAAATATTTGGCCTTTGTTTACAGAGTGGGTTTGTTTAGCGTGGCTCTGGAAGGAATGTCCTGTTTACAGGTACACAGAAAAACAAGCAGGCGCTGTGCGTGAGCAACGATAGACAAAAATGTTGTTACTGGGAAGAGTTTAGAAGCTGCGCCGAATTGTTTATTTCTGAATGCTGACTCTGCATTTTCCTGATTATTGTTTTCCATTTGTCTTTGTTTTTTCTGTCATAATTATTTCTCCTTATTTTGTGATGTTTTAGTCATCAAAACATTCAGTTCATCCAGTTTTCTGTAGCTTTTATACTTTTCTAATTTTTTTGCTTTTAGATGTTAACTGTCCTTTAGCTACTTTTGGCTTTAGGCACTATTTCAGCTACTTTTAGCTAAGCTTTTAATACTTTTAACTTTTAGACACAACTTTTTGTGTCTTTTAACATTTAGCTAGACATTTGCTACTTTTAGCATTAGCTAGCTGTAAGTTTCTTTTAATATTTAGCTAGGCTTATGCTACATTTAGCTTTTTGTCACTTAACTTTTAGTTAGACCTAAGCTACTTTTAGCATTAGCTAGCCTTAAGTTACTTTTAAGATTTAGCTAGGCTTATGCAATGTTTAGCTTTTAGCTTGCCTTTTGTCACTTTTAACTTTTAGCTAGATGTTTGCTACTTTTAGCATTAGCAAGTCATGCATTTCTTTAAACATTTAGCTAGACCAAAGCTACTTTTAGCATTAGCTAGCCTTAAGTACATTTAACAATTAGCTAGACTTATTAAATGTTTAGCTTTTAGCTTGACTTTTGTTACCTTTAGCATTTAGATATGCTTTTGATATTTTTACTTTTAGGCTTTTGCTTCTTTCAGAAATGTAATTAGCTAAGTGTTAGCGACTTTTAGATTTAAACTGGACTTTTGCTAATTTAGCTTTTTAGCATTATTTTAGCTTTACGCTAGTTTTGCTGGATGTAGCTTTTAACTTGCTCAGCTGCTTTTAGAGTTTAGTTGAACTTTTACTGTTTTTGTTTTTATTTAGCTTTTCATCTTGTATTATTAATGCTACAAATAGCTTTTAGTTTGCTACTTTTAGGTTTTGGCTACCAGTTTACAGATTTGGCTTTTTAAGCTTTTAACAACAGTAAATGTTAGCGGTCGTTAGTTTGTTTTCGACAGCTGTGTGTTTGTCGAAGCATCGGCTGGTTTCGTGAAGCAGTTTGGAGCGAAGCTGCAAAGATCCTGATAAGTAAAATGTAAAAAAATAAATAAAAGGTTGGAACATCTGTCATTCGGAGCAGAACAAGCGTGTTATAAATGTGAAGGAGACAGAATTATTACCTGAAGGTCTTGATCTTCACTCTCACCAGATTTATTTTCAGGTGAGAACTTGTCAGGAGGAATCTGCAACCACAGCTCGCTGTGTTCCAACGTAAAGCAACAAGTTCATGGAAGTAATAAAAATTATGGATCATTGTGTAAAAATGCACTTTCTGCTGAGCTGTTAGACAATGATTGAAAAGGAAATAAGAAAAGAATTCACAGTTAAATCTAAAACAAGGGATTTATAAAGAGATTGAAGGGCTGAATGCTGAACAAACTTCTACATCTTAAAGCTGTTTACTTTCACAGATTAACAAAGACTTATTTATAATAAGTATAATAAGTATAAATATAATAATAATTATTTATATTTTTAATACCAAATTTGTTAGTACTTGAGAAAGATGCCCTTTAATTTTATTAATCCTTTTGGTACATTTGTGCCTAAAATCTGCTATTAAAACCCAGTTTCATCTTTAATTTGATCTAACGACCCCCTACTTCGTGCCTCCTGACCCACAGCAGGGATTGGACTATGAATAATATGTAAAGAAAACAAGAAGAAAAAAAATCCTGTTTGAACCAGTTTGGGGACGAATGGAAGCCAAAATATCGAGTGGTTCCACTGTTTTCAGTGTTTTTCTCTCTTCCTGTATATTCTCAGTTTTATATAATCAGAATCGCTGCAAAGCTGTAAAAATATGCATTTGTGACATTAAAAGTGAACGTTTTCTTGTTAGAACGCTGCTGCACCTGCGATGGTTTTGCTTTGTCTGTCGGTCGTTTTCTCCCCTGAAAATCTAATCTGTAGTTTGGGTGTTTGTTGAGAACTGAGTGATTGTATGCACGCCTCGACAGGCCCGTGGGTCTGTGGCATCCAGGGTGCTGGGATTCACAAAGTGAGGTGTGTGTGTGTTTGTGTGGAGAACTGTTTGGATTTTGCTTCTGTCAATAAAACCTGATTCCCGTGGTTTTTTCTCCCCCTGCCTGTTTCGCTCCGTCGTGTCAATGTCTTTGCGATTGGCAGAGGGACCGTGGGAGCAGGTGTGACGTCGGACCCGAGATCCCATCGAGCAGATCTGGGTCACAGCTGCGTCGCGCTATGAGCGGCCAATGAAACATAATGCAGCTAAAAGGCCTCCTCCTTTAGGGAATCTGATGCTTTTGTTAGCAGGAAGAACGCTCAGAAACATTCTGAATACCTGACTGATTAAGAGACTTACTCACCAAACTTTAAGCTCTTGACACAGGTATAACCGTTTGGGTAAAACCTTCAAAAAACCCTCAGTATTGCAAGATCTGTTGGGGCTGCAAGTGTGTGTTTTGGATGACTCTCAGCTACTACCACATCAATTTTTAGCTCAGAATCTGTACAATGGACCGAGTTACAGTCATTATTTTTGCTAATTGTGGCAGCTTTTTAAACTGGTTTGATTCCAGAAGTTAATCAGTTGTAATCAGGCTGTAACTATCATGGCTTTGAGTCAAACTTATTTCTACCAATGGCCACATGAGCATTATAGTTGTAATTAACACTAAACACTAAATGTCACGTTCTTGAGCACTGCGAACAAACAATACCTGTGCTCTACCTGGTATTTCTGACATAGAAACAGCGTTTGAATACGTCCTCTTATAAACACTGAAAAGTACTACGTGTACACTGGCTAAATGTGAAGTAATTAAAACAGAAATACTATTAAAGGAAATACTATTACACTTTCTGACAGGGAGTTCCCATTTGAGGGGCATTACAGTTTAAATTTACGACTTGTAAGTGGGAAATTCCCACTTTCCATTACAACTGTGTCGTAACAAAAGTAGTGCAGTGAAATTGAGATTTTAGATTTAAATTGATCCACTTTTGAACCCTGTGCAGCTCCACCTAGTGGTGGGATGTGTTATTTTACAGATAAAGTAATTAACATGCATTATGGGAAATTTAGTTTATGGTCAATGCTGGCTTTAAACCATCTTATTTTAAGACATTAATGCTTCTTTGAAGTGAGTTTGACACATGTGCTTTAATCTTTTTAATTCAGAACACAAACCTTGCCTTTGTCACAAAAAAAAAACAATAAACACAGCTGATATTTAGGAATCTGATAAGTGTAAAAGTAAACATGCGGAGTTTAGCAGCAGATAACTGTTTTCACCTGTTTGTGGTTTATTTTTATGATGCTTGGTGACAAATCCAACACAGAAAGAAATATATAAAATAAAAACAAGATGGTTTTGCTTGATCGTTCTGAGGTTAACTTGTGTTTCTTCATAGTTTTTAATCACCCTCCTCCTGACAGTTTAATGCATGAAGCTCAACCACATCCACGACTCAGCAGATGACTCGCAGGTTTTATGACCTTCCTCGCACAGACAAAGGAAGTCTTGTCAGGTGGCTGTTTTAAAACAAGACCCCTCAGCACCATGACTCATTGCTTTCTGCTGAGAAAGCATAAAATGGGAGACGAAACAGACAAGCTCCAAAAAGCCTTGAGAGCGGAAGTTTCCTGTGATGGTAAAGAGGTGAAGGATGGAGGTGGGGGAATTACGAGTACAGACACATCTGAGTTCTGGTTACAGCGATGACAAGCGTGCAGCGACAGCAGCATTAAAATCCACACTCAAACATGTCAGAGCACGGTCGGTGCATCTGAGGACCGTCTGCAGCCGACAATAAACCCAGCGTCACCCTGACAGGCCGGGAAATCTGTAGGAGTCACGTTCAAAACGCAAAACATCGTCACCAGAGAGGATAGATTCTCCGTTTTAAAGTTATGGAGATGACGATGGATGAGATTAGAGATGAGATCATCAGAGGTGCAGCGCAGGATGAAGGATGGAGAGAAAGTTTGGAAGGTTTGGAGGAGGGACAGTATTAGTTTGATGTCAACTCTTAGAATAATATGAGCAAAGTCTAAAACTCTGAAAGCAGCAGGCAAAAGGCTCAGCTTTAATACTGAGAGCATTGTTGCAAATTATTTAGCCACTGAAAACAATAACGATAATAATTAGCATTGATTATAAAACTGTTAATCAGGAACTGTTCATCAACAGGCCTCAGTTATTTTATAAAATATTTACCTCTTTGGGTTCCAATAAAATCATTAACAATTATTCATTTATGCAAACTTCAGCTTATAAATTTTCCCCTCCATTTTTCAGGTTTTAGCTACTGTTTAGTTGGTATAGCTTTTAGCTACTGTTTAGTTGGCTGTAGGTTTTAACTACTGTTTAGTTAGCTGTAGGTTTAAGCTACTGTTTTGCTAATTGTAGTAGCTATGTTTGTGTTCATTTTAACTTTCAGACACTGTTGTATTCATTTTAGGTTTTTATTGTTTTGCTGAATTTAGCTTTTAGTTGCTGTTTTGGTGAATTATTGTTTTAGCTCTGTTGGTCATCGTAGCTTTTAGCTAATGTGTCAATATAAAATTCTTTCATGGTAATTTTAGGTTTCAGACAGTTTTTTTTTCAAATGGTAGCTTTAGTTTTGCATGATTTAGCTTTCTCCTAAGGTTTTCTTGGCTTTAATCTTGAACTACAGTTTGGCTTTGTACTAATTTCAACATTTACTTTGTGTATTGGTAAATTAATTTTAGCTGTGCTAATTTTAAGTTTTAGCTTCTGCATTTTTGATCATTTTAACTAATGTTTTTCTGGATTTACCTTTTAGCTTCTACTTTTAGTTGTTAGCAACAGTTTACCTTTAACTTCTGTTTTGCTTAGTATTACTGTTTTAGTTTTTCTTAGCTTTTTACATTGTAAATTCTGTTTTGACCATTTTAGTATTTAAATACTGTTTTTTCAATTTGAGTTTTTGCTGTTATGCTAATTTTAGCTTCTGTTATGCTTGTTTTGTTATTATTTGGCAAATAAAAACAATAAAACACGTTTAAAGTAATTAAATTAAATGTTTATTCATTTATCATAAAAAATGATTGAAATACACATAAACCATTCTCAAAAATCCTTCTAATGACCCCTAAATGTAATTTTCACTTGCAATATATATTTTTTTCATTAATAATAGTTCCTTTAGGCTTTTAAATAATTTTGATGCAACCCTGCTGCTGCTTGTTTTTTCTTTGTCCCTTTGCAGTTATTAAAGAAAATCTTCTGGCTCCCAGGAGGTGCACATGATAATGAGAAATTAAAATTTTAAATGTCTTAGGATATGAACGTTCAACAATAAAAACAGACTAAAAGAAGGTCAGAGTTTTAATTTGGGATCTTTTAACTTGATTTATTGACTGTTTTTTTGTTTGTTTTATTCAAAGCAAATGTACCTTATAAAAAAATTAACGTTAAAACTAAATATTTGAAAGACTGAGAATGCATTTTTATTTACAAATCTGCTCCAGCAGCAGAGGTAGAAGAAAAGAATGAGGGAAATTGAGGGCATCAGAAAAGGAAATAACAAGAGTTTATAAAAGTATTGCATTTGAGCGAGTTCTTTAAAACAACCTGAGGGATGGTTCCCATTTTAATCTGTTTGTTGCAGAAAAACAAGAGGAGCAGCAGAGCTCTTGTTTGTTTTTAATCTGCCTGTGGGAGAAATGATCTGAAGCAGATACCAGAGAATCCGGATGATAGGAAGTAAATCACAAGAGTTTACTTTAGAGGACAGATAAGGGTTTAAAGGGTGTGCTCTGATTGGAAAACTGGAGACAAAGAAGTGTTTCCCTGTAAGAGGATTTACTGTACAGTAAACTTTTATCAGCATATCTACCTTCTTATGCTGTTAATCCAACGTATCAGGTGAAAACCAGAAACACCTGGAAATGGAAGGTGACACAAACCACCAAGCTGAAAGTTCCTCCTGCAGATCTGCTGTTTGCCTGCAGGATGATTTACTGATGATTCACTGATAATGGTGATTATTAATGTGAGCAGAGCCTCCGGGCTGCAAAACGTACCCTGAAAATCACAACCCTTCTTTTTAATTAAAGGTTTTCTTGATTTTTTTTTTTATTTTCTTTGACTTTGGAAGCAAAGAAAAGCAGAAAACCTGAAACTAAAAGGTCAAAATTTAGGTCAGGGAATTAAACTTGTTTTACTTGTGGCTTAAAGTTTGAAAGAAATAAGTTTATATTTGCACCACAGCTGTTAAATGTTGACAGTTTTCATCATTTCTCAACAAAAAATCATGTAAGTTAAAGCTGAAGCCCTAAATTGTGTTTTTTTTTAAGGTAAACATTATTATTTTATTTAAAAGAAGGAAACTTTCTGGATAGAGATAATCCACTTGTTTGGTTTCAACCTTGAACTTTGATGTGGAACCTGTTAGGAATCAGCCTCGTTCATTATTCTGTCACGGGGTCAGACGGGTCAGCGAACCGTTTGACTCACAGTCGGGGGAGTTTAACTCTTTAACCACATGGCTTTTTGTTCACTTTCTTTCTTTGAAAAATGCCCCCACCCTCTCAGCTCACTCAACATTTACAATTAGCTGAGGTTTTACGACCGTGAAAGCCGATGCTACACCGGCCTCAGAGCTATAGGATCAGGATCTGCTGAGTCTGAGGATGAAGATCATAAATCCTTTCTTGACAGAGACCAACAAGACTTTCGAGTAAAGTAGAGCTGTTGACAGATGACTTTTACTTCTAGGAAAAAAGTCTGTTTTAATACAAGACATGGCTCCTGCTTTATTATTATTATTATTATTATTATTATTATTATTATTATTATTATTATTATTGTTATTATTATTATTATTATTATTATTACTAATGGCACTAACTTAGTTATATTGAGCTAAAATTTGGTGCAGTGGTTGCTGGGCGTCATTCCCAACACATATACTATTTGTTAAAAAAAAGCTTATTTTATAGGATCAGGTGTTTTAAAGAAGTTTGCAAGTTTCTGGTCCTTTTTTTAGATGGAACCTTTTTAATTCCATGTTCTTCAGCCTAACATCACTGATTTAAGCTGGATGAAATTTCCTCACATCAGGGCTGTCGGTTTGGTTTTCTCCATCCTGAACAGCTTGCTTGCCGAACCTTTTTATTACCATTTCTTTAAGGAACGTTTCATCTGGAACACAAATGTTTTCCAGCTTTAGAGGCTTTTAAAGGGTCTTTATCTCCTCAGTAATAGCTCATACATATAGTCCAGTGTGAAGATATGTCAAGGGTACTGCAAAACGTACCCTGAAAATCATACAGGCTTCTCTTTGATTAAAGTTTTTTTTTTTGGTTGTCTTCTAACTTTGGCAATTTTGCAGCACAACACAACGCAAAGTGCAAATCATGCAGATGATTTAAAACTCAAACAAAACTGCTTATACTAAGCATCAGAATGAACTTCATGTTCTTTGTCACGTATTTTCACATCAGGGCCCCCTTTTCAGAAAGCAGCTTAACAAACCCTGGGTTAACGCAGATACTCTGAATCAACTTACCCCGCTATGTGATACTCAGG
>JARVJO010000394.1:1341580-1362691 GCA_031762555.1 Cynodonichthys magdalenae | reverse complement strand
TTAAGTAACTGGTTGGATTCATCAGGTTTCATGGATAAATATAACTGAGTATCATCAGCGTAACAATGGAAATTTATTCCATGCTGTTTAATAACTTCACTTATAAAGTAAAGAGGATTGATCACACATTTGACATGTTCACTTCCTATAAACAGGTGAAGGAGAGAAATCTGAGTCAGGACGCAGGAATCTATTGGTTTTGTCTTGTTGGATGATGTTTTGGCACCGAATTGGCTCAAGCAGTGACATCCCCACCATCAAAACAAACTCTTCCTGCAGTTTTCAGCTGTGAGTCCTCTCCTGTCCTTCCTGCAGGTACAGATCTTCTGCAGGTCGCTGCTCATGAATTTGGGCACGTCCTGGGCCTGCAGCACTCTCACAAGCCAAAAACCATCATGTACGAGTACTACTCCTTCTCCTACCCGCTGAAGCTGAGCGAAGACGACAAGCAAGGCATCCAGTACCTGTACGGAGCTAAACCACGGGTCGTGGTCCCACCGCCGACCACTCCTCCGCCTCCTCCCCCACCGCCACCTCCACCGGTCTACACTGAGACCAACGAAATTCCTGTGAGTCCAACAAGTGTAACATTTAAAAAAATCTGCATAAAAGGTTGTATGAGTGGTTTTGAATGTAATATGGAGGCTTTTTATGCATTTTACCTGTTTTATTGCTACTGATTATCTTAAGCTGGGTCACCTAAAAGTCTGGCAGCAGTTTTATAGATTTAGAAAAGGTAATCTTCCAACCAGATGTAGGTTTAAGATGCACAAACTGTGAGAGGTGAAGTGTAGCTCCTCACAAAACAACAACCAAAAGCACTCTTATGTATCTCTACCTGATTAGAAAATTAATAAAAACTTAAAATCAACTTCAAGGACAAATCCAACTGTAGGCCTGGACTTAGAATCTGATATATCTGCTGGTTTGGAGACTTTTTTCTTGTGTATTTTGATGACATTTGGTGCTCAGGTAAGTATTGAGGTGGTTTTTACAGAAAATTCTTTCAAACATTAGTTTAGTTTTGACTTCATTGTTATCTAGTTAGCAGACTTACAGTAAAGTAGATTT
The DNA here is from genome assembly GCA_031762555.1 of Cynodonichthys magdalenae. Classification (NCBI taxonomy): domain Eukaryota; kingdom Metazoa; phylum Chordata; class Actinopteri; order Cyprinodontiformes; family Rivulidae; genus Cynodonichthys; species Cynodonichthys magdalenae. Next base: position 1,361,620 of record JARVJO010000394.1, on the reverse strand, counting down.
TCTTTCTTTGTAGTTTTATTTTGCTGGTGAAATTGTGAAGTGGTGATCTCGTATTACAAAAAGAAAAAAAAGTCATCTTCAGTCAGGTTAAAATCGTAAAACGACTCATTAACGCTGCAGTAAAACTTTACGTTGAAATAAACAGGTGCTATTTTCCAGCCCGACGTCTGCGAGACGGACTTCGATGCGGCGTCCATGATCCGAGGGGAGCTGTTCTTCTTCAAGGCGGGTTACGTTTGGAGGATCAGGGACCCTGCAGGATCAAAGCACCTGGAGAGCGGGTACCCAGCTCTGGCGTCCCGGCACTGGAAGGGGATTCCAGCCAAGATCGACGCCGCCTTTGAGGACAAGTTAGGAAATATTTGGTTCTTTAAAGGTGGGTGCAGTTATGTGGTTTACGGTTTCATGTGGGGAGGGAAGTGAAAACCCCTGGAGGCGAGTTTAGATGTAAAAATGGTAATTAAAGATTTGTGAGAATGCTGCAGCTGTAATGAGCGTTTAGCTATCAGGATGCCTTTAATGAGGATTAAAGCTTCAGCTGCTCTTACAGAAGTAAACAAATGAAGAATGAAGTGAGTTGTTTCTGCAGGCGATCACTTCTGGGTATTCGATGCCGAGACCCGCATCAGGGGGCCGGAGCCCATCCAAACTTTGGGTCTGTCCATATCCAAGATCCAGGCTGCGCTCCGCTGGGGCCACGACTCCAACTACAACACCTACTTCTTCAAGTCAGGCAGCTACTGGAGGTTCAGCCCCCACGAGGACCGCGTCGAGACCGCCCACCCGCGCAGGATGCAGGACTGGAGCGGCATCCCCGACGACGTGGACGCTGCCTTCAGGGACATCCACGGTACACGGACCCGGGAACTTTTAGCAGTTTTAGCAGCAGCTTGTGGAATCAGCCCAGTTAGAGAAGGTTGCTGTGGCAAACTAACCTGAGAAAACACAAAAAAGATGAGAATCGGTCCAGTTGTGCAGATAATGAGACATACTCATATTTCGAGCAAAACTTGCCTTATTTTCTGAAGACAGATCAAAATGGCAACAACCTGTTATTAATCCTATGAAATCTGATTTATTTTTCCCAAATTCATCTTTTTCTGTTATTTTTGAATTCCACATTTTCATTTTAACCATATTTATTAACCTAAAAAGTGTGTGATTATAAAGTGACTGAAAAATAATCGTTAATTGCTGTTTCATCAGAACATTAAATGGTTTTGCATGGAATTTAAAAATATTTAAAATAAAAAAAACATTCATGTATAAACAAAATCTCACATTAATAAGTTATCCTTTTGTAAAATAAAAATACTTTAAAATATCTCATGAAGAAACATAAAACCTACAAACACTAACAATTTGTGCACACAGGATCTGAGCTCAATTTTATTTCCTCCAGCTGTTTTATTTTTATTTAAAGAACCAAAAACATTTATTCTTACGTGTTCAGTCGATCCTGTGCTGATAAAACTTACAGGAAGTGGAAATGTTTTTATTTTGTATCAGCCTCAACTTTCCACTTCCTGATTTAACATTCTTCCCTGAAACTAATGAAAATTTTAAATACACAAACTCATTAAACTAAGGAAGTCATATAATTAGTATACCTACTTTGTAAAAAATAAATAAATAATAACCAGGTTTTGTCGTCTTCTTCTCAGGCTACGCTCACTTTATCCGAGGTCGGCTGTATTGGAAGTTTGATCCCGTCGCCATGAACTCGTTGGAAGGCTACCCTCGCTACGTCGGTGTGGATTTTTTCAGCTGTGGACGCGAGTGAGTCACGTTTGGCAGTATTTTATTTTTGGACAATGAAGAGGAGTTTTTGGAACAATTCAAGAGGATGAGACGTTCTCCTTTTAAACCCGTTTTTATGTTTCACTGCATTCATCAGATTAAGCGGCGCCTTCTTCTCAGGAAAACCACATGACCCTCCCTCAGATTTGGCACCTCCTGTGCAGCTCTACTCTTACTTATTTTGCACATTTTGTTTGTCCCCCGTGAGGCCGAGATCCGTGCCCCAGGTTCGGTCTCGCCTCCCTCTGAGCCTGAAACTGTTTTCCTCAACCTGGTCAGTGTTAGAAACGTCAGGTGTTTCCATCAGTCTGAAGCTTTCTGCAGGTGCTGCTGTCAGAGTTGAACCTCGAAAATCAGTCACTGTTGGGTCAGGAAGCAGCATTTGTAACCAAAAGCCACACTTTTTGTGGTTGCATCTGATTAAATTAGTAATTTTTTTTGTTTTGTCTCCTCATCTAAAAACGTGTTTTTAAAATTCAGAGAGCTAAAGTTTAGTTTAGTCAAATCCATTAGTCCACTTTAAATATAACCAAGTTTTTATGTTGAACATTTGCATTATTCCTCCACTCAGAAGCAAAATGATCAAAACATCAACACTTATATTTATTATTACACGTTAGTTATTGTGTTTGTCCCACTTATTTACCTCACTGGCTTCTTTCATCTAATTTACTCCATTTTTCCACCTCAAGAGAGCATAAAACCTTCAAAATACTTAGTTTTTGACGTTCTTTTCATCCAGATAATGTGAACATAGATAAAAAATAATGTGTGGAGAAGCCAAGCCGTGACAGAAGGTTCCCTGTTGTGTCTCCATCATCAGAGCAGAACCTGGTGGTTCTGTGTCAGACCGGTTTGATTTGTCTTATTCATCTTTTTATTGGAGCTGCTGGTAATTTTACTTCAGTGTGAGGAGCTCAGTTATCGCAAAGCTCTTTCTGTTTCTGAGACTTACATTCTGCAAACTTGTGACTCAGAACAACAAACCCAGGATTGAGTCCGATTGGATGGGAAATTTGCAATAATTGAGTTTTGTCAAAATAGGATGAGAACCTTCAGGATATGTTTGAAATGTACTCCTAAAGAACAAGAACAGTGATTATGAGCAGAAAAATCCTGTGTGCTACCAAAACTATTCCAAAAATACAAAAATCAAATAATCTTCTCGATTATCAAGACAAATCAAACCATATTTCTGGAACTGCTCATGATTTCAGGTTGATTTAAGCATCAAAATGTAGCTTAAAATACCAAGAATCTGAGTTTAGTTTAGTTTCAAATCCAACTTAATCCCTGATTTGATTCAATGGGTCACATTTGTGCTTTAAAAAATTGTAAATATTTCTCTTTAAAATGACTTTTTTTGCAAGACAATTTGCCTTTTTTATATATGTAGTGTATCTTACATGACTCAGAGACAACAGGTTAACTCAGGTGTTTGTTTTGCTTTTAAATATGGACACAAATGGAACTTTTCAGTCATTACTTTTTTTAAAGCTGTAAAAACTTCATTAACCTCAGGAATCTGAGTAGTTTTCAGATTTTCCTCTCACGTGAGCGTCTGTCGCAGCTGCAGGGCGCCATCTGGAGGGAGACAAACATCCCAACTCTACTCCAGCTCTAATAAATAAGAGACATTTAAAATTAAAAATCGATTTTGTCCCAGATATATTTTTACTGAGCTCAAATTTCAGAACATTTTGCTTCCAAAGAGCCAAACATTTTTCTAATTGTTTTATTTTGTAAAAGAAATGCTTCTTAAAGCCTTATTTTTGCCCAATATTATTTAGTTTTTTTAATCTTTGGTTAAAAGGATCTCATCAAAACAAAGGTTTTGGATGAATTCATAAAAAACTAGACCTCATTCTTTTCCAGAACTTTCTAAATTTTGTCCTTTTTGTGCCTCTTTTCGTATTTTTAAGTTTTTAGTCTTTAAAGATTCCTTCAAGGGTCGTGTTGCTCTTTAGTGTTTGTTAAAAACACTATAAGAACTGCACTGAGGGGCAGATTTAACAAGGACACCAAATTAAAAGCTTTAAAAAGTCCAGAGCACTATTAAGGCTTACAAAAACTATTTAAAAGGAAATTAGAAAAAACGAATAATAATAATCCAGATGGAACCTGAATAACCTCACCGTACGGCCTCTTTGTGGGTCCGGGTCCTCAGGTTGAGAACCACTGGTTGCAGCACTTGAAATTCGAAGGCTCGGCTCAGATCGCCATGCTCGTTACGTGTTTTTATTTTTTCATTTTTCAGTGCAGGACACTGAGTCGTTACAGTTTCTGTTGGTTTTTTTTACAGTTTGATGTTTTTAAATCATTTCAGCTGAACTCAAGTGTTAATCAGTGACTGCTTTACAACATATTTATACTCAAACAGCAGAGCTTCTTGTACAGACATGTCTTGATTTGTTACTCAGTATCCTGTAGCCCATTACCTGTACAAATGTATGAACTGTGTATTTTTTTGTATTTAATAAATTAACCTTTTTACCAAAATGCTGCCGTTTGAGGAATGAAAGCTGATTTCAGCTGTGCTGGAATAGACGGTGTTAATTATTGTTTTAATCTGATTGGCTGTGTGTTTGAGGGGGCGGGGCTTGTTATGTTCACACAGGCCGTAAATCATGACTGACAGCGAGGCGGCAGCAGCAGCGATGGCTCTCAGCCTCACTCAGGAGTATTTTCACATCCCTGTGGTGACCCGCACGTACACGACCGCCTGCGTCCTCACCACCGCTGCCGTGGTAAGAAACAAACAAACAAACAAACAAACAAACAAACAATCGGGCTTTTGTAATGAACTAAATATTCTGTACAGTTTCAAAATTGTTCAAGTTCATGAGACAAAAGTTTACACTTCTTCGCTCTTGTTTTATTTGTTTCTAAACCAAAACATTTCTTTTGTTTCATTTAAACGTAAAGAAAAATCAGTTTTTGTCATTTATGGAAGAACAAAATATACAGTTTTAGCAATTTAAGCAAATGTTTGTCCAATAATGAGGTAAATCGAGTGGTAAGAGCAGGTTGTAAAGTAAAGTAGGGGTGCACAGGGGGCTGCAGCCCCCCTGATAGAATCACAACAAATGATTAAAAGAAAACCCAATATAAACATATTTTATATTAGTTTTGTTAATCTGGTATAAAACGTTGCAAAGTTCTTGTATTTCTGTATCTAAAAGCTGCGGTGCTTTTATTTTGACGTTTGTTTGTCAGGAAGTAATGTTACTTTTGTTACTATTGTTGATCCGTTCACTGTGGAAACACATTTCCACAACTGTGAACTGAAACTTTCAGTAAAATGAAAATTTACAAACATTATCTTCTGTAAATGTGTAAAAAAAAAAAAAAAACACAAAATGTATTTTGTTTAAAGCTTTTTTTTTTTATTTTCATATTTTTAAGCAACTAGAAGTCATCACCCCGTTTCAGCTCTACTTTAATCCAGAGCTCATCATCAGGAGATACCAGGTACAGATTTTACTTTATTTAATCCTAAACCTGATTTATTGTTTTGAACAGTTCTGTTTGTCTGTGTTTTGTCAGATATGGCGTCTGATAACCAGCTTCCTCTTCTTTGGGTCTCTTGGATTTGGTTTTATATTCAACATCATTTTTCTGTATCTTTAACCGCAAGTGCAGAATTTATAATACTTATTAAAAAAAAGACAAACAAATGTGACCCATCACATCAAACTGAGGATTAAACTGGCAACTATCTTATATTTGGGTCATATGAATAAAATGGCTGAAATGTGATCTTAAGGAATTTTTCTGAAGTCATATTTTGAGCAGTAGCTACAAAAAACGTAATTTTTGAGCAAAATAGTCTTAAATTTTCATCATTTTTCCTGTGAGCTATTACTATTTGAGGTTTCCTCTTAAAATGACAAAAAAAATTCCTCATTAGAATAAACTAAAAATAGGATTCAGACCACGAGTTCTCCTGATTAGGAAAACAAATCGAGACATTTCTCTGATGATCCAGGTTTCAAAATAAAAGCAGGAATCTGAAAATGTACTCCGGCCATTTTGACCAGATAAAACTTAATTTTCAGTCTGATGTGATGGTTCATAATCTGTGGAGAAAATCCTTAACCTGTGTGAGTTATCGATACTGTCGGATGCTGGAGGAAGACTGCTTCCGAGGAAGAACGGCCGACTTTGTTGTTTTGTTCCTTTTTGGAGGATTCTTCATAACCGTATCCTTTCTGCTTTTCATTTTCAGGTCATGATTTGAAATCCATAAACATGATCATGTTAAATAAGTTTCAATTATTGTTTTTTTAAGATCAGAATATTAAAAGGAAAATTCTCACCAGGACTTAAAATTAGGTAAAGATGACAATATAATGAGTTCTGAGCAGACTTAAACTGACTGGAGGGATTAAATATCCTCTCTGGCCTGAGAACATCTCAGTTTTCTGTATAAATCGGAGCATCTGGACGTTAAAAACATGAAGTTGTGTTCACATTCCAGGTTAATGATCTGATCCTGAGTCTGCTGTAAAACCGTCTACATGCAGGTTTATGGTGATTTTCTGGAGTTTGGTTTTGTTTCACAGTAACCAGTAAAATATAAAATCATGTTTTATTGTCCCTGCAGGAAAAACAGAAGACATGACCCTCCTTTATTAAAAGAAAAAAAACACACGGAACGTCCTAAAATTGAGATAAATACTGTTTTGGACTCTGACTTTATTAAATGAGAGGATCCCAGAGGAGCTTCTTGTCTGACTTTACACACACTTCCTGCAAAAACCCTCAAAACAAAAATAAATCTGACAAGAGTTGCATCAACCTGGAGAAGTTATTTATATTTAACCTGAAAGTCCGCAGCTGCTGGGTCTGTTCGCCGACATCATCTTCCTCGGTCAGGCCTTCATCGTCATGCTGGTGTACGTCTGGAGCCAACGACACCCGCTGACGCCCATCAGCTTCTTCGGCCTGCTGAGCTTCCGGGCCCCGCTGCTGCCCTGGGTGCTGACGGGATGCTCGCTGCTGCTCGGGAACGCCATCGTGGTCGACCTCCTGGGTGAGAAAATGAACTCAGGAGTTTTAGTAGTTTTTAAAACGACAGAGGAGATCTGTGGCTGTAAAAGTACAGATCTGTTATCCAGCCTTGTGTGTTTCAGGCATCGGTGTGGGTCACGTCTATTATTTCTTAGAGGACGTGTTTCCCAACCAGCCGGGAGGAAGGAAGCTGCTGACGACACCAGAGCTGCTGTAAGAACCACAACTTTAACATTTTTAAAACACCTTTAGTTTTATTTTATTTCTTTATTTTAATGTTTGTTTTAATAGACAACGGATGTTTGACGAGGACACAAACCGTCGTCTGCAGCACAACGAGGAGCGACACAACTGAAGAGAAGCTTGAGAGAAATCAAGCAAATAATCTGAAGCTCAGTTCAGGTGGAAGAATTCTTTTACTACCCTTTACATTTAAATTTAATGTTAAATAACTGCAAAAATATTTTTTAAAAAGAAGCAAATTGAGGGAGCAGCTGCTGGTAATAAATGTAAACAAAATCAGAGTTCCTACAGCTTAAAGCAAATTCAATTTAAGACTTCTTTAATGCCATTTTAAATTAAAGTTCCCAGTTAGCAACAATTTTACAATTTTAAGACTTTAAGGATCTGCATGAAACGATGTAGGAAAAGATGGACACTTTGAGGATCAAACAGGGTTTTCTGCGAGTCGCTGAAAGGAGCAACCAGAAGCCTGAAAAACCCAGCAGCTCTGCTCACGCTGCACTTTCACCCGCTGCTTTTGTGGCTCCAAACAGTCGCAGCAGAATGGAAAGTGCTTATCACAACAACACAAACAGCCCTCTGACAGCAGGACTGAGCCGGACCACCCAGCACTCGGGGTCTAAAGAGATGATTAGTTTGTCTTTTAAATCATTTAGAAGAACTTAAAAATAAGCAAACTTTACATTTTGGCTAACAGTTTTCTACTTCAGCTTCTTAAAACACCTCAGTCCAAACATCTGCAACAACTGGGATTAACGATAATCTGACAGCAAGTCAAGTTCTTTCATATTTTTTTATTTTGTAAGAATTATTAAAATGTACAAAAAGGACAACAAATACAACAAATCAATATATTATCTGAGATTGGTGTGTTTTTTCCCCCACCTCTGGGGTCGGGTAAAGAGTCAGTGGTCAAAGAGAGCAGCTTCTCAGAGGGTCTTATGGAGGCGGACCTAACGGGCCGTCGACAAACAAAACGTAACAAAAATAAAAACGGAGCAGAAGAGACGTCCGGCGCACAGTGGAGGAAAAAAGTCTCTGCTGCTGTTCTGAACCATCCGTCCTGCAGGGGGCGCTGGTTTACCACGCTGGTGCCGTGTTGGCCAGACGCCTCATTCGCCTGTAGAGCAAACAGGAAGTGGTCGTCACCAGCAGCACTTTCAACTTAGAACAGGTGTAGATAACTCATTAATACTGCTGGTAAATTATAAACACACAACGGCGCCGGTGCTCACCTCGTGTTTCTGTCCTGGTCTCTGATCTTCTTCTCCATCTCTGCGTCTGTCAGGGTCTCTAGCAGGGGGCACCACTGGTCGGCATCACCTGTGTTCCTGATGGCGATCTCCACCGTGGGCAGAGGGTTCTCGCTGCAGAAACACCAAACATTGTCACGTACGTTTAGTTTGCGGCGTCGTACTCGAGACCACAAAGCAAAGCTAGCTAATGTTAGCAATCTGCCTCTGTACCAAAGTTCTTTACCCGGAGATTTAAAATATGCAAATATTAGAACATTACAGCACCAACTGCTAAATAGATACAAATCTGCAGCATTGTTGTTGTTCTGCCTGAGACCAGTGTGGGGCGCTGGTCCTGGTCTTGACTTGACTTGACTTGGTCTCAGTGCTTAAAAGAGGGATATTATGTATTTTCCAGGAATATAATTCAATTCTATACCAAAATCAAGTAACTGTTACCTTCAGTTGTTCTAAAAAAACAGCTGCATACATCAAAAATAAATATGATTTTGCATCTAAACTCCTTGAAATTGGCCTCTGTTTCTGTAAGAGGACATTTGTGTAAATGGGCGGAGCTTTGTAGCAGCAAGCGTTTAGACAGCCCAGGACATTCAAGGATTTCTCAAACATCCATTAATGAGTCAAAGTAACACTCTGGGTATGTTTATGATGAATTAATGAAATAAAATATGATTTAAAGATAAAAAGTTGATTTTGTATAATACTCCTCCTTTAAAGTCTTGGTCTTGATACACTCTCAGGGGTGACAGTGGAATAAAATCCTGAGTCTGAACTTTTTCCTGCCCCTTTGATATATTCTTTAAATCTTATTTTGAATTTAACAACACAACTGCAGAAATCACTGTTTCAGTGTCAACCTTTATCAGCAAGCATCAACATGCACATTATGAAGATTTTTATGTTTAAAAGGGCAATTTATGATCTTTGTTGTAGCTAAAAATACTCAAACATTGAAAACCTCATGACAAACTGGTCAACAAAATAAATAGAATCTATGTGAAAACTGTAATTTAAATTTTATATTTGATTATAAAGATATTACACATTCATAAAGTCTGGTTCCAAACATCCGATTCCACCCGTGACTCGGCTCAGGGTGTACTGTGCCTCTTTTCTCCTTTCTTCACGGCTCCACCTGTCTGCTAGCGTCCATCTGTGAGGCTCGTCTCGCTCAGGTGGAGGAATCAGTAAACATCCTTCTGCTGTTTTTTCTTCTCTGACAGTTGGTTTTTAAAATCTGTCAGCTTCAATATTGTTTCCAGTTCTTTTCTTTCTTGTTCTAACAAAGAAATAAATTTTATTTTGAGCACCGCTACAACTTTTGCCGATATCCATGTCCCACCCCTATCTGATTTCTGATTGGCTAGCAGGCCTGTCTAGCATGTTCAAAGTGAAAGCTCCTCTGATAGGTCTAAATGTCTGTTAAATATTTGGCTGAACAGGTCTGATCCCCCCCCCATGGAGGTAAGCCAGAAATCCGGCTTGGTGCCAGATTACTATCAGCCCTGCACTCTGGTTAGGTGGTCTTGACTGCAGCACTATTGGTTTGTCAGACTGATTTTGTTCAGTAATGTTAAATACGTGATCATTCTGACAGCGTAAACTCTTTTCAGTGAGACCTCTCTCTGACATCATCCTTAAACTGAGCAGCAAAACAAACAGACTCAAAATATTTGTTCCACTCAGACGTCCAGCTGTGACAGAGATCAGCTGTGCAGAAACAGAACGAAAGTCTCTTCAGTTCAGGATGTGAAAAATAAAAAAAAACAAGGGATCGACTGCTTTAAACAGACATCTGTCTCAAAAAGGAAGTCTAAGGTCGCAGACACATCGCCACGGCAACAAACAAAAACACAACATTTCCACATAGAAGCAGCTTTTTTAAAACATTTTCCAGAACAGAAAAAGATCCCAACATGTGGAATCAGCACGGAGCTGTTTACAGTGGAGCAGGGTGGAGGTTCTGTACCTGAAGGCGTACGTCCTCTGGTGCCAGCTCAGCTGACCCCGGATGCTGTAGGCGATGGTGGTGACGAACTCTCCTCCCAGGCCGAGCTCAGAGCAAAGCTTCAGGGCGAACTTCTCTGGCGAGTTCTCCCTCTCAGACATGTCCCACTCGAACTGGTCCACCAGCGAGATGTTCCCCACGTGGATGTTGAGCTGGAACACGTTTATTTTTTATTTACGAATGAGCTGCACTCAGAAAGTAAAACTGAAACTGGCTGGAGCGGAGCGGCACCTTGATGATCACCCTCTGGTCCGCCTGGTCCTCCAGGATGCTGTCTGTCGGGTACGACTCGATCTGCTGTCGGATGGCGGAGGCGATGGCGGGAACGAAGGCCAGCGGGTTCAGGTCCAGGTCGTCACACAGAATCTCAGCGAACATCTCGGGCGTCATGAGCTTCTCTGAACATTCCAAAAAGCACAGAGAGTCACTTTTTATGAGTTTGCTTTAAATCTATTTAAACAAGCCAAGAGGAAGTGATGATGGGAGGCTACCGTTCATATTCCAGGTGAAAGCATCTCGGAGTTTCTGACCCTCGATCTCCATGTCCAGTCGGATCGGGACGAGAACTTCAGGCTGAGTGGCGTTTTCGTGGATTACTGCAGGGTCGTGATCGTCAAAGCTGGGAAACACAAGAAAAACTGTTTATAAGTATCAACATTTAGCTCTACATCTAAATACCACTACTCTAATAAATACCACAGAGGGAAGGTTCTCTTTTTGTCCCGGCCCAGTCGGCTGCGGTTGATGGTGGTGGAGCAGGGCACGGCGTCCAGGTGGTGGGAACTGTTGGGCAGCGTGGGAACCCACTGACTGTTCCTCTTGGCCTTCTGTTCCCTGACGGTGACAGACCAGGTGTTTACATTTGTACAACTTCAGAACATAAGACTGTAGACAGAAATAAGTGGCAAGAGTTTGAATTGGAGGCATTTTTATTCTCCTGTTTTAAACCTTAAATTCTGTTTTATTCCTCGGCCAAATATGTGTGATGATTAAGAGATTTCTCTTATCCAAAGCATTAATGTTTGTTCCAAGAGGCCTTCTTTAATAGTTTTTACTGCTGGGTGTACCTGAGGTAAGCGGGGGGCTCGGTGTTGATGGACACAGCTTTGTACTTCTCATCGTTTCCATCAAGGATCTCCTCGACCTCCGAGGCTTTCAACAGCGTCACACTGGTGGCGAGCTGAGTGTAACCGTGATCTAGACGACAAAACGTGAAACAAAAGACAAGGCTGCTCAGCTATTTAGCAGATGATCATTTTCATATAGTGCACTATAAACAAAACCAAAACGTAACTATCTACAAGAATCATCTCAGCTCCACCCAGCTGTTTGTCATGTGCTCTACTGACCGTGTGACGACTCCACTATTTTCTTCCTTTCTTCCACCGTTGCCAGTTTTCTCCATAACGATGGATACCGTTTATACAAGGAGCCTCTAAACATACGAAGGTAGTTTCCCACCTGAACACACAAAAACAATAAGTATAAAGATCATATGAAAAACACATCAAAGGACTACTGCAGCTAAACACAGTTCTGTGATAAATAAAATATATGTGCTGATTTTTGTTTCACTGGTTGTTTTTGAAAAGCAATATAGATTGAGAGAAAACTGACAACTATTTCAAATCTGATATTGGAAAAAAAACAGGCTGATTATAATTACATTTTTAACAAAGTGAGTACAATAAAGTCAACGTTTAAGTTATTTACTACCAGATCTGATTGCAGCCTTACTACATAAAACAAAATGAGTGAAAACATAAATGTCACACACCATATTGTTTAAACGGGCCTGTAATGTGCAAAAACAAACGCATTGATCATTTTCAATGTGATTAAACTGCTAGAAACAATTTTTTTCATTTACTTGAAGTTGACTGATTACTAATTTATGGTTGTTGTGCATCAAACTATAAATGCAATTTAAAAATTCACTCTACTTAACAAGAAAGTGGCCTTTAATTGAAAAAACAAATCCAGTGAGCTGTGGATAGAAGCAAACCATGAAACACTGCGCCTCATGATTCGACATTAGTTTAGCACAGATGGTTAGCTTATGTACTATTAGTTAGCTATCAGATGAAGAGAACAAACAAGTCTTCATGAGACAGATATGTTCCTTTAAGAGAAACGTCTTTCCCTTGTGTCGATCCGCATGTTTTATCCTCGCACAGCCTTCAAAATGTAATTGAATGGAGGAAGACGCGCTCCGCTGTCTTCCTTGGGAGGACAGCTAAGCTAATGAGCTAGCAGCTAATGGACTAGCTGCCATGCTTGAAGCGCAACAAATAGTTCTATATAAAAGTAACAAAGTGTTAAACATCTAAGCACTGACCTCCGAACCGATCATATAAAAGTCTCCATCTTCCTCGAGCTGAAATTTGACTGGTTTCTGTCCAAACGTTTTGCTCAGCGCCATAGTGCAGCGAAATAACAAAGCACCGCGTCAGTGCGCATGCGCGACTAACGGTTTTCTGTCGCGAACGTATGACGACCTTATTATGCGTCTTTGCGTTGATCATTCTGTACATTTTATTATACCAAGGGTTAAAAGTACAAACTTGTTGACGTTATTTATTTACTTTTAATTTCAAATTATCTTGATGAAGATTTGACTTTACATTTTCTTTTGCAGTTCCATTATTGACCACGGCAGCAAAGACACTTGATTGAATAGGTTTGACGCATAGACACTCTATAATAATTCAATATCTATAGTTTAAAGTGTTTCATAATCATTGTACGGTTTAATAAAGTTTATTACTGACGACACAACATAAAATTTGTATTTTAGTCGACAGGAGACTGATTACAGATTAGTTACCCTCGTAATTCGATGGTTGCTGCCCCCTCGTGGATGGTAAGGGAAACTGCAAAGCAAAAATAAAGTAAGTAGACATAATAGGCAGTTTTGTATAAATAATTTTTAGACACTAAACCATTTTATGGTTCCTAATTTTCGGGCATAATAAGTTAATCATATTTTTATCCACTTTTGACATTTTAGGATGATTAGCAGAAATTGAATTGAAACCAGAGCTTTGTCGCCCTCTAGTGACCATGGCGATGAACTGCACCACAGATACTGCTTTCTAGACTAAAAAAAATATTTTTTCACTTATAATTCAAAATTTATAAAGAAAATATGTAAAATCGTTTTTTTTCAATGTACGTTTTGTGCAGCACTTTGGAGCTAGTTTTAAAGATTTACTTCAGTAAATCAAACATTCCATGTATGTTTTTAAATCGTTAAATGAAATAGAAAAAAAGCAAAGTCTTTATTTCAATTCTACAAACTTAATGTTTATTCGTATGTACATGAATATATTAATCTATAACCAAGAAAAGGAGGACAAATGTACAATGGGAAAAAAAATCTCTATATACAAATCATTAAATAAAGACACAACCATGGACAGTTTGCTTTCTACACAGGTTTTTGTTTTGATGGGGGGCGCAGTTAAACAAAGACGAATCAGCTGTTAGAAAAATGTCTGAAATCCTTCTGTTAGAATGGAAAATGGCACCAGAGCAGAAATCAGAAAACAAAACAAAAAAAAAATCGAAGTACACATCACACCACACTTGTTTCCAGTTTTTTTAACGTCTTCCTGTAAAACAGCCACATTTACTTTTATTTTTTGTTCAACCTCACACAGAAAAAAAAAAAAAAGTCAGTTGCAACACGACACAAACAGTCCATCACATCGACTTTGCAGGGTCAGAAAGCTCCACCTTGATGAGCAGTCAGGTTACTGCAGGAGCTTTAATTTTTATAAATATATCCAAGCAAACAGCACTGTGATGCATTCAAGGACCCGTTGATTGAGTGGGAACTCTTAATATTGTCTGAGTGGAACTCAAATGAGCCAAACTAAAGCAGACTATTGAACAAACATTAAAATACTTTAGTTCCCACCCTGAAATGTTACAAAAAATGCAGAATTTTAAAGTTTATTTTATTTAAACATTTCATTATTTTTAGTAAACCTGACCTAGGATGTTTTTGGTTTAAATAACCCCTCAATAAAAAATAAAAAAAGGACAAATAAAGTTCAGTTTCTGCATCAACTTCATCTACAAACATGTTCAAGTTTTAACATTTAAAATCTGGGTCCAGACTTTTGTTTTCTCATCATTAGTGTTCTCATTTTTCCCCCACATTTAGTAAACATATAAAGTTTTTTTTAAATCTTCACTGTGAAAAATGACGTTTTAATCCGCTCACTTTTCGCAGTTTCCTTATTTTTTTGGCACATGTAGGGTTAACACGAGCAAAGATGGTTGGATTTTCACTACGATACCGTCAAACAGGAAGGGGAGTTTGGTTCACAGTGCTCGACGTGACGAAGGAGCAGAGGAGGAGGAGGAGGGGTCAAAGGTCACAGTGTTCAACAGTGAAGGATTTCACAACAACCAGATGACTTGTCTCCTGCTGCTCGCCAACATATTGCAAGTTTTTTTTTCTCCAAATCAGCGCTCTTCATTCATTTCATGAAGTTAATTGTGGACACAAAATATAAACAACAACAACAACAAAAGGCAATACTTGGTCCCAGCACAACAACTTAGTGTTTGGTGCAGCGATATGAAAAAAATCCAACCGTTCAGGTGCTGTTGGTGATTCTCCCTTGACTAGACATTTCCTACATTTCCCACAATGCTGCTTGGCACAAATGAAAGAAAAAGAAATAAAAAAAGTGTCAAAACAGCAACATTTGTCCCGTTGGGCGGAAAACAGAAGCTGCTTCGGTGTGAAGTGGAACAAAATCAGAGTTTAAACTGTGCGACGCGCAGAAAACAGCCCTTTAAATCAAATCGAAATCAAAAACGCTTGAATTGTTTTACCTTTACAGAAAAACAAAGACAGACATCAGTTCCCTTTTTCATCTGCAGCTTTCGGTCCTTTTTTTAAGCACTAATTCCTCAAATGTGTTTTTTATGTTAGAAGCATGGCACCAATAAAACAGGACCATGTTGCCACCATGTTGGAAGAACTCTGAACTGCTCCATCTTTTTATTTTTTTATTTTTTTAGGCAAGTTTAAATATTCTCACATACATCTTTAATATTTTATATTATTTAAAAACAACACGACTTCCAGAGTTTCTCCCCTGCAAAAGGAATATTCTGAATAAAAACAGCCGAATGATCGAATGAACAAAAACAAAAAAAACCTAAATATTATAAAGGATTCTGCTAAAGAAAAGATGTTAAATGTTATTGCAAAATCATAAAAAAGTGAAAGTAAGAATTATTGATGGTTAACGTGTCTTTACGTTAGCAATTTGTTTACCTGCAAAAACAGCCGAAATGACTGAAAACAGGTAAAACATCAGCTTAATGCAGGTTGATCGTGAGCTTCCAGCTGAGTCAGTGTTTTGTTTATATTGAGTGCAGACCTGCATTTCAGAATCAACATATTGGAACAAACTGCAGCATTTAGAGCAGTTCTGTTTGATGTTATTCTTTGAAGTCAGGATCTTTAAACTCTTACAATTTGTTTTAAATCAGTAATTTAAAACAAATTATTCACTAACAAACTGTTTTTTATTCATTTGAAAACTATTGAAAAAGAAAAAAGCTAAAATGAATCTAATTTTATTTATTTTTCTTGCTTTTTTTATGACCAGTAGAGCAAATTAAACACATAAAAATAAATTATTTTATTAATATTTAGACATTTTTAACAAATAAATGTTTTAAACAATTTAGCTTTTCTTGCTTTGTTTTTAACTTTTTTCACAAATGTAACCTTTTTTCCCGACAGAAACTGGTTTTAATTTGAGAGTTCAGGTTTCGTTCCAACATGGCGTCCGAGAAGAAGCAGCTGAAAGACGAGTAGCGGCTCCGTGTGGTGAATGTACAAAGCAAAGTGTGAGGAGTCTATTAACAAAAACAAACAAAAACAAACAAATAAGCACAGGTTCTATTGAAACAGAACAAACTGCAGAGGTGGTGTTAATTTATATTTACACTCCGTTTGTTTTCAGTCCCGGTGATCCGTCCTCCGTGTAGTGGTTACGCTTCCATGAGAAAAAGAAGACAGTGTGTGTGTGTGTGTGATTCCTGGCTGAGCCCACTGGACTTTCACTCCGTGTCTTAGAGTTTCAAAGAGTTTCAGACCCACACACTCGGCCGGCGCCTCGGAGACCTCGAGCAGAAACACATTCTGACGTCTTGAAACTTTGTCTTCCCCAGGTTTTGGCGGATGATGAATATGAGACGAAGGCTGCCAGAAAAGTCTCTGCGTTTAAAAAAAAAGAAGAAGAAGAAGAAGAGGGTGCAGAGATCTCCTGACCGGCTGATGTAAACGATTGTAAACATAAAATTTAAAAGATGTTTTCCACAAACGACTGGATGATGAGTTTGAGTAGTGTCCGTTTTCCTGAGCTTGTGACGAAACAAACTCGTTTTTTTTTTCCTTTGTTTATTTTTAGGTCCTCCGAGGGTCCTGAGAACAGGACAGCTGCAGCTAAGTGCTAAAGTGCTCCGCCGCTTCCTGTGAGTCCCTCCAACCAGAACGGTTCAGGTCAGTTCGTCTCCGAACGTCTCGTCTGAGGGGCGGAGACCGGAGGGATGTTGGTGGGTCGGCGGGCAGGAGGCAGAAGGTGGCGAGCCCCTCCCTCCTCAGAAAATCCCTTTGGCGATCTTCAGTCCCTTCTGCTTCATGCGGGGCAGCGTGGAGCTGGCCACGTTCTTGGCCCGCACCGGCCGGGCCGGGCCGCGCTTCTTCAGCACGAAGTCGTAGTTGGCAGTGGAGTTCATGGCGTAGAAGACGTTGGCGTTGTCCGGGATCCGGAGCTCTGCCGGACGAAAGACAAAACGTTAAATTAATTAAAGAAAACAAAGTGACACAAAACTGCGTCTGAAGCTTCACCTTTGTCCTCAGAGATTTTCTGCATCAGCTCGAAGTCCTCGGTTTTCTCTCGCTCCAGGTTGTGTTTGATCATGGCCTTCCTGATGACCGCCGGCGTCTTGTCTTGACTCGTCACCTGAATCAAACAGGAAACAGCGTCAGCAAGGCCTCGGAGCTTCGTTAAAACCGTCTGCGTTCGGGAGCCGCCGCCTCACCAGGATGCTCTTGTACATGTTGCCGTTCTCCACGTCCAGGCTCACCCTGATGATGCAGCAGTCGTCCACCTGCTGGTTGTAGAGCGGCAGCGACAGCGTGGAGTAGTTCGACACCACCGACACCGAGCGCTTGTGCGAGCGCGAGCCCGACAGCGGCGTGGAGGAGGAGACGGAGGAGGACGAGGCGCTGCTGGAGCCCGAGGCCGAGCCGGAGCTGGAGCCCATCCCAGAGGTGTCGAAGGACGACAGAGACGTGCACTCCCAGAACTGAGGAGTGAGAGCAGATCGTCACGGCAACGCACTGCTTCAAATACAAGAAGCTTAATCTGTAATGTTAAAACCTTTCATCCTAAATGTTTTATTTTTCAATCACTAACAATGTTTTAATAAAAAAAGCTTCTCGTTTTGTCTCCGGAGCGTAAAATCTGTTACCGTTGAGGTTGTTTCGGTTGTCGGAGCTTCTCTCCCCAAAGCAGAGACGGTGAGCTTCACTGAAGGAGTCGACGTCTGGAGATGAAAAAAACAAAATACAAATAAATAAAAAACTCTAGAGCCAGACCTGCACCTGAACTGGAGACACCTTTTGGTCCAGACAGGTGCTTTATGTTGATGTTTTTCTTCTGCTTAAACACAAACCCAAACAAAAACCCTATAATCAGGGTTAGGATCTGCTCTTCCTCACCTTCCTCTCGTATCCCTCGGGTGAATCTGACAGGAAGCTGGCGTTGACGTCCTCCAGATCTGAGCCGCTGGAGCTGACAGAGGTGACGCTGAGGGCGTCGCCGCTGTCCCCTCCCCCTCCTCCTTGGTACGGCCTGTAGTGCGAGTGGTCGAAGGACTTTGAGTGAGAGCCGCCGCTGCAGCCGGCCTCCGTCAGCTGTCGGCTGGAAGGAAAATAAAAACCAGACTTTTAGTTTCCAACGATCCTAAAAGCTGAGTTTGTGTAGAAATGCTGGACGGGACGTTTAGAGACTCACTCGCTCCAGCGCTTCATGATTCCTCCGTTCTTCTTGGCTCGGAGCGTGTTGCTGGCCGACTCGGACAGAGGCTCGATCTCACAGGACAGATTGTAGCTGCAACACAAAACAACTGTTTAAACACATAAAAACTCTAAAACAGCTAAACTTTTATTCTAAACTTTTACTGATATAAAGTACCTTTCTGCCTCGCTGAGCTTCTCCACGCACGCAAACCACTCTCTGAAGTGGCTGTCCTGAGTGAAGCTGTAGTTATTAGAGGCCAGCTGGAGCAGCTTGATCTGAGCGATCACCTCAAACTCCTGAAAAACAGAACAACAAGTGTTATTTTCTTCTGTAAATATGTTTACAAATATATTTTTATCAAACAGGGTGTTAAATTCACCTTTCTTCTCTTCTCAAAGTTGATCAGACCACCCTGTAAAAATAGATTAGAAACGTCAACAAAGAGAGAAATAAAATAAATATTAACAGGTAAGAACATACAAGAACCTGACCTCGGTGTAGTCTTTCATGGCAGTGTCCATCATCACCAGATCGGTCAGGAAGGTTCCCAGGTAAGGAATGGTTCCCTGCATCACGCCCTGTTCACACAGGGATCATTAGTAAAACAACATTTTTTATGTTCAAGAACTGAAAAACAAGAACCTTAAAGCAGCAGAGTGTCTGTAAGTTCAATAATTAAAACAAACAGGTCTGAGCAGGTTTTAAACTAGATGAGCTGCAGTGACGACTTCTGCCACTAGAGGGCGCTCATAGCTCGTTTCTGCAGCACAGAGCTGAAAGAAGAGATTTATTTTGTTCTTACCAGGTCTCTCTGCTGCTGGTGTCTCCTCTGAGCTCGTTTGGGGTTGATTTCTAAAGTTGCAAACTTGGAGGTGCCCTCCTGTGAGAAAACAATCAAAGAGTTAAAAAAACACCAACTTTATATTCAAAGTCAAACTAGAACAGTGTTCCTACAACCTCCACAATGTCAAATTTAAGCTTTTTTCAAGCACTTTCCAGAATTTTCAGTCTTTTTCTAAATCAAAACAAGTTGATAAAAAGAACTAAAGAAGAGGATCAACTCAAAACGATGCTTTCACTCCCTGATCACATGAAATAAATGGTTAAAACCACTAAAAACAAGTTTTAATGTCAGCAAAATCAGAAATTTATCTGAAAATTCAGAAAGATTCATAAACTCAGTGGTTACAGCTAAAACAAGCTGAACACTAAAGGAGCAAAATATTAACCAAAAGCAGCAAAATGATGCCTGAAATTGGCAAAGCTCCAGCTAGAAGCTAATTGTAGCAAAAGGCTAACAACAACTAAACATAAACTAGCCTTAATGTAGCGAAATGTTTGTTAAAAGCTAATTGTAGCAAAAGGCAAGAAGTAGCAAAACACTAGCTAAAAACTAGACATAAAAGCTTAGCTAAAGGGAGAAATGGTTGCTAAAAACCAAAAGATGCAAAATGCTAGCCTAAAAGTAGAAAAATGCTAGCTGAAAACTAAAAGTAACAAAAGCTTAGCTAAGAAAGGAGACAAATGGTAACTACTAGGGATGTCCTGATCCGATATTGATATCGGATATCGGTCCGATATCCGCCAAAAAACCATTATCGGATTTTATCGGCCTGCATCTAAAATCTCCGATATTAAACACTCTGATAGAAGCAGTTCA
>JARVJO010000394.1:1265235-1297399 GCA_031762555.1 Cynodonichthys magdalenae | reverse complement strand
TTTTAGCTAGTGTTTTACAACCTTTACCTCAGTTTTCTGTTTGGCTTTTAGCTAACCTTGTGCTGCTTAAAGCTTTTAGCTAGTCCTTTGCTACTACTACTACTACTACTAGAAAGAATTTTGCTAAATTTTACTTTTAGCAAGCATTTTATTACTTTTAGCTAGACTTTAGATACGTTTGGTTTTTAGCTAGTGTTTTGTTATTTTTTGCTAGCATTTTGCTATTGTTACTTTATTGCTAAACCTTTGCTTAATTAACTTTTAACTAGTGTTTTGCTACTTTTAGAGTGCCTTTTGATTTCTGTCAGCATTTCACTGCCTTTAGCTAGATCTTTGCCAAGTTTATCTAGCAGTTTGTTAGCATTAGCTTGTGTTTTTCTTCCTTTGCTTTTAGTTAGCGTTTTGCTACTTTTAGCAAAACTTCTGATATGTTTAGCTAGTGTGCTACCTGTAGCTTGTGCTTTCCTTCTTATAGATTTAAGTCATGTTTTGCAACATTCAAGCATTTAGTCATGTTTGGCTTTTTAGTTAAAATTTGTTAACTTTAGCTATAGTTGTGCTGTTTTTAGCTTTAAGCTAGTGTTGTAGCTTTTTCAGTTTTTTTGGCACCAAGTGTTTATGCTGTATTTTAAAAGAAAAAATTTTTTTTCTCATCTTAAGGTTTCAGAATCTTGTCAACTGTGTTGTTTTATAGTGTTTTTGGAAATTTTAATTTATTATTTGTATGAATATTATGATTCTATTGTTCTTACTTTTTAAAAACTTTTTATTTTTGTCTCTTGCAGTGAATGTATTTTATAATTTTATGACCTGTTTTTGTCTTTATGAAATTACAATAAAGCTGAATCCACTAACTCTGCTTTAAAATTTTCCAAATGTGCATCCAAAAGAAGACAAACAGGAACATTTAACTACTAATATTGACTATGGTTATAAAACATGCATTTATTCAATCCTCCAAATGTTTACGACATCTGCACATATAAATCCAGTTTTCTGCATTTTAAATTACAAACAGACAAGCATTGGTTGTTCATGAAACAATCCTGAATTGTTTACAGAGTGAACAAACAACAAAACAAAAGCAGTCTGACTGTTCCTCTGTTCCAGCTTGTTGTAACTCTACTGATATATTTCTCTCTGTTTTCCACAGAGATTTCAAGGACAAAGCCTTTTCACACACACACAACTAATCTTTCAAATTAAAACAAAAAAACTGGATGGAGGGGGGTGAAAGTCTGATTTTTGTCACATTCCATCAGACAAATAAGTCAGATAGGCTCAGAGTGAAGTCAAGCTTCAAGAACAAAGTCCAGAAAAAGAAACTTTATCTACAACTGACACAATAGCTGAAAAAAAAATCAGTTATAAATATTTCAAAAGAAGATAAACATCAACAATCGCAGTGACAGGAAACAGGATTCACACGGAGGGGTCAGAGGGAGAAAAAGCTGTTTCTGTGAAGCTGGGGCGATGCGTTCAGGGTGAAACGGTCCTTTCAGCGCCGACCTTTGACACAGTTTCATCGTGTTTACTTCACGATTCCTCGCAGACTGAAGAGTCGAGTTTTACAACCAGAGCCTGTCTGACATAAAGGTTAACATACGAAACGAGCTCCCTCATCTTCATCACTCGTTTGACTCACAGGAGAGTTTAAATCTCACCTCCTGGAACAGATCCGAAGCTTTTAAAGGATTACCTTTAAAAGCTTTTATTACAACAATAACAAGGTTTCTAAACTAATATTTTAGATCTTTTATTTTATTTTACAACAATAAAAAAGCTCCATAAAACTGACTTCATCACAAAAAGGTAAATGCACAAAAGGCTTTCTTTGAGGAAATGCATATCGTCCTTCGCCTTACTGGTATGTTTTGTGTGTTAGCTCTCAGAGTATGTTTCATGGATGACTCTCATCTACTCATACTTTGAGATATTTAGCTTTTTCTGTCATTTGTTTTTCATTAAAAATAAACGGAGTTGTCTTCGACATCCTTTAAAGTCTTTAATAAATCTTTACTGAACTCCATACCATTTTTTTACTTCAACTTCTTTTTTGCAAATTTTAGCTGTTTTCAGCATTTTTCAGCTATTTTAAAACTTTTTTTCTGCTAACAATGATGCTTCTTTTTACGTCTTACTGATAATTTAAGCTTTTAATTCTCCGTTCATCTTCATTCTGCTCTTTTTTTATTTTTTCTACCTCTTCAGCTTCTCTTCGGATTTTTTGTTACATTGGGCATCATTCAGCATCATTTATGTTTTGGTGGCTTTTTCAGCTTTTTTTCAGCTTAATTCAGTAAACGTTCTCCTTCACATCTCCTTTTAACTATTTATGCTACTTTTTAGCTAATTTTAGCTATTTTTCAGCTAAATTCACCTTTTTGTGATAATTTTAGATTCTCACTGCTTAATTCAGCAAACATGTTCCGTCAGTTTCAGCTTTTTTAGATACTTATCTAATTTTATTTTATCAGGAAAATTAACATTTTTTGATCATTTCAGATTCTTACATCTTAATTCAGCAAGCATGGACTATTTCAATGATGACCTCTGTAGATTTTAAAAAAAGCTAGTGTTAATCATGTTAACCATTTTTCTGCTTGTTTTACCTTCTGTCTAAATTTCAGCTTTATTCTTTTTTTAAATACGTTCTTCGTGAATACTTTTTGTTTTTTGCTTCTTGCAACTTCTATCTGGTAGTTTCAACTTGTTTCTTCTAACTTTAGCTACATTTCTGCTTTATTCAGCTTTCTCAACACATTTTTCTGCTGATTTCTCACTTTTGTTTTCCTACTTTCAGAAAGTCAGCTGTTCAAATTAAACTCACATTATAGTTTTGCAAATAACCTTTTCAGCTTGACTAAAGCATCTTTCAGCAAAGTTCTTCACTCTGCATTTTCGCAGGAAATACAAATTCTCTAGTTTAAAGTTACTTTCTCATTATGTTACCACATTTTAGACTCCACTTCTTGTGTGCTGATATATTGTTGCAGCACTTTGAAACCCATCAATGTTTCTAATTTAAATGTGTTTTTGTAATATTGTCCTTCTCTGTCCCCTCTGAGCTGTCTCAGTTCATTCTTACAGGTTTATCTGATTGTTCTTTTCTCCAGCAACATATAAAAATTATCTGCAGTTTGCAAAAATAACCATTAAAGTAACTCATTTCCCTTTATTGACACTAATTCATATGGATAATTGAGATGATTTAGAACACATAACAGAAATAAGAAGCCATTTAAAAATATACATCTAAATACTGTATATTATGTTGTTAATGTTAGTCAGACCTGCGGGCAAAACAACCCAGAGCTCTGAGCAAACATGTAAATAAGCAGAAAACCAGAACAATGTTCACATTTTTTCTTATTTCTTGCATCTAATCAGGTTCACAGGTGGCAGATGCATTTCCCAGCATGCAGTGGGCAGCAAGCAACCCAAAATACCACAGAGCCGACACCCACACAATTACACCCGGCTATAACTCTGTTCTCCAGCTCACAGAAAAGCAAACTGCGCTTTAAATGGATTTATCAATATTCACATTTACTGACGTTTATTAGGTTGCTGCTGAGCAACTAACAGATTCATTAACAAGCTACTCCCCTTAAGACAAAATCAACATAAGAGCGGCTCTTTTGACTCTGACAACAAGTCTGATGAGCTCTGATTCTTCTACTTAACGATCTCTACCACCTGAAGGACTTTTCCTGAACGGCATCCAACGTGAGGCCAAAAGAAACAGAAAATATTCAATAAAATGTTGAGAAATAAATTCCTGAAGCCCACAGTGTTGTCCTTTTCTTATTTTGTCTGTTAAAGCCTAAAAAAGCTTAAATTAATCATCTAGTTTTAAATCATATTTCAAGAGAAGGTACCCACTAAAGAAATGGAGCTTTTAGGTGTTTTTTACATTTTAGATTAATTTAGCAACTGTGTATTAATTTCAAAATATCAATTAAAAATTTGGTGTGGTCTCACCGAGTGTTTTATTCAAATCAGCCCAGTTCATGAAATGTTTTGCTAACAGAATGACAAATGTTGCATAAAAGGCAGTTCTTTAAATATGTTTTGCAGACAATGCTCAGCTACTACTCCACCAAATTTCCGCACAATATCTGTAAATTTAACTGATTTGTAGCCATATTTGTGTTTTCTAAGGTTGCCCAGCTGTCGTAGACATCTTCATTTAGGTTGGCTTCAAACCCTAATTAGTTGTAGATTGAAGTGATTAATTCCTGAAAGTTTAATTAGAATCTCTCCAGTGATTTATTAGATATTTTGCTAACAGACACTTAACACACATGCAAAAACATTATGACCAACCTAAGCCTTTATAAGATAATAAACAGCATAGTGCAAGTATCCAAATTGCATTTTTCTTTGCTTTATTTTTTTCATGTTTTTGCATTTTTTAATGGGGCTCTTATGTTAAAAACATTTTAATATTTTTTCTATTATATTTAAAGGGTGGGGTGGAGATGTAGTTGTGTCATTTATACAAAAGGAGGTGAATTTATAAAAACCTGCTGCAGAAATCAAACTCAAAGGAGACCAGTTTTATCAGTTCTGGTTCTGAAGACGCAGAACTAACCCCCTCATTAACGCCTGCTTAATAATATGCTAATGAGCCCAGGTGTGTTATTTAAATATGAACCTGCTCACTTGATGCTCTCTCCTCGACTGGTATCTTACCTGTTTTTCCAGCATGATCATTCTCTCAGTCTCATGACCTTCATGGAGTGAGTGTCCAAGCGAGTCCACCTTTAAACCCACTCCATTTCTGTCAGCATCTTCACGGATGAACAGGAGAAAAATCAACCAAAAATGAAGGTTAAATGATGCTCATAGCTAACTAGCTTTACCGTTAAGAGGCTAGTTAACCGTGATGCTTTATCCTCGAAATAAATGACTCCCATATGTCTTGGCATCAATAAAAAAGGAAATGAGGAGTGTTTTTATAGTAGAAAAAAACACTATTTGGGTTAGTGGACTGGGAGAAGAAAACACATCGAGCTGGGTGCTAGTTAGCGTGCTAGCATTAGTCACTAACGCTGAGAAAATCACAATTTTATTTGTCTCCTCGTGCCCTCATCATCCATTGTCGCTCCGCTCCCTTCCAGTCACGCTCGAAAAAATCCGCGGAGAAGACGTCCTCTGGCATCGGTTTTCCCTGACGAACCCTCCACGCCGCGGGTCATCATATAAGGGAGCAGAGAATCCGAGGAGAAAGAGGCGATGTGGAGACCTGAAAACTGTGGCACTTAAATGGATGCTGCTGCTGCTGGCGGAGAGGAATCTCCGCTTTCAGCAAGACGCGCTGTTGCTGCTGCTGCTGCGGTCCGATGAGTCTCTGGGAAAAACGATGCTTGTGAACGCATCACACTTGGAGTGGATAAACTGAAGGATCCCAAATCAGTTTTAATGCTTTTCTTCAAAACATATCGTTTGACTAATAAAAAATAAAAATTAGGCAAAACAACAAATTAACACAATATAAAGTTGAACTAACATTTTATGTTAATGTAAAATGTAGTGGCTTTTGAACTGAAGTTTTGTTTCATTTTTGTTATCTTCCTATATTTTTAATGTTTCTGTGTTCACTTTGTAAAAACAAATACAGTCATCACTTTAAACTCCGTTTAAATATCTTTCCGTGATAGGTTGCCTTTTTGTTTGTCACTGAAGGCAGCACACGTCCTGTCAGACTAAATTCAGGATACTGCAACCCGTTTGCGTTGAGCGCGGTGCATTGTGGGGCTTTACGTAAAATCAACATGGCAGCCGCCTGTGTCAAATCGCTGTGTAAGGTCGGCCGGTCTTTTCTGCAGACTCCAGCCGTCTCACGGTCCGGCACTGTCTCCTATCTGCTGGGTAATGTCAGCGGACACGGGTCTAGGAGGGCTTACGGCACTGGCGACCCGGGTTTCCGGTCCAAATTGCTTTCTGCTGTGCGGGCAGGAGGAGGCAGGGCGCTGGGCTGCGCCTTTCTGCTCGGCGGAGGTCTGGGATTATACCAAACCATGAAGCTGACTGCGGAGCAGCACCTGGCTGAGGAGGACAGAAACGTGAGTCAGGACTCGGTGGACCAGAACCTGGTGTCGGTTCTGGTGGGGGAGTCACCTGTTGGCTAGCTAAGCTGTGCAAACACTACTAAAAATGTTTAACGCATCATGTAGTCTTCATCCATTCTTAAATTCTTCATATTTTTCTTCCAAGAACCCAGAATTAATTATTTTTTATTAGAAATTCAACGATTAATTAGCAAACCGTTCAATCGTCCGACCGAGTTGTATTGGCCACTTTTTAAAAAATGTAGCCTAAAATTCATGTTTTAAAAAAACATTTGTATACATATTATTTTTAGTGTATAACTTATGTTAAGGGTTGTTATTCAGCAATTATTGTTAATTTTGATAAATGAAAATTCATATTGGCTAAAGGGAAATATATATTTTCTGCAACAAGATAATTGTAAAACAGTTGTAAACCAGGAGTTGTAGAAACTGAGTTTTCACATTTCTGCATTGTTTTTCATTAAACGTAAAGGAATAAGATGGGGATGTTAAAAAAAGACTCATCTGTTCTCGTTGCAGGTTTCAGGACGAGGTTTAAAGCTGACCATGTACCAGTACAAAACCTGCCCGTTCTGCAGCAAGGTGCGAGCGTTTTTGGATTACTACGGTTTGCCGTACGAGGTCGTGGAGGTGAACCCGGTGATGAGGCAGGAAATCAAGTGGTCATCGTACAGAAAAGTTCCCATCCTGATGGTCGGAGGAGAACTGGTAAAGAATTAGCTCCAAATTTGATTTCATTAATGAAGCTGTTTTGTTCAAATGTTCTTATGTAGATGTTTACAGTGAATTTCTTTTTCATGCTCATTTGCAGCAACTCAACGACTCGTCCGTCATCATCAGCGCCATCAGGACTTTTATGATCAGCAAGTAAGTCGAGGTTTCCAGAAAACGCTGTTTTATAAAAATTTAATATGTAATGCATTTCTTAATGTTGATATTGCTACTTTTAGATAATGGCTAGCTTTAGCTACTTATAGCTTTTACGTAGTGTTTTGCAAACTTAAGATTATAGTTTTCTGTGTTTGGCTTTTTAGTTAAACCTTTGCTAATTTTAGCTTTTAGCTAGTGTTTAGCTTGTGCTTTATTTCTGTTGGCTTTTAGTTAGACTTTTGATACTTTTAGCTAATGTTTTACAATTTGGAATCATTTTGCTACTGTTGGCTTATTGCTAAACCACTGCTAATTATAGCTTTTTACAAGTGTTTTTGTACTTTTACTGTTTTGCCACATTTAGCTTGCTAACTTTGTTAGCTTTAAGCTAGAGTTTTGAAACTTTTAGCAATCATTTTGCTACATTTGACATTTAGCTGGACTTTTCATATTATTAGCTTTAAGCTAGTGTTTAGTTACTTTTTGCTAGCATTTTGCTACTGTTACTTTATTTACAGACTTTTTTTTATTTTAAGTTTTAACTATTGTGTTTTCCTTTTTCACTTTTAGCTATATATTTGCTAATTTTAGCTACTGTTTTAGCACATTTAGCTCTGTTGGCTTTAAGCTAGAGTTTTGCAACTTTTAGCAATCATTTGATTTTTAGCAAAACTTTTGATACTTTTAGTTTAAGCTAGTGTTTTGTTACTTTTTGCTAGCATTTCGCTAATTCAAGCTTATTGCTAAACCTTTTTCAATTTTAGGTTTTAGCTAGTGTTTTGCTCCTTTTTAGATTGCATTTTGATTTCTGTTTGCTTTTAGCAAGCATTTCACTACTTTTAGCTAGACTTTTGCTAATTTCAGTTGGTAGTTTTTAGCTTTAACTTGTGTTTTCCTTCAAAAACCAAACTTTCTGTGTTCCAGGGAGAAAAGTATGACTGACATCATCCGCTGCTACCCGGATCTGAAATATGTGAACGAAAAGGGTAAAGAGGTGACGGAGTACAGCAACAAGTACTGGCTGATGCTGAGCGAGGTTGAAAACGGCGTGATTTACCCCGAGAAGGGAATGCAGAAGTAAATATAAAAAATCAGGGTATCGTGTTTGTTTTTGAAACTGGCTTGAAGATATAATCCTATCCTGTTTTCAGAGAGGAGATGAAGTGGCGTCAGTGGGCTGATGATTGGCTTGTGCACTTAATATCTCCAAATGTGTACCGGTCCACCGGAGAGGCCCTGGCCTCCTTCGACTACATCGTGCGGGAGGGCAAGTTTGGTACCGTGGAGGGCTTCTTTGCCAAATACGTAGGAGCTGCAGCCATGTATATAATATCAAAAAGACTGAAGAGCCGGTAAGTCAAATGTCTTCTGCTCATAAGTAGACGTTGTTTGAATTCTTATAAAACATTCGCGCTATTGATCTGTTCTTGTTCCGTACAGTTTTCAGCACGTATCTTGTTCTGCAATATTTGTGCTATTTCAACAGTTTATGTCAAAACATTCAGCTCCTTCAAGCTATGACTTTTAGTGTTCAACTATATATATATATATGTGTGTGTGTGTGTGTGTATGTATGTGTGTGTGTATGTATATATATATTTTTTTTTTTTTTTTTTAGCTTTTTTTTTAGCTTTTTTTTTTCTCATTGAAAATAAACGAAGCTGCCTTCAACGTCCTTAAAACCTTTAAAATGTTTATAAATCTTTACTGAACTTTACACCTGTTGTTCTAGTTCTACTTTTTTAAACTTTTTGTCTAATTTTCAGCTTCCTTTTTAGTTATTTTTAGTTGTTTTTGGGGATATTTTTCAGTTATTTTACAACTTTCTGTTCATTAA
This sequence comes from Cynodonichthys magdalenae, assembly GCA_031762555.1. Classification (NCBI taxonomy): domain Eukaryota; kingdom Metazoa; phylum Chordata; class Actinopteri; order Cyprinodontiformes; family Rivulidae; genus Cynodonichthys; species Cynodonichthys magdalenae. The sequence continues at coordinate 1,288,612 of JARVJO010000394.1, read as the reverse complement.
GCTTTGATCTGCTGCTTTTAGCCTCAGTCTGCTGTTTTGAATCTTTTCTGCCCTCAGCTACTCTTGAGCCGTTTGTATTTTTGCTAAATTGAGCATCACTCAGCTAAATAGATGTTTTGGCGGTTTTCCCAGCTTTGTTTCGGCCTAATTCAGCAAATATGTGCTCCTTTAGTTTCAGCTTTTTTAGTTACTTTGTCGCTATTTTTAACTACTCTTATAATTTCAACTTTTTACTGTTTAATTCAGTTTCAGTCTTTTTTGGCTTCTTTTCAGCTATTTTTAGCTTTTTATTCAGCTAATTTCACATTTTTGTAATTTCCTTTTCTTACAGCTTAATTCAGCAAACTTGTGCTCCTTCAGTTTCAGCTAGTTTAGGCTACATTTCAGCCTTTTTTTAGCTAAATACTCCTTTTTGTGATAATTTCAGCTTCTTACTGCTTTATTCAGCAACTGCTTCAATTTGAGCTTTTCTGCTTGTTTTACCTTTTGTCTAATTTCAGCTTCATCCTTTTTATAAATATTTTGTTCGTTCTTATTTTCTTGCAATTTTTTGGTAGTTACAACTTTTTACACTACATTTTTGCAAATATTTACTATTTTCTGGTAACTTTGACCACGTTTCTGTTTTGTATGGCTAAAACATTCACACAGCATTTTCACAGGAAATGCAGATTATTTTAAACACGAGGGGTTAATTTGTCTCCTTTCACTCAGACACAACCTGCAGGACGACGTCAGGCAGGATCTCTACAAGGCCGTCAACGATTGGGTGGCAGCCATCGGCAAGAACAGGAAGTTCATGGGTGGCGATCAGCCCAACCTGGCGGACCTGGTGAGGAACCACCACCTGTCACCTTCAGCTTCCATTTGAGAGCTCATTTTATCGTTTGTCCACAGGCGGTGTTTGGAGTCCTCAGGGTGATGGAAGGCCTTCAGGCGTTCGACGACATGATGAAAAACACCAAAGTTAAACACTGGTACACACGCATGGAGACGGCGACGCTCAACCACGAGGGGCGACCACAAAGCAAACACTGAACTCCAAACGGACCGTGACCCGCGTCGGGAAACGATCCGTTTTGTTTGTAAGAATAAAAACTGCACCAGAAGGATCACCGCCAGTCGGGTCGACTTCCTGCGAGACAAACGAGTGAAACCATCAGAAGTGACAGAACTGATCTGTGGGAGAACTTTTAGGTTGCTTTAGCGACATCTACTGGTGAACAAGAAGAACTGCAGCCAGAAATCACAAGTTTTCTGCTAATTAAAGTCTATTTAAATGACTAAATCAGTCATATTTTTGCTTTTATTTCATTAATAAGAATTAAATAAGTAATTAAGAAGTAATTTGATCTTCTAAAACTAAACTTTTTTTTCCTGTATCCAAAACATTGTGTAAATTAGACACTTTCAGCATCTTGTAAGAAAGGAAACATGATGTATTTTAGTAATTGTTCTGGCCAATTTAAAAACTTTTTCATCTTGTTTATAAAACAGTAATGTACACATTTTATTTTCATTTGTCTTAAAGTTATTCTTTCCCCTCCTCAATACAAATGTTGGTTTAAACAGCTTAAAAATAGTTAATTTTTGGCCACTATAGCAACTATATGATGTAATGTTGACTGTAAAACTGGAAACCAAAAGTTAAATGTTCATAATTTACTTTGAGTTCATTTTAGGAATGTTAAATCAGCAGAAAATAAACAGTTCATGTAGGTTTTTCTAGTTTTCTTGCTGAAACCTTAAGATATATTTTTATTTCAGATTGTTTCTTGTAACTGATTCAGGATCAGTTTAGCAATAAGGCTGTCAAAATGCACTTTAATCTGTTTACTGCAGATTAACTGGTTTAATTGTATAGAAACAACTTGTGTATAACAAAATAAAATTTAAAACAAATCTTTTTATTTTACTTTACATAATTCTATCAGTTTAGTTAAACTGTTGCTGCAAAAAACAAGTAACAGTTTGTAATCAGAAAAAAATACTTTAGTTTAATTGAACTTTTTGTATTTTTAATTTTGAGTCTGTTTCATTAACAGTGATTCAACAATGGCACAAATGGATTTATGAAAAAATAAATAGCAAAAAGTCCAAATTTATCAACGCCTATGATCTAAAAAAAAGGTAAATTCAGATTTTTTGTGGTAACAAAATATGAGCAAATATTTTTGCTTAAAATGGGCACTAATCTGGAAGATTAACGTTTCAGACATTTCTATCAATACCTCACCTAGTTCTCATCACAAAAAGCTTCTGGACGGTGACTGAACATGTTTTGTGGTTGAGTGTTCATTATTATAATGTGGACAATAGATCCTGGATAGTTTCTTAGTGCTGGAGCGATAATGATAAATTAAACTGACAAATTTATAAAAATAAAAGGTGAAAATCTGGACTTTGATAGAGTTAATCTTGCATGTACAAATATTCTTCAAACTGAAGGAATTTTCCAAACGGGGACCCTTCCTTTAGTTTAAGGATATGAATTAAGAAGTATAAACACCCAGTAGAGTCCTCTGATGTGAAGAAACCATCCTAAAAACAGAATCTATGGAAGCTGCCCTCCTTCCCTCACTGAGGTTCCGTCACACCAGCAGCTGTTTGCAGACTCGTCTGTTTTATTCAGTTCTTTAAGAAGTTCGTCCTCCGTCACGACCTCCAGAACGTGGAGCTCAGCTGGCCTTTGGGAGGACTGATCTGTCGGTTCTGCAGGGATGTCTGTGTGGGGGGGAGGAAAAAAAGTGACTTTTATTCATCCGTCTTCACATTAAACCTCTCATCCATATCCCACACCTTAACGTTCATCTGACCAACTGTGTTCAGTGTGACGATAACAGCAGATAAGTTTTTTTTCTTTGCTGTCATCTAAGCTTTATAAAAGCACCGGAACAAAATGTCTCGTGTTTTATGGAGCTAAAATGGGGCAGTGATGTTTGTTCAAAAAAAACTTTTTGAAACTGAAAGAAGAATTTTTGAACGAAAAAAATAAAATGATTTCAAACTGAAACACATTTTTGAAAATGAACAAAACAAAAAAAGAATTAAAACTAATAAAAAAAAAGTTAAAAACTACTTGGATCAAAATACAAATATGGCATGCTCTTGTATCATGTAATGAACAAGGTATAGATTGCCATTTCATGGCAGGTTATATCTTGATTCATGATGTATTTAATTTCTCATTGGAATTAATAAAGTAGTATTGAATTGAATTGAATGTAAGGCAGGCCATTGTGTCATTTAAATTAAAACTTGGCAGGACTTTATATCATATAATTAACAATTTATTGTATGCTGTGTCAATTTGAAAATTGTCAGGCTGTTTTATCATTCAATTTAAAAATATGGCAGGCCATTGTGTCATCATATAAATAAAAATATGGCAGGTTGTTGTATCATAATTAAAAATGCATGACAGACTGTTGTATCATATAATTAGAGAGTATGGCAAGCCATTGTATCATATAGTACAAATACGGCAGGCTGTTTATTATGATTGAAAACTTTTTTTCAGTTTAAAAATTTTTTTTGAACCAACTTTTACTGTGTGCCACCAAAAACTAAACGGTGATAATCCTTCTATCTAAAGAACCAGACGAAGGATTTTAAGGCAACTCTCAGAAAATAATCATTGGCTCTGCGCCTACAACCGATTAAGTTTGAGTCAAAGCAAAAGATGGCCGCCACAGCTAATCAGCTTTAGCAAACAATAAAATGGCTAAAACTCAGTCAGGTTTACAGATACTGAGTTAAATCTGGTGTGGTAGTCGAGTCATTTTTAACAGATGCAGGATCAACATTTTAAACTTTTTGCACACTGGGCAGCAGGCGAGATGCATTCCTTCAAGGGATGCTGGTTTAATTTCTGTGTGTCTGTCAGACGTGAAGATTGACTTGACTAAAATTACAACTTTTTCCTGATTCTGTGTTTGATGTAAAAAGTCGAACTGGGTGGTTTTGTTTATATTCACAGACAAAACATCCAACTTGGGGTCAGATCAGACAAACTCACTTCCAGAAACTGCTTCAGTCTGATGACGGAGCCCATCTGTCCACTGCTGGTCACGGCTTCAATCCTGAACAAACCAGAGTTTCACAAATCAAACCGTTTTTCCAATCCTTCCGCCTGCTGAGGATTAAACCTGAGTTTGTACCTGGGGAAGTACTCGTCTCTCAGCAGAAGGATGAGCTTCCAGAACTGACCCTGGTACTGTTTCACCAACGCGTTGCCACAAACCTGAAAGAGACGAGCAACGACTGTTTCCTAACTTTATAACAACAAGAAGAAAATATATTTTTGGCCACCCCGGATGGGATTATCTGACAGTTATAGACCACATTAGTGCGAAGGGGACATCCAGGTCAGGACCCACCTCCAGAAAGTCGAACAGCAGCGTGGCAGTGATGTCTGCCAGAGGCTCCATGTTGAGCATCTGAGCCAACCAGCGCCAGCCGTGGTTCAAGCCGTGAGGAGCGGCCTGACCAACAAACAGGTGAGAGAGGAAAAAACAGCATCAGCCGGCGGTCATTTGAGCGGGATGGCAACAGAACGTGAAACGGTTTTTACCCCTTGCTTGGAGCCGTAGGGCCACTTCTGCTGGATCAGAGCGGCGTAGAGTCGGATCATCCCGGACATCCTCTTCAGAAAACTGTCCTGACCTTCGACTCCGGCGTCGTCCACACGGTAACCGAGGATCCTGTCGGAGGAAACGAGGTGACGGCGGCTGGAAAAAGCTACGAAACGTCTGTAGAGGTGCGTTTTCTGAGACACTCACTTCTGGTACTCCTCCACGGGTGTTCCGTCCTTCATCGGAGGGTAGTGCGGGACTGAGTACGGACACTTCTTGTGCAGGTGGGCCAGGATGAGGTCTCCCACCTGGGGGTGCAGCTCCCAGATCCCAGAGGCCACCACGCCGATGGGGAAGGCTGCCTCGTGGTGAGACGCCACCTCCTCCTCACCTTGTTTCTACGAGGAAAACGAGACAAAGAATCCAGTTTGTTGTGATTCTTAACGCACATTTAAAAAGTAAAATAGGCAGAATATAAACTCAAAATCCACTCGTTGCTTCAGAAAGACGATAATTTGAGGATTATATTCCAAAGACTCACCACAAACTTCTCTGCCAGCTTGTAGCCGACAAACTCCAGACCCTGCGGGTGCTGCGAGGTGGACACGGACCTCCCGCCGGACACCACGGCTCGTCCGGACAGCAGCTTGTCCAGCCGCTCGAAGATTTCACGGAGCTGTGAGCCGGAGTTGGTGGAGATTTGGCTGACAGGGATAGTGGCTGCTTTCTGGAGCTCCAGCTTCAGTTTCTTTGTCTGAGCCCAGAAAAATACAAATCAATTACTGAAGCACTAAAAACAAAATTGTTACAAAATAAACACAACATTGCATAAAGTATAAAAAAGGTTTGTGTCAGCTGCACTAAAAAACGGTGTAAAACAGATAAATGTTGAGGTGCATGAACCCACCTGGGCGTCCTTTGCAGAGTTGAGTTGTTCAAAGGACTGAGCGCAGCGAGCAGCAGAGTCCTGCAGCTCCTTGTACCACTTTTTAGTGGCGTCCTCGGCGCTGTTCTGCAACCCTGTTGCAGAAGGAATAAAAGGATTGGGTCGGGTCGGGGAAGAGGTTCCGCCTCAGTGAGGGCTTTAAAGGGCCAATATTATGAGTTTCTCAGGCATATAGTTCAATTCTGTACCAAAATAACGTAACTGTGTCACCTTCAGTTGTTATGAAAATGCTGTTTATATGTATAAATCAAAAATAAATTTGACTTTGCTTCACAGCCGTTTCTAAAATCCTTTAAATTATCCTCTGTCTCTTTAAGAACCTCCTACTGATTCTGTCACACCCATTTCAGCGTCATCACAACAGCTTCATGCCGTTTACAACCGGTCTGAGGAGTGTTGGATTTTGTTGTAATAATAATTTAAAAAGCAGCAACATTATATATCAGTTTTGGAAAATAGTAACTCAGGATACAATTGAACTTTACCGTCAGAGTAGAGGTAACGTTTCGGCTCGGTAAGATATCTCCAAGTCATCCTCACACAAGTCAATGTTAAGCTAATTTATTTATTACTAAAATGTGGTGTAAGCCAACTAAAGAACACGGACCATAATATAAGTTATGAGTGCTAACCGTAGATCACAGATCGACCAAACAACTGAACAAAACAACATGAGTCGTTTTTCAGCTCACCTGGGCGACAACAGTGTTTGTGTCTTTCTGAGTGTTGGAATTGCATCATCTTTTAGTGATAATCTTGTTATTAGTCCACTGTTAAATTCACTTTTGTTCAGAAAGCTATCATCCATAACGTGGCTCGCACAAAAACCGTGTCATCCATGAGAAGCTTAAAAAGAGGGTAGTCTCCTTGGCCTCTGAAAATCCATTTCCTCTGAAGGACTGAACTGAGAAGTAGCATTATGAGCTCAGCAGACACAGTTTCACAGGGTGTTTGCTAGTTGTTGCTGCCGAGAGCCTGGAGGAGTCGCAGGGAGGGGCACGGCGGGGTGGGGAGGTGTGCTCTGTGATGAGGAAGCTCGGCTTAAAGACACACCCCAGAAGAGGAGATATTACCAAAAGGCGGTTCTAGACCCAACCGGTGGTTTTTGCTCTCCTGCCTGGCTGCCTCAGGACAGCACAGGATTTCTCAAACATGCCTAAATGAGTCAAAGTAAGACTCTGGACATGATTTTGATGAGAGGAGAACATTATACCATGATAGAAAACTCAAAAAAGTTGAGTTTACATGATATTGCCCCTTTAGGTTTTTTTCCTGTTTACCTTTTTTCTGTGCTTTTTCCTTCGCTGCCTGCTCCGCCTTCCTCTGCACCTCCTGTTGCACCTGCAGCTCCTTCTGCTTCCTGCGCTCCTCAGCCTGCTCCTGCTCCTTTTTCTTCTTCTCTTGAGCCTTCACCCCCTCCTCCTGCATCTGCTGCATCAGCTCCCTCATCTCCTGGAGAGCTCGCACTGCGATCATCATGTCCTCAGAGCTCGGAAACTCTCCCTGAAAAAAAAATAAAGAAATAAATAAACACGATCCAGCAGGTGGCGATGGTGCTTTTAAGTGTGTCTGTACTCACTTCAGCAAAAATAAATCTAAAATTGAATTTAAACTCTTAACTGGGCACAATTTAAACAAAAACAGGAAACGGAATGATCAAACAAAATGCATGTAGAGACAAGTTTCTCACAGGAAAAGCTACATTATTACAATTAATCCCAAATAAATTGATCAGAGATTAGATTTTTTAGATCTTTAATTGCAGATTGGACTCTGCCAGGACTGTCCCCCGTCTCAGATCCTGTTTGTGGTCTTCAGGATCTCAAGGTGCAATTGGGGGTTCTGTTGGCTGCCCCATTTCTTGTCAAACAAATACGTAGAATTTCCATTTCACCCCCAAAATGTGCTGATAATTATAAGAACTATCAAATCTTCTCAGGTGTTTCTTCTTCTGTCAGGACAACCAGCAGTTTAACTAACCTCTGCTGTCTTTCTCACGACCTCCGACACCTGGGAGCACAGCTGGTTCCCGCGGGTCCTGTAGAAGTCCAGACTGGACGGCGGCAGGTCTGAGTCGGTCTGCGTGGAAGGTTCCAGCAGCTGGTTGAGCTGCAGGATCTCCTCCTGGATGCTGTTGAGGTTTCGCAGCTTCTCTCTGCCCTCCGTCTGCCTCTGCTTCTCAAGCTCCGCCTCCCGGACCCGTTGCTGCTCCGCCTCTCTCAAACGAAGGTTGAGGATCTGAAAAAAAAAAAAAAAAAAAGATTAATTCACAAATTATTCTGCTGACGTGACAAAAGTTTTGTCACTTTTTTGGCTTTTTTTTAAGTGTTTTAAGTTTGTTTCCAACATCAAATTCTAGATTTAAGCTTTAATTTTTGTTTTGTTTATTTAGCTTATATTGATTTTTCTCAGCTAAGTAACATTTCTGCCCATAAGAACCAGCGTCTTTACTACATGTTGACTCATCGTACCTTTATTCTGTGTCGATGCTCCTCCTTCAGCTTCTCTTGACGCCCCATGCTCTCTTTGGTTCTGCAGAGCAAAAACATTCAAACCAGACAGTTTGGATCACTTCTCAGAAACATAAAAAAAACTATTTGCCTGCATGTTTCTGCACTCACTCTCTGTCCATCATGTCCCTCATAATCTGGAACTCCTGCCTCTGCTTCAGCTCCATCAGCTCCTCAAAGCGTTTCAGCTGCTCTGACTCGGCGTTCGCCACCACCGCCACAAGCTTCTCCTGCATCTCCTGCCGCTGCCTGAGCGCCATCTGAGCCCAGAGGTTAAATCAAATCAGGCAGGTAAGACTCTCAGAAAACAAACACCAAGATTATATGAGTCAAGAAAACTAAACATGTTTATTAAAGTTTAGACTAAACCAAAAAGTCTTCTTAAAATGCATGACAGTGTCTTGCTTGGAGAAAATCCCGAGTTTTTCTGATATTCCAGCAAACTGAGCTCAGTCCACAAGAATAAAAATAGTGCTTTTTTTAATGTGACTGAATTAATTAAATTTTTCCCAAGTTTAGATTTAAAAATGACTCCCTAAATGAGTTTATTGGAACAAATAAGTAAGCTCTGTCTGACCTTGGCCTTTTCTCGCTGCTCCTGCTCGAACCGGATGATACGTCCGGTGGTTTCCATGGCTTTAGGTGAAAGCAGGGAAATGGCAGGAGGTGATACAGGACTGGAAACTTCACTGACATCTGGACTTTCATCCTTCACCTCCTCACTAACAGCCTGCAGCACATTAGGGTGAGAGAGTAAGAAATGAGACATGTAGAAGGATTCAAAGAGCTCAATGAAGCTGATAACAGTTAACATTCAGGATGACAAAGTTACCTGCTTGTTATCGTTCCTTAATAATAAAGCTGAAGAAGTTGTATTGTGTTTGTTGTTGAGGTCAGTGAAGGATCCTGTGGAGGAAACCGAGGCTGGAGTCTCTTCCAAGTTGACACTAGAGTCCAGGAAGGAGGACTTCTTCAAGGATACCGAGTCGATATGCTCCAATATAACTCCAGTGTGTGGCGATAAGCTGAGGATTTCTTTACAACCTGCCAAAATATGCTAAAAGAAGACAAGAGGACATCATTCATAGTGATGAACACAATGTTTTGGTAAAGAAAGTCAGATATGAATGAGCAAAAATACAATTAAAATCAGTCCAAATATTAGACTTTGTATGGTATGTAACCTAGGAGATATCAGTCCAAATATTAGACTTTGTATGGTATGTAACCTATGAGATTTGGGCTGGTTCTCAAGTGTTGGCCCTATTATTATTATTATTATTATTATTATTATTATTATTATTATGCAGTGACAGCCTACTTCCCAAAACAGCTTAGATGCAAACTTGCAAAAATTCAAAAACTGTTGTTTTCTGTGTGTTTTATTCGGCTTTATAGTTAGTTTGAGTAATTTAACTGCTACATACATGCAGATAGACGAGTAAAAAGTAAAACTCCAATCTGGTAAAGAAGCAAAGAAAGTACCAGAGCTAACAACAACTAGCCACCGGGTCATTTAAGCTAACTTAGCTTAGCCTAATTAGCTCACCTCGCCTCTTTCCGACCAGTGCGGGTCGAATGTGACTTTTCCTTTTGGTGAATTTTTCAAAGCCTGTAAAGTTTCCCATCGCAGACTTTCAGAAGGCATCGCAGGGGGGAGAAAGTAATTAAATAAATTAAAACTACCGATGAAACGGTCGGAACCGCCAAACGGAAATTATACTGAATGCATTCCGATCGGAAACCGTCACCCTGCCGCTGTATGGTTCCGCTTTTACGGTTCATGTTCGGAAATAAATGTAGAAATGTACATTTTAAAGCATTTTTTAATTCCGCTTTGTTAATAATGCTGTTATAATTAATATTTAAAAGCTAAACAGACAAAAGGACCCATTTATTTATTATTATCTTATTTGATTAAATCATAATCCAGTTGAGTTTGGAAAAGAAATCCAATACATAAATCAACTTATTTTAATACTAATAGATTTAAATACAGTCCACTTAAATTTTAAAACAACAAAAGACAGTCGGAATAAAACATTTATTTAAAAAAAATCATTTGAAATTCAGTAGTTTCCACATTTCATTTATTGTTTAGTTCAGGTCAATGAAGTTTTATTCAGTCTATTTGCCATTTACATTTAGCACCTTAGTATTTGTTAAAAATATTTAAACGTTTAGCTCATGTAATAACAGTTTTCAAGTTCTGCTTTGAAAATACATTTTCTAATTCCAATACATAAAATATAATCTTAATTTAAAAAAAAAAAACTGCGTAAAAGATTGTGGTAGTTGTTTTAATTTTTTATCCAAAAGAGTAAAAATGAATTTCAGGGAATCAAAGCATTTGATTTAATTTTTTGCATTTTTTTTCATCTCAAGTCAAAGCATATGTCTACTGCAGTGATTTAAAGCCAGTCAGCTTGTGAGAAAAGAGTCACCAAAAACGTTTCCGTAAGAGGATTTGAGGAACTGAACGTAGTTCTGGAGGCTGCGGTTTGTAGAATCGGACTGTTCCAGTCTCTCCTTCAGGTTCTGCAGCTGAGTGTGAAAACGACGCTCCATCTAAAACAACAAACGTGTTTTATTTGTTTAATCAAACCATAATTAGACATGAGCTTTTTGCAGGGAGGCCCACCTCGTCCTTGTTTCTCTGTACTTGACTCAGTTCTGTTTTGGCCCGGCTCAGCTGGCTCTGCAGCTCTAAAGCTTTGGACTGCGATGATCTCTCTTTGACCAGAACCCTCTGAATGCTGTCGTCCACCTGCAGGCAGAGAAGAGGTCCGACGAAGTTAAAGACGTCGGGTAGGAAACGGTGTCTGACCCCTCGGTTTCAGACCTGTCTCTGAGCGTCGTCCAGAGCTTGCTTCAGCTGTCGGGACAGGACGCTGCACTCTCGAGTTTTCTCCTCCAGCTGCTGCTGAAGGCTGCGGATACTTCCTTCCTTCGAGGTGAGAGTCTGGGACAGTTCTTTGTTTTCTACATTTACGTCCTCCAGCTTCCTGCAATCAACAAACAAAACGTCTGGACATTACGAGCGATCGTTTCATCTAACCGCCTCGCAGTTAAACCAATTTATTATATTAAAATCCTAACCTCTCCAAGTTGTTCATTTTCTCCATCAAGACGTTGTTTTCTTCCTGCAGCAGCAGGTTCCTCTGCTGAAATGTTTCCAGCTGAACACCTTGCTGCTCCACCTGTGGACAAACTCAGATAATGCAACTTCATCCTGTACTGTACATTAACTTGTGTTTTTCTGTCACCTGGATCAGTCGTTCTGTGTCTGGTCGAGGCAGACGGCTCGATGACTTTATTGTGTAAAGCTTATAAAACATTCACTCTGACTCTACTGAGATCTTTTTTTTTGATTTTCATCATGTATCTTGTGAAAATGTGCTATTTAAACATTTATACATCAAAACGTTCAGCTCCTTCAGGACATTCCAGCTATGACACTTCGGTCCTTCTGATATTTATACTTTGAGATATTTAGCTTTTTCTGCCTTTTTTTCTCATTAAAAAGCTGTCTTTAACATCCTTAAAACATTTCTGAATGTTCATAAATATTTACTATACATTTGACCTTTTCTTTTAGTTCTGCTTTTAAAATTCTTTGGGCTAATATCAGAGTCCACTGACTTCTATTTTGTTGATTTCAAGTTTTATTGGACTTTTTTAACTATCATTCTGACATTTTCTGCTAACTTTTTGTGCTTTTTCAGCTGTTTTTTGCTAACTTAAACTGTTTTGTCTTTTTACTATGGTACTTTTTTTTAATCCTTTATTTATATAGGAAATATTTCTTGAGATTCACTGTCTCATTTACAAGCGAGACCTGTATCTGTACATATACTTTTTGCCAATTTCATCTATAGTCACCTTTTTTGTGATATTTTTAGCTTTTCACTGCTTAATATCTGCTTTTCAGTTATTTCAAAACAAAATTTCAAGTACTGTACTTCTTTTCTTGTTTTTTGCTTATTTGAAATGTTTCATTCTCATTTCTCTGTTTGTTACTTTTAGCTTTTTTAGCCAATTTCAGCTACTTTTTCACTCTTTAGGTTTTGTTTACCCTTTTTTGCTATTTTTCTACTGATTTTTCACTTACAGCAACAGTCAGCTGTTCAAATTTAACTCGCATTAACAGTTTTGCTGTTGAATCTTTTCAGCTTTATTAGCAGGTTTTAGCTAAAGCTTTTCAGCACTGCGATTTCTCCCGTTCGAATGTAAAATCTGAAAACATCCAGCAGATCGGTCCACACCTTGTGTCTGAGCTCCGACAGAGCAGCGCCGTTCTCCACGTTTCTCCTCTCGTGGGCGTCGGCCTCCTGCTGGGCGTCTCGGAGCAGCTGCTCGGTCCTCCTCAGTCTGTCCGGCAGCGCCTCCAGCTCTCTGAGTCGGGCCGACAGCTCCCGTCTCACCCGCTCCTTCTCCTCCTCCAGGCTCTCCCTCACCTTCCGAGCCTCCTTCTGCGTCGCCTCCAGCTTCAGGCAGCACTCGTCTGATTCTGAACGAGCCTGCTGCACCTGCACAGGTAAAAAAAAACTCTCATATTGACTCAAACCAAAAGAAAATTCCATCTATTTTCCATTTGTAGAACTGCTGAGTGATCAAACCTTCTTCTTGTATTTCTCCAGCAGGTTTTCTGACTTCCTGATTGATGATTTCAGGTGACGAGCTTCAGCGTGAAGTCCTCTGAATTTCTCCTCAGACGACGTCAGCTCGCTCTAAATATCATAAAAATGACTCAAAAGGATATATTTCTAAAATATAAACAGCAAAAATCAAGCAGCGCAACGAGAGAATTTGTTTCTAATTCATGAACCAGATTTTTTTTCTGAGAGTACCTTGAGTTTTTGGTTTTCCAGCTTGGTGGCGGCGTTCTCATCACTGAGGTGATGCAGCTGATCTCTCAGCTCCTCCCTCTGCGTCCGACTCCTCTCCTCTGCCGATCGAAGCTTTGAGTTCAGCTCAGTAATCCGTCTGGAACGTAAACATCCCTGTTTTAGTGTTTCTACAATATAAAACTTTATGCGTTTTGTATATTTTTGGTCAGTAAATTAACTAAGCTCTGGAGTTACACTTCAGACATCGCTAATTATTAGAAAATCTATATTTGACTTTTAAAAAGGTTTGTTTTCTCACAGTTTGAGAACAGAGACTTCCTCTTCCAGCTGTCCTCGAACAGCTGCTTCTTTCGAGTGGCGGAGACACCAGTCACTGGAGGTGGACAGAGCTCCGGACAGCTGGGATTCCTTTAAAACAAAATGTAAAATAATAAAAAAAAAGACTTTGTTTAAATACAAAAACCTCCTTTTGTTAAAAACAAAGTGGAAAGTTGCCATAAATAAAAGCTTTAAATCTGTCATTTAATCTGTGTGTAACAAACAGAGATACAAAAAATAAATTTTCGAACCCTCCTGTCCCCATGTTGAGTCAAAATAAACAGTTTCTTTTCCTCTTTGGAAAAGAAAGGAGGCCTCCTGAAAGGTTATCTGTCCTCGTTCTCCTCAGGTTCTTCAACAGCTGTCAAAAATATAAATCAAATGTTCTCTGCTTGTTCAAGATCATCCAATCACGTCGGGGTCACCAAACGTTTTATATAACATGTTCAATAAATTAGTTTGCAGAAAACCAGATGATTCTTTTCTAAAAAGCTTTATTCAAAATCTGCCTTCAATCAGGCCCACTGACAGCAGCAGCAGCTCTGAGTGATTATCAGAGCCAAAACAATAAGACCCTCTCAGCAGCCAGCGTCTGTCCCCGGCTGCTCTAAAACTACTGAAAATCACCTGAGTAACTTGTACATCTGATTCCCTGGTCACACCCCTGGAGGCAGTACCTTTTACGTCAGACTTTAGAACGTAGCCAACTGTGTTTACGCAGACAGAATGGAACATTACGACACACTGTCTCGTTCTCTGTTTACACCATATAACTGCAACGATCACAAAAGTGTGAAATAAGAGACTGGATCTCAAATTCAGTTAATCAGTCACAAAATGTCCTTCACCTCCATTTGAAGACTGAGATCTTGTGGGACATTTTGACCCAAGGGCAGCAGGAGGGACTGGTTGTATGACTCATCAAGCTGATTTTAATTTGAATATAATTTGCATGAAACAGTCTAAAATAAACAAGACACTATTGCACGTGTAATAAACCAGAGGTTTGTTCTAAAAACTTTTTTTTATGTTTTGGACATCTTCAACATCTTCACTTCTTATTAAAGCTGCAGAAGAAATTGTAAAAACTAAAAAAAAAAATTAAAAAAACCTCAAACTAAACACAACTACAATTGCGTTACAATTGTGTTTTAAATCTGCATAAACTTTATTTGCTTGTTAGACGTCGAGCGTCCCTGAGCTCTGACCTTCTCCTGAAGTTTCTCTGAGAGCTGCCTGGAGGACTCCTCGGCCCGTTCGGCTCGCTGCCTGAGCAGAACCAGCCTCTGCCGCTCCTCTTTCTGCTCCTCGTCCTCCTTCTGCTGCCTCAGAGCACACAGCTCCTCCTGCAGAGCCCGGAGCTCCTCCTGCTTCTGCTCGTGGCTCTGCTGCATCCTCTGCAGCGGTCGTGAAGAGGAGAGAGGCGGAACGTGAACAAACTGGCTTCGGTTAGTTATTTGACGACGACCGATCGAGAGAACGGTTCTGAAACCTGAATCTGAGCAGCCAGACGGGCCTTTTCAGCCTCCACTCGGCTCAGCTGCGACTCCAGATGGCTCCGAGTCGACTCCAGGATTCTAGAAAGCTCTTCTGTCGTCTTCACAGTGTCCTGCCGCCACACAAAAACAGAAAGCATGAAGGAAACTCAAAAACAGGCGTCGCCTTCTAGCTGACAAAATTACCATAAACTAACATTTTTGGAAAAATAACTTGAGCTACAAACTTTTTCAAAATCCAAGTGCTCTGCGAGCTTGGAGGCTTCTTTCTCTTTGCTGCTGAGTTCTTCAAAAAGTCTCTGCAGCAGAAGAAGAAAATTAAAGTTAAATGGAGCTAAAATTAGCAAAACAGCAACTAAAACCTTAAAATTAGCAAAATAATTGATAAAAGCTGAATGTTTTTGCTCAATCACAATGACAATAGTTCTATTGTTAGGAATACTAGCAAAATTACTATATCATTCCTCATATTAGTACTTCTAGTATATTTTATTATACTACTGGTACTAGTATACTTAAATACCAGTACAACTATTACTACAGTACTAATAATACCAATAATATCATTAATATTATCAACAATTTATTATTACTAATCAGCCCAGCAGTACAATATTAGTACTCATGCAATTGGTAATATAAGTACTTTTTCTATATTAGTACTACTAGTTGTTGTAGTAGTAGTAATATGCTAGACCTATTGGTATACTAGTACACTGTACATACTAATATTACAACATTAATAGTAGTAGTTGTTTTACAATTAAAAGTACTTGTATTAGCTATACAATAAATATTATAGTATTTGTACTAGTAATATTAGTACTAGTTTTAGTGCTAGTGCTAGTACCACCAGTACTATTACTAGTGTTATTAATGGTAATACTAGCACAGTTACTTTATTATTATTACTAGTACTTCTAGAACTATTACTATACTATTATTAGTTGTTGTAGCGTTATTTATACCTAAAATTACAAGTTCTACTATTACTTTACTGGTACTAATAGTAAAAAATATTTTATCAGTACTATTAGTACTATATTAGTACTAGTACAGTGTCAGTGTATTGCTATAGGGAATATATTAGTAAATAAAGTTAAACAGTTTACAGATGACAGCAGCCCAACGTTCTGGTAAATTTCTTACAGTGTTTTCTGCTTCACTGTCGGCCAGCCTCCTCTTTAGAGCATCTTTCTCTGCCGACCACACCAACGATTCTCTCTGTGGACACACATAAACCCACGGTCAGAAACGAAGGAATTCACCACGACGACTCCTCTTCAGTTTCCTGTACCTCGTGTTGGCTCCACTCTCTGAGGAGGTCTCGAAGGGTGTGATTCGTGTTATCGAACATTTCTATTTTCTCCAGCAACAACTGGTGCTGCCGTCCCAGAGAGGCCGAGTGCAGCTTCGACAGACGTTTCTCCTAAAAGATAAAACAAACAAAGTGATTGTAGATTCTTGACGGACACGGAAAAGGACCGTTCGGATCCTAATGTACCTTGGCGAGGGTGTCGATGGTTCCCTTCAGAGCTGTCAGCTGATTGGCTACAGCAACACCGTCGATTTCTGCTTCTACAAGCACCCTCAGGAGAACGTCTGTATCTCTGTGCTGACAGCCTGAGTCTGACCTATGAAGAAGAGAAACATTTTATTTTACTGACTTTACTTCACTGATATCATCTTTCTCGTGGTTTCCAGGTATGATGGAGGGACGTAGTTTCTCCTGAATAACTGATCTTCCCACCTGATCTCTAAGGGAGAGCCTGCAGAGAAAACTCATTTTGACCACTTGTATCAACTCCCTTCCTTGTAAATATCTTAACTTAAATCTCCCAAACAAAAAAACAAATAAACACACTGCCTAACTGCAGCCAGAATGCACTCAAAGTAATATGGCTGTTAGAGACATCTTTACTTCTTTGAACATCGAAGTTTTTCTTGTTCCCTAAGCAGGACACTGAGGTTTTTAGAAACTCCGTCCAGCTCTTCTTCCTGCTCCTCTGCATCCCGTTGATGTCTGGTCCCACCGTCTGATTGATGCTGCGTTAGGCTGGTCTGATCAAACGACACAGAGGGAGAAAGGTTTAGGGAACATGCTGGATTGAGAAAAAACAAAAAAATTCTGTGTTGTAAACGAAGCTAAATGCTGACAAGATATTTCCTCTTTCCTCAGTAGTTTGAATGAATGTAAACCTGAGACTTGTCAGAACCCATGCTTCTTCTGCAGGACAGTATTCCTGGAGGGATCCAAGGTGTCCGGGTCTTCAGCCTCCCTGCATCTCCTTTCACCAAAGTGTCTTTTGCCTGATTAAAAATAAATAATGATTTTTAGACTTGATGATGTTCTACTGTTTTATTTGTAAACCGTACCTGTAGTAGTTGAGTTATGTAGTAGGTGAGTTAGAGGAATTAAACATCAGCAGCTATTTAACTATATCTATCTAGTCACATTATAATCATCTTATAAATGTTTGGTAAGGTCATCGAAACATAGAAAAATAGAAGATATTAACCTGTAAAGTTCTGCTGGGACTCCTCCTCATGTGAACATGGACCGGTGTAGTCTCCGTTACGTGGACGTGAACCGGTGGCGGTAGTGAATCTCGGGTTTTCATTTTTCTACAAAGCTACAAACACATCTAGATCACGTGCAGCAACCAAAGATAACGAAGTAAAATGTATTTTGTTGAGCTTTAGGTCATGTTTACGTGTCAGATTTATGAATTCGACGACTAATTTCCGATTTTTGCCAATGAATTCGGACGGTTGTTAGGATCGACAAAACAAAGTCGTCTGATTGGCTGGTTTGCAAGGTCCTGCTTTGTGATTGGTGGATTAGTTTTCAGTAAGCGTTGCCCGGGGCGATGAACAATGTTGCGTTCAGAAACGTAACAGGGAAAAAAAGTTATTCGTTTTGAATGATTTTTGTTTTATTGTAATACATTTTGGCTGCGCTGTAATGCGTAAAAACGCATGAATATAATCAAAGTAAGTATAACTAGCTATGATAAATCTATTGAAAAACTATTTGCCTGATTTCACAAATTTGCGCTATCAATTATCGGTCCTGATTACAGTTTTACGAAAGGAACTTAAATGTAGCACACGTAAAACACTTTTAACCTTAATATGAAAAAAAGACACTGTCTGCTTAAAAGATGTTATCCAGCTTGGAATTTTATAGAATGAATTATTTTTATACAAATGAAGTAATTAGTAAAATATTATTGTTGCAATGTAACTATCGTACAAAAACTCCAGAATCAATAAGGTCATTGTTTATAAAATTGTCATCAGAATTACATCCATAAAAGGCCCTAAAATACTACTTAAATCTAATTTGTCAAGCTCAAATGTAGCGTAGCATATGTATAATTAACATATCTACAAAAGTGATTTTAAAAACAACCGCTTTTTGTAGTACACACGCGCACGCAACTGAATTTCCTGTTTTTAGTACCACTTCCGCGTGAGAGCTGCGAGCTAATGCTAATGTAAGCTAGCCGAGTTTGAAGTTCACCAATCACAGTATTATGACGTTTGCATTAAAAGTCGTCGTTTTCAGATTAAGATAAATGTTTTATAACCTACATCAACACGCGACAACCCTACTCAGGTAAATTAATTCGGCTAGAAATCAAAACAACTGTAGACGAGAAAGCTAATTTGCTAATGATTAGCCTCTCGCGTGCGCCTCAAGACAGCGCAGCGATGAGGCGTCTGGCGAGTCGGCGGATGTTCTGGAAGCAGCTGCTGAGCTTTGTGCTGTCGTTTGTTTTGTTAAACCGCGCCGCAGAGTCGTGCGTCCCCATCGGCACCAGCACCGACACTCTGATACTGTGCAGGACGTGCGGACACGAGCTGGCCTTCGGGACGGACATCAACTTTGTTCCCAGCCCGCTAGCGCTTTCCAGCCGCAACGACACGTCTGTCGGCGGCCGAAGGATCCACGTCCAAGTGCTGAAAAACCCCCACGGCCACCGGTTTGAGGTGGTTACGTTCAGAAAAGCGGATGTCATCAAGCACTGGCCGGCAGACGGAGACTTCTCCTGGTTCCCGGGGTTCGCTTGGACCGTGGCTACCTGTCCCAGGTGTAAAACTCATTTAGGTGGGTCTAACGTTAAAGTTATTAACTCAATAAGTGACGGCTTTTGATTAAATAAACATCACAGTTTACTAATTGATATTAACTTTAATTAAATGACATACTGAACATGTTTGTTTAATAAACTTATGGTCAAGCCATTGCCTCTCAAATTCATACTAAAAATTCTTCATGCACATTTAAAGTGCTTTGTGGTTCTCCAGAATTATTCAATTTTACCTAATAAATTCAATCATCTTAATTGCAATTTGGTTACTTCTCTTTCCAGGTTGGGCCTTCCAGCCAAGCGACTGGCCACACACAATCTCCAAAACCACATTCGAAGAATCCAAAAACACTTTTGTAGCTTTAATTACTCATCAAATACTGAGAGAGGACTTTGCATCAAGTTTACTAATAACTCCAAAATCCTTCAAGAGCTGACGGGACTCAGATTTCCAGGTGCTTTTTCCTGCTGCCCAGAAATATTTCCAAATAAATCTGGATGCACTCCATTTTAAGACTCACTTCTATAAAGTTTTTATGTAACAAAACACCAAAAGTCCAATTTTATTTAAACCTATAAAACATTGGGGGCCAAAAATGTACATTTTTTGTAATTCTTTATTAAAAATGTCATTTCAAATCTTGTGGATATTTGTAAAACAATACAATGAAGAAAAAAAAAAAAAAGTCCCATAGAAACGGTGTCAAAATTACCACGCTCCTCAATAACCAACAAACTCCTGACCCTCCCCAGCTTCCACCCCCCCAACCCCAAACAATACATGTCAAAGGAATGAGCTGGTACTCCTTAACCACGTAGGGGAAAATAAAAAAAATATGGGCACTATGTCCCACAAATAATAATTGAAAGGTCTCCTAGCACTAGGTCACTACACCATGGCTTAAGTTGATTTACCACACAACCTTGAACAGGCAAAATTCTGTGTGAATAGTCTTCAAATTCTACTCAGGATGCTGCGCTGATTCAATTTTTTTTCTTTTTTTTTTTCAAAGATTTTTTTATTATTTGAAAGAGGTCTTCGGGATGTTACTCACAATTCAGGGCAAAGTGCAATTGGCCTTAGATGAGTCAAAGGAGAACATAAACATGGCATCAGCAGGTGAAGAGGCTTCAGAATGGAACGTGAAGCACAAACGGATAAAAGTAAAAAAAAAAAAAAAAAAAAATTAAAACCTTTGCTCCCGAACATGAGTGGAAAAATAAACAAGAAATAGATGGTTAAGGGTCTGGTAGGTGATATTAGTCGTCTTCTCCTTCGTCATCCTGAAACAAGAGGACAAACGTTAAGAGATGACACTTTTAAGAAGAGTTCTCCAAGTTTTTATAAGTTTACCTCTCCATCTTCTCCTTCATCCTCTTCGTCGTCCTCGCCATCTTCATCTCCTTCCTCATCGATATCCTCCAGACCCTCCTCGTCCTCTTCATCCTCCTCACCTTCAGCTTCTTCATCATCCATGTCAGGAACCTGCGGATAGGAAAATTCAGCGCCAATGGAACCAAAACAAATAAGGTCTACGTCACAAGTACTGGCTTTAAAGTAAGAGGATGAACGTACCAAGTAGTACTGCAGGGGGTTTGGCCAGATGTCGTCCTTGATGACCTCCCCAAGCTCATCAGCTCCAGCATCAGCGTGGTCAGTGAACCAAGTGAAGAAGCTCTCCGGTTCTTCATGTTGCCGCTTCCTTCCAGCTTTATTCTGAGTCTGGTTTGAGCGCTTGGTCAGGTCCTGTTGACGTGCAGAGGAACCAATTATACAACCCATCCATGAGCTCACGAGAATAAAAATCACACCAAGATGCTAACACTCACCTTTCCTGACTTCCATTTGATTTCTGTTGACTTTGAAGATGGGTCTCCGCTCTCGTTCAGATGGAACTCTTTGGAAAGTACTTTGTTTTCGAAGTATGGGTTTTCATCAAAATACTAAAAAGAAAAAACATTCAGGGTACAAAAACACAACATATGCTTTCATATCAAGAGAATGCAACATTGAGCCACTTACAAAATCTATTCTGTAGCCCGACTTGATGTCTTCAAACTCTGTCACCTCCACCCGGCTCAGGTAGTGAAGCGCTTCTTCGTCCTCCTCTCCCAGTAGAGCAGATACTACAGGGATAAAAGCATTGATAATTTTCGTAACTTGTATCTAAATTAAAATAAATAGATAAAATGTCAGATTTGTGGCGAATCACTCACCCTGTGGATGGTTGACAAATGTGGTGACCCAGAAGTTGGGGATTTTGGCGATCAGTTCTGACCTCTTCTGAAAGAACGGCTGACGGAGTTTGTTGTATTTCTGTTCTACTTTCAGGATCTCCTCACTGGCTTGCTCATTCAACCTATGGAAAAATAAAAAATTATAGAGTCAAATAGACATTGCAACACTTCCAGGAACATGTAAAAAAGTTAAAGGAAAAAAGTAATACATTTTCTGTTTTAATTTATTTACTTTAACAAAGTCCTCCAAACTTTTTACTCACCTGTCAATTTCATTTTGAACTTCATCGATGTGTTCAATAGCTTCTTGCTGCTCTTTCTCTGTGAGGACAAAATGAAAATAGTAACAAAAATAGTGGGTCTTTAGTTATTGTTATTAAACCTGTCCCCAAAGAGTTATTATATGTGGATAGTTATCAGATTAAATGCATTTATAGCATGATAATAAACTCGCAACTTGCGTTTAGATGTGTAAGCTATGGTGTTTCACGGGTTCTAAAGTGCACAGAACTCCGGATTCCCTCAGAGGATAAGGTAACGCGAGCGGCCAATAGCAGCAGCGCTCGCCGCTCAAACATCCAGTTTCCTGCCGGCTGCTGCCTGCAGGGCCGCGTGGTTTAAATGTGGGACAGAAACTGCACGCAGAGCCGCGATAACCCGGGACAAATCCAGGGCAGATGTCAGGACGAACCGCTAGCAGTTGAACCGCTGCTCCTAAGATGGAGGCCAGCGTATTAACCAGACGGGCTAATTTCTAGGTTAAACGTATGGCAGGAATTGTAAATTTAAATGAAAGAAAACATAACGTCAGCTAGCGTTAGGTAACACTACAACAACAACAGCATTATGCTAACTCTGCTAACATGTGAAACACGAACAAATCTCCGGTTATTAACATCAAAATACCGCATGGGACGCTAATTTCAGCGGTTGAAAGTAAATGTGAAACAAAATTAAATCATAGTTATTTTCTAAAACTACCCACTCGGTATCCATCGACTTAAATGGCCACGCTGTGATGATGCTAAATGGCTAACATGGCCTCGCGCAGCTTTAAACAACAGAAGAGCAGCGGCATGCTAAAACACCGCCGAGCTGAAAATACGCAGTACCCGTTGCGACAAACAGCAAAAACATGCTCCGGAAAGCAAAAGCATGGCAGCACAGCCAATAAGTACCAACTAGAATGCATTTATCGGTTAAAACAAAAATATTATTGAAGAAAGTGAAAATGGCGCTGAATATGTGGCCGCCATTCCCCTTACCGGAGGTCTCGTCCGCTCCGTCATGGTTCGAGTTCAGCTCCTTTTTACTCGATTTTGCTGCCGAGGCAGACATTTTTTTCTTCCCGCAAGTTGAGGGTAACTCAAAAAACGCCAGAAAGAAATAGCCGGTCGCGCTGAATCTCCTTGAACAGGAGAGCCGTTAATTCGCTGCAAAGTTCAGCGTGGAGGAGCCGACAACGTGCTGCTGCTTTCCACACAATGTAGCTGCCGAAGAGCGAGGAAGTCACCGCGCGCTGCTTTCATTACGAACGCGACGCGCCGAATGGACCACCGAGCAGCTCCGCCTCTCAAAATAGGTCTCACTACTCTGCCCCAATCTGCTGATTTACTACTGTATCCTCTCTTAAAATCACACCCAAATTCAACAAAACACACAATTCTGTCATTCTCACGCACGGTGACAAAAACAACTCTTGTAAAAAATAACATTTGCCGAAGCAAAGTCAAATCTTTTGGACCGACTCGCACTGGCGCACTTATAAAAAAAAACCTGAAAGTCAGTTGAAGCAGGAGCCTTGTTCTGATGGATAGAGCTTATTATCAAGTCAAATATGACGTTTTATTTAAAACTGTTTTTATTATTATTTCAACAAGTTGATACCTGTAAACAACAAAGAAAACCACAGTAGCAGCTTTAATGTAAGTACTATGTTTTATAAAACAAATTACACTACAGAAACTGAACTTGTCAATGTTGAATGCTGAAATTTGCCAAACTCAGGTAAAAATAAATTGTTTAAACTAAATTAAATTAAGCAAAACACCAAAAATCAAATGTAGCAAAATGCTAACTAAAATCTAAAAGTACTAAAATGCTAGCTAAAAGTACAGCAATGAATCAAAAACAGTCAAAGGCTATGCTGGAAGATGCTAACAAAAATTGCTAACAAAAATGTAATATATATATATATATATATATACACTCACTGGCCACTTTATTAGGTACACCATGCTAGTAACGGGTTGGACCCCCTTTTGCCTTCAAAACTGCCTCAATTCTTCGTGGCATGGATTCAACAAGGTGCTGGAAGCATTCCTCAGAGAGTTTGGTCCATATTGACA
>JARVJO010000394.1:1236074-1257008 GCA_031762555.1 Cynodonichthys magdalenae | reverse complement strand
ATTATACATGAAATCAGTTTATATATATATATATATATATATATATATATATATATATATATATATATAAGCTAAAAGTAGCAAAAGCATAGCTTACTATCTGTAGTTTAGCTAAAAGTGACAATAGGTTAGCTAAAAAATGCTAAAGTTTAGCCTTAAACAGCAAAAGTTTAGATAAAATGTGCAAAAAGCTATCTAAAAGCTAAAAGTAACAATAGCACAGCTAGTTTTAGTGAAAGGTTAGCTAAATGTAGCTAGAGCAAAGCCCAACTGTATCTAAAGTTTAGCTATTAGCCGCAAATAGCTAAAATTAGCTAAATGTTTAGCTAAAACCATAAGCACCAAAGGGTTAACTAAAAGCCACATGTAGCAATAGCATTTTATTGATTTTAACACATTTTGTATCTAAAGAGGTGAGCTAAAAGCAACTAAAATTAGCAGAACATTAGCTAAAAGTGCCAGAACAAAAGCTAAAAGTAGCACAAAAAGACAAAAATAAAACATGTATTTTGAAACAAATTTGAAAATCACATTTTAAATTAACTGAAGAGATCTCAGTGTAATTCTATGGGGAAATATTTGTTAAAATAGAAGTAGATTAAAATGCATGGGAAGATAAAAATAACAGGAAAACAATAGTGAGCAAAATTTGCATTTCCTGTTTTGATGATCCATATGGTGTCTTTTTCACAAACAAAATTAGCACATTTTGTTTATGTCTCATTTATACCCTGATTTAACTTATTTTCAACACTCCTGCTGACAGTAAATCTGTGCACTTTTTATACTGCCTAACTTAAGTGTTTGACATAATGAGTTGTTAATTAAGAAAATATCTCCTATTGTTGGCCTTCAAGAGTCGCTATGTTAATAGTTTTTAACAAAAACAGCCACCAAGCTGTTGTGTCCTTGTCAAAAGTCACAGCGTGGATTTATGAACCTGGCAGGAAATCTTGATGTTGGCAGTACAAAAAATAGTTCTGAGAACATATGCACACTACAATCGATATTAAGACTTCTCACACCTCGATGGTGTAAAAGCAGATTAAACAAATCTCTCCACTGCAGGCTGATCTCCGCTTTGTCCCGAAGAGAGCAGCAGCAGCAGCTCTGGGTTTGGTCTTTTGGTTGGTGGCAGAGGAGGAACATGTGGTCGTGCAGCGGCCAATGCCGAGCCCAGAGCAGGCAGTCGGCACTGTTGGAGCAGCAGCGGAAAGAAACCTCTCTTAAAAAGACAGACAAGACACGGGAGAGGGAGGATTTGGTTACAGAGCAGAAGATCAGGATGCGGCGGGAGGTGGACGTTGCAGAGGAGGCTGCAGGGAGGTGAAAACAAACAAACGGGACAAGCTGTACTTTCAAAGTCTGAAGATGTAGGTGATACACCAGAGGAGCGCTCGGTCAGAGTGGGTCTGTGAACACACCGTAACATCACAGGACTTGTGTTTCAAGACTAGTGAAGGGGGCGAGCTGCAACCTGAGAAGCTCCACTTCCACCTAGGATGACTAATTAGTAATTACTCATCAAGGAGCATAGAATCACTCTGAGGTGAGAAAACTGCAAAGTCACCCTGAGCGTGATGTTCAGGTTTGGTTTTCACACTTGTTTTCGTCCATGACAGTTCCCTGATGTTCCTCCACATGTTTTGCTGAACTCTCCCTGGTTTTAAGTGGCTGTGAATTTGCTCCGCTCTCAGCTGAGCGATGGTCTAAGTGAGGCTGTTCGCCTCTTGACGTGTTGTTGTTATCCAGGATCAGATGTTGTCCACGGCTCAGCAGATGCTGCAGGATAGCCGCTCCAAGATTGAGCTGATCCGACTGCAGATTATCAAAGTGACCCAGGCCGGCGGCGGAGGCGGTGGAGACGATGATGGAAACCATAACAGCTCCACTCACGGAGGTCAGCCCTGGGGCAAAAAGTCTTAGAACTCCTCAGAGGGTAGTCAGAATTTGACTCATTTAAAAGGCACGTAAAAAACAGATTTTTGTAAATATTAGAAAAATTGACCTGCCTAAAGTGAATTACCATAAAAGTGACAAAAATCTGTACTGCCTAAACTAAATCATTGTATATTCTAGAAAAGTTGAGCCACTGTGAATAAATAAATGCTAGAAAAGCTGTGCTGCCATAAATAAAAGACCATAAACAATAGAAAAGTCGCGCCACATTAAACAAATTACCATAAATTCAAATAAAGCTATCCTGCCATAAATAGAAAAAAATGCTGCACAAAAAATCACTGTAAAGGCTAGAAAAGCTGAGCCATCTAAATTAATTACCATAAATGCAGTGAAAGCTGTGTTGCTTAAATTAAATTTCTGTAAACTCAAATGTTAATTAAAGTAAAACGAAGTGTTTGTGTGGGTCCAAAAAAAAGCTTTGTTTGGGTCAAGAGCCAGACCTCGGTCCACCATTTGAGGATCCTTATCTATCAGCAATAACAAATGTGGCAGGGTTCTAGACATACATCCGTAAAGGAAATCAATTCGCTCCTTGTTATTGAAAACCCTGCAGTCACCATTTATCATCGGCTTCATTTTTCTCCACTTGCAGAAAAACAAAAAAAAATTTTCTCTATAAAAATGTCAATCTTCTGTTCAGGAGGATTACAGCCTACAAATACATTTTATAATGTAAATACAAGATTTATTAGATTGAAAGGGATCAGTTATAGATTAAAAAAAGGTCAAATTTCTTAAAATTGCTTGCAGCTGAAAGACGGATAATATTACCTACATTTCATTACAAAATATCAGATGATCCACTGGATGGTTTTAATGAAACTCTTATAAAGTAATTACTGAATGTACTTCTAAAACTAAAGCAACAAAAAGAAAGCGTTCATTTAGCTCTCAATACCTGAAGCAGGAAGTAAACGTGACATTTTGTTTAATCTGTGAAATAATGAAAAACTGTTTTCTATAATATGAGCAACATATCTCCATCCCTCCGTTCTCAGCTGGTGTTTTATTCCCTGACCCCTGACCTCCCTCCTGCTCATTGATTGCTCATTATGTTGTGATCTGTGGGGAAATGACCGTTTATTCGCTGCAGGCGCTTTTAATTGACTTGTTTATTAGAAGACTGATTAAATATGAACGAGAGAGCAACAAACTGCAAACATGTTGACAAAGAAAGATTAAAAATACAACAAATATTTTTAGCAAAACTAGTTTTTTTATATGCTTTATTTTTAATATGTTCCTGTTAATTTTCCTTAAACAGAAATTAAAATTTTTTTTACCTGCTTCTTCTTTCTGGGTCTCTGGTGCTCATGGACCTGGACAGGTCCCGAGACCCCCTCAGGGACAGATACAAACAAGACAAGTAGTGTTAGTGGTAGTAAATAAAACTGGAGGTAGTATTAGTTATGGTAGTAGTGTTAGTAATAGTAGTAGCAGTAGTAGTAGCAAAAATAGTAGTTTTAGTAGTAGTATTAGTAGCAATAATAGTAGTATTAGTTTTAGTAGTAGTAGTTGTAGTAGTTTTATTTATGATAGTATTAGCAGTAGTAGTAGCAATAATAGTAGTAGTAGTAATATAGAAGTTTTTGTAGTGGTAGTAGTTTTAGTAGTAGCAGTGGTATTATATATTTATACTATAACTTTACACATCTAAACCCTTTATTTTTCAGTCCAGATATTTATAAATTCAATCCCCCTGTCTTTCATCATGTTCCTTTTTACTCTGTTTGTTCTCACCTGGTAAAGTTTTTGTATATTTCTCGACCGTGTCAGGAAAATGTCAGACAAAACAGATTTCATGTTTAGACTTCCACCTGGAACGTCGTAGGATTGATTACACAGCAAAAAGAGTTTAGGCTGAAATTTAAGGTTACTTATTTGTTAATCTGAAATTAACTTGTTCAGACTAAGACAGCCAGGACACATTGAACAAGTTTTTAAATATAGAAATATAATTGTTAATATTTTTGTCTTTTTCTATTAATTATTTACCTCAAAGTTGAAGAGAGATGACTTTCAATGAAACAATAATGCTGCAACAAAATTTGACTTTAAACAACTGTGAGCTGGTTCTGCAGCACGGAAACTAAAGATCATCATAAAATATTCAAAAAGTGACTTAAGTACTTAGAGTAATGTGTTCTTATCACACTGTACTACCAATGCTTTCCAGTATACAGTATTTTAGTTAGATGTGAAACATCACTGCACTTTACGGTTTGGTTGTTGAGAAAATTAAAAAGTTAAACAGGTTCCAGGAGACTTGGGTCATTTCCCTCAGGAGGAAGGATTAAAGACAAACATTTAATCAGCCTCCTCTTCCTCTGTGTGTCAGAAGTTCCTTGGGTCTCTCTCAGTCCCGTGGACGCTCGTTTGGCAGAGCTGCAGCACTACATGCAGAGAGAAACCGACGCCTTGGTTCTGGCCAAGGATGTGGTGAAGCAGCTGCAGACCATCTCAGAACTGGACCAGAAGGCTCTGGCTGAGGTCAGGCTTTTTTTATTTATGTATTTTGGCAGATTAAGTCTTGGAACGTATAGTACATTTACTTCATTACTGTACTTATGTAATCTTTTTGAGGACTTGTAATTTTATAATTTTTTTAAATGATAACTCTTACTTTTATTTTGTTACATTCATAACATAAAAATGATACATTTACTTTTTTTACTTTCAAATTGAACTCTTTCTTTACAAATTTAAATATGACCAGAACTCATATAAGTTGTTGCGTATGTACTCTAAAAACAAAAGTCACGTTAAATGGTTCTAGTAAAAGAAGATAAAAAAAATAAAGAGAATATAAAAATTGCTCAATTTCCTCTCCTCGGTTAAGTAAATTCAACACTTCATTTTTTAGAGTGTGTGTAAAATTACTTTTATTTTCCTGATTATTGTTTGCCGTTTTACCACTTTTACTTAAGTACTTTTTTATCAGTGAATTTCATTTTTGCATATATCATTTTCTGTTAAGGTACTTTTACCTTGACTTATTTTTTCAAGTACTTTATACACCTCGAGTTTTTGATACGTAAAGCAAAAAATTCACTTTTAAAAAAGAGAAATCTTTATCCAAAAGGGTCAAAATGATAATTTTTGAAACTGAAATCAAAACATTAAAAACAAAAACAGCATTTAGTTCAAAACTTGTTAATAAAAGAGACAAATGAGTATTTTCCGAGTTATAAATACAAGTTTATTTTAGAAAAAATATTGCACGCTGTCATAAAATCGGGTGCTCTTACATCTGCTTGTGTCTATCTATGTTAGTTTGTCTGTTAGCAAAATATTTCATGGCTTTAATAAGTCATTTTGATTCAAACTGAGCTATAATTTTGCTGACTGCTCCATCACATAAGAAATCTTTATTTTAAATTACAGCGTTCAGCCTTCTTTATGTGTTAGCAAAATATCTGATATCCTTTCTCATCTCAGCCTAAAACTTTGCATCCAGCTGCCGTTCCTGATGAACATTCACCATGTGACACTGGTTTTATTACAAACACAAAATTAAACCTGATTTCTGAAAATTAGAATTATTTGACAGTGGAGCCTTTTTTTATTTTATTTTTTATTAAGGCTCAGTTTCGAGTTCAGGAATCGTCCCAGAAGCTGGACCTTCTGCGGCTGTCCTTGGAAAAATGCCTGAAAGAAAAACATCAGGAGCCTCTACAGGAGATCGAGCCTTCAGAGGAACCGCCGCCGCCAAACCTCCAACCTGGGCGCCCACCGTCCTCCTCGCCGTCCACCTTCTCCATCAGACCGGCGTCTTTAACGGGTACCAACACAGAAAAATTGGATTAGTGGGTTTAAAAATATCATTTTCTTTTGATTTAACTTCTAAAGTCATAATGATTTCCTGAAAGTTGAGGCTGTAAAATGACATGAAGTAGTTTTTTTATTTATTATCCAGCTCCCTCGGTGGTTTTAAGCATGCCTTTGAACATGTTTTAGCATACGCTGACCTCTGGCAGTGGATAATCACCACATGTAATCTGCTGGTTCTGGACGGTTCACTTGTAAGCCGGTCCGCTGAGCTGGAGGGCAGAAATAAAAACAATAAATAAATAAATAAAAGTCTGCTGATGATGTAATGAGGAGCAGCTCTGTCAGAGGTGGATAATGAGAGTCTGAGAACAGCGAAAAACACTCGGGTGATTTTTCAGCTCCGCGTCTGTTAACTCAGCGCTGAAATGAAGAAAATGAAGAGGCTCAGCGTGAGCGCCGATTAAAGGCTGCAGTCCAAGAGGTTTATTCAGATCAAATGGTTGGATTTTTTTAAAACGCTCTTTTTGGTCCGAAACTCATCGAGTCAGCGAGGATTTCAGGATGCATTTTTGTACGTTTAGAGCCCAACTTTAGGTTTGTTTATGTTTTTCTTTTAGGCAAACTTGAAGTCCGACTTCTTGGATGTGAGGATTTACTGAAACCTCTGAAAGACGTGGATCAGGAAGATCCTTCAAGTCCCAGCGAGGACGACTCGACGGTTCCACATAGGACAGACGGATCGCCCAGTGAGTGAAGATTTTTTGTTTACTTTCAAGGTTTTCAGTGCAAAATTGATTTAATTAAAACAATAAAAAGTCTGTTGGCTTTAATTTGCTTCGTTAATTTTTGGGCTTTAAGGCGGTGTTTGTGGTCTCTTCCCATCAGCAGAGGTCAGAGCGGTGCTGCGGCTCGACGGCAGAGCGGTCGGACGGACGCGCTGGGCAGCAGCCGGCAGACTGAGCTGGGATCAGATGTTCTACATCCAGCTGGAGCGGGTAAGTCCGGTCAGAAACTTAAACATTTAACCGGTCCTGGACACAGAACCACTGTATTTGTGGTTTTATGTTCTATTTTTTTGCAGGTTCAGGTTATTTAACCCTCCTGCTGCTCTTGGGTCAAAAGGACCCACGATAACTCTGTCTTAACACTTTTGACCCAAGGGCAGCAGGAGGGTTAAATAAACAGAGTTTTAATAAAAATTAGAAGTGGAGATGCAAATGTTTGAATATTTTATCTAACAAACATACTACAGAGGCCCTCGTATAAAGGTTTAAATTAATAAAACATCAACTTTGTTTTTTTATCTTCTTGGAGTGATGAGAATCTGTAAAATTCTGATTTTAAGCAATCTTATCTTGAAGAAAAACAAACAAAAAAAACAGAATTTAAGGTAAAAACATCTCTTACAAGAAATATTTTTTGTGCACAGTGCCCTGAAACGTTTGTTGTTACTTGGAGCTATATAAATAAATTGAATTGAATGTTTTAAATCATAACTGAGGAAAAAAATCCCTCCCATGTCCTTTATTTAAAAACTGTAGTAAATGATAATAAAATTACAGATGTTTCAATATCAAAAATAAACATCTAAAAATTTAAAGCTTGAAAAGTTTTAAAATAATAATAACAAAAGCTTTAGGAACTCTAAATAAAGCACTTAAATGTCTTCAAATATTCATGATTTATTTTTAAATAAAAGTTTAAATAGTTTAAATCTAACTGATTCTGTCTTTGAGTGATTAAAGTAAAAAAATAGATTTTAATGTTTTGTTAGCTGGTTGGTTTGTGACCTAATAGATGTAAACAAACAGAAAAGCAACGACTCCCATCATTTAAACATGTCCTGAGTGCTGATCAGCTTTGAGTGTTTGTGACTTGTGTTTCGCTCCAGCTCACACCGCCCACACTCAAACAGACCTTCCTGTGTGTTTTAATCAAATCATTCTGCTTCAAACTGAACAAATTACCGAGACGGGCCGATGTCAGATCGACGTTCAGGTCCCTCAGGAAAACAGGATCGATGGTTAGATGTTTGAAAACTTTGTGTGTGCAGATTCAGACAGCGTAGGCAGGGCTTTTTGACACGTTAACCGTAGCTGAAGGAACCATGAAGAAAATGACCGTCTTCTCTTTAATTATTAAGGGCAGACGTTTTTTTATTTTTTTATTTTGTTTTTAAGGCAGGATGTCTTCCTCAGCACTGAAACCTCCTGACTGAGGTTAAGAGGTTCAGTACATTAAAATACAGTATATTTTCCACATTTCATACAAGGTGACTCTCATTTGTGGACACCAGGGGGCGCTGTTGTGCTTTATTTATTTGTGACAACCTGTGCTGTTAATTTTAGTTGTAGTTCTGCTTTTAACCAGCAGGTGTCAGTCTAATCCCTTGCAGATTACTGTTGAAGCCACCAAAGCAGTTTATACTAAATGAAATCTGACTTTCGAGTAACAAAGTTAAACTCAACAATTAATTTTATTTTTCTGATCAAACCCTCGGCTGTTTGTGTAACATTTGTTTCTGCTGATAAACTGCTGACAGTCTCGAGAGCTGGAAGTTTGCATCTTCTGGCGGGACCGGAGCTCGATGTGCGGCGTCAAGTTCCTGCGACTGGAGGAGATGATGGAAAACCCAAACCACAACCAGGACCTCAGTCTGGAGCCACGAGGCCTCCTCTTCATCAAGGTGCAAAATCATCGTCGGTGGGGTGGAACAGAAGCTAAAAGCTAAATGATTTGATATCTAAAAGTAGCAAATGGTAGCTTCAAACAGAAGGTTAGCTAAAAATATCAAAAGCTAAAAATAAAAAAGCTAGACAGAAGCTGAAAGTAGCAAAATACTAGCAAAAAGCAAAAGGCTAGCTCAAAGCTACAGTAGCAAAAGTGTAGCTAAAAAGAATACTAAAAAGCCAAAACTAGCACATAACAGCTAAAAGCTAACAATATCAAAAGGCTCATTAAAACTATAAAGCTAGTTGCTAAATGTAGCAAAAAGTAGCTAAAAGCTAAAGTAAGCAAAAGGTTAGGTAAATTGTTTATTAAAAAGCTACAATGAAGCTAAAAGTAGCAAAAAAGTAGATGGGAGTGATGCATTATAAAGATTGTTAAACTTTTTTTACTTTTAAATTTGTACTTTAAATTTACTTTGTTCCCTGTACGTCTCACTTTTTGAACCTACACATCTTATGTTTACAGGTTTAATATTTATCATCTCATTTTTCTGGGTTTCTCAGCTTCGATTCATCGACACCGTGGTGGAGCGACAACCCAAACTGAGACGTCAGCGATGTATTTTCACTAAAGAGAGAGGTACGGACCCACAGCTCTTTAACACAAGCTGCGTTTAAACTCTTTGTTTCGTGTTTGTTTTTTTAGTTTAGTTATTTTTATTTTTTATTTTTTTTTGTGGTTGTTTTCATCCGCAGGGAAGAATTTTCTCCGAGCAGCTCAGATGAACATGAACTTCGCCACGTGGGGCCACCTGATGATGAGCATCCTTCCTCGCTACAGCTCCTTCACCACCTTCGGCTCACATCTCTCCACGACCTCTGACCTGATCTCCAGCGGAGCCTCCCATCCAGCTGAGAAGAAGCCGCAAACCGCACCGTCACTGCCAAGGCAAATACATGGACACAATTTTATTTAATCACAACAGGAGTGAGTTTGTCTCATAAGCTTTTAGGGGGTCAAAGGTCAGCAGTTATTGATGTCATGACTCTAAATATATCTCCTGACCTTTTGAGGAGGACCCTGAACTTTAAGTTAACTGGTTTTAACTAGACCAGGGCTGCCTGATCCTGCATGTTTTACTTGTGTCACTGCTCCAAAACACGCGATTCAGTGACCTAATTACCTCTTCACGTTCTGCAGACGCCTGTCAATCAGCCGTTTCACTCGAGCCGTAACGAACCGTAACTCTCCTCTAGGAGCTCATGTTGTGAAATATCACCACAAGTGATTTTTACAGCAGAGTAAATATGTCTCTGTATTTAAAGTTTAATTTAGTTTTTTTTTCCAGAAAACTTCCAGTAAACAAACTCAGCATCACCGAGGATCAGCCGCCGCCCGTCAGCATCAGTCAGGAGGGAAAAACCTCCGACTTCATCACTACAGATCAACAAAACTCATCATTGCCTGCGCCGCCAGAAAAAC
Organism: Cynodonichthys magdalenae; assembly: GCA_031762555.1. NCBI lineage: Eukaryota > Metazoa > Chordata > Actinopteri > Cyprinodontiformes > Rivulidae > Cynodonichthys > Cynodonichthys magdalenae. The sequence continues at coordinate 1,247,123 of JARVJO010000394.1, read as the reverse complement.
TGGTGCTTAAACGAGGATTAATTACCTGTTTATAAATGATTAATTAAAGCATTTTCTTGAGATAAAAGCGTATTTTAAGTATTAAATCCACAATGATTAAAGCTTAGTTAACTCAAATGTTTTATTTGTTCACAGGTGTCCATCAGCTCCATGAAAGATTGTGAAGATCAGCCTGTGTAAAGTACACCCAAACAGATCTAAACAAAAATAGTTTTTTAGTGTTTAAAACTCAAGAATTATTTATTTTTTTGTTGTTTTGTTTCCTCTTCAGGATGCAAGTGGAGGATTTCAAACTTATTTCCGTTCTGGGACGAGGACACTTTGGAAAGGTGACAGGTTTTCTTCCTAAACTGATCTAAATTACCTCCCGTTTGCCCTCATTTGGTTATTTTTTTTTTTTTAGGTGCTTCTAGCGGAGTTTAAGACGACAGGACGACTGTACGCCATTAAAGCCTTGAAGAAAAGAGACATTGTGACTCGAGATGAAGTGGACAGGTGTGTGAAGCTCGAAACCTAAATCTCTGAGCAGGCCAAAGTATTCTAATAAAATACATTTTCTGCAGCCTCATGAGCGAAAAGAGGATCTTCGAGATGATCAACGCCTCCAGACACCCGTTCCTGGTCAACCTGCACGGCTGCTTCCAGACCAGCGACCACGTCTGCTTCGTCATGGAGTATCTACCCGGCGGCGACCTGATGATCCACATCCACAGCGACATCTTCTCCGAGGCTCAGACCAGGTGCGTCCGCCGCGCTCTGCTATGTTTTATGATTCGTTTAGGCTCATCTTTATTTACCTTTTTACATTGTTGCAGGTTTTATTCAGCGTGCGTCCTGCTGGGTTTAGAGTTCCTGCATCTGAATAAAATCATCTATCGGTACGTCAGACGGACCAAAGCGGCGCCGCGTTAACTCAGCCGTGAAGTTTTCACTGTTCATCATCTGTTTCCTGCAGAGATCTGAAGCTGGACAATCTGCTGATGGACGCGGACGGATTCGTGAAAATAACAGACTTTGGACTTTGCAAAGAAGGTAAAACCTGATTAAAAAACAAGATTCATTAGATGTTTTTACGTGATTATCACTTATCGTAATGCAGGGATGGGTCACGGAGATCGCACCTCCACGTTCTGCGGGACCCCGGAGTTTCTGGCCCCTGAGGTCCTGACAGACGACAACTACACCCGAGCCGTGGACTGGTGGGGGTTGGGGGTCCTCATCTACGAGATGCTCGTCGGAGAGGTTGGTTAAACTTGTTAATTACAGGGTTCATGCACGTTTCAGTTTGTTAAATTTAAGACCTTTTATGACCTTCAGGAATGACATTTAAGACCAAATCGACACATTAACAGAAACATTCAAATGGTCCCAGAATCTTTAACATAGAAACCTTTTATTGCTATCAATTTAGCTATTAAAGAATATTTAATTTTAATACAAGAACACTAAATTATTTTAATGAGTCGGTCATATCTATGAGACCTTCATATGAACTGCTGTGGACCACTTCCAAGTGCAAAAATCACTGATATTCATTGAAAACACACTTTCTCATGTTTAAACCACAAGCAGTGGACGTGACTGAACTTCTTTGTTTTTTTGGGCAGGTGAACAAAGCGTCGTATGCGGGGGGTTGTAGCGGCAAAGAGGTCGAAAACATGGAAGTAAACTGTGACCTTTTTTAAACGTCTACAAAGACCAGCAGCAAAATTAGCTCTTCGTGAAGACAGATCTGATCACAGCTCTTTACTCTGTTTATTCATGCAGCCAACGCTTCTCAGGAATGATTGAAAGTAAAAAAAAAAAGACTTGACAAAATAAAATCTAAGACCTTGGATGAAAATCTGGGCGTTTTTAAGATTTTTTTAGGCCTAAAATTTTGATTTTCAAATTTTAGACTTTTTAAGACCCTGCATGAACCCTGTAATTAGCATTTAGCTTTAAACACCTAAACTAACAACCTGTAAAATTTCCCCCTAGTCTCCGTTCCCCGGTGAAGATGAGGAGGAGGTGTTCGACAGCATCGTCAACGACGACGTGCAGTATCCAACAAACCTTCCTCCTGACGCCATGTCCATCATGCAGAAGGTAACGAGGCCATATCCACCACACCCGGGTTCAGAAATAAAACTCAAATGTATTGTTTAATAATGCACTGAAGTCTAAAAAGTAAATAGGCCGTGGCAGAAACCAGGAACTTTTCATCGTTTGTAGCTGCTGAAGAGGAACCCGGTGAAAAGGCTCGGAGCCGGAGAGAGAGACGCCAACGAGGTTAAAGGAGAGAAATTCTACCAGGTGAACACATTTCCCTGATCTTATTTAACATCTCTGAATGATAGTTTAATGGATAAAATCTCCAACGTTTTGAGAATTCGTGATTTTCGCTTTTCTGAAACCGTGTAGAACATCGACTGGGAAGCCCTGATGGCGAAGAAGCTCGAGCCGCCGTTCCTGCCGTCCATCAAGGGGTCGACGGACGTCAGCAACTTTGACTGCGACTTCACTCGACTCCGGCCGGTCCTGTCGCCGCCCTCCAAGCCCTTCAGCCTCTCCGCGGAGCAGCAGGAAGCGTTTTCAGACTTCGACTTCTGCGCTTTGCACGGCTGAAAAAAACCCCGGGAGGTGGAAATCGGCGCCGGTTCGTCCATCTTCACCGTCCACCTCTGCAGGTAAACTACTATAAATATGCATGAATACCAAGTCATTATAACTCAATGAACTTCCAGAAACTCTGAATATTTCATCTGTTCTTCTGCTGTATTAACTGATACAGTGAAGTAGCATTAAAATATTCCATCAGCCCTTTTTTAAAACCTCCTTCTGGACTCTTCTAACCTCCTGTTGCTTCTGATTGTTGCCCTGTTTTGACCTCACTGATTGTTTAAAAAGAAAAGTAGTCAAATCTTTAGCAGAGGGAACTATTGATCAACTTTAACAAGCAGAACTTTATCCTCCTAATCAGTGAAAATCTCACTGGATGACCTTTTAAGGAAAGTTTTCACTTGTAGTCACGACTCATTGGAGGTTTCTGCAGCTGAATCACTGATGAGCAGAACAAAGCTGACGGCGACCGCTCTGTTATCATCCAATTAACGACCTGTCGTTGATGAATTAACCAAATTTGTTTTTAACTGAGCTGAGGACGTGAGCGTTGGCCTTTTCTCAGACTTTAATCTGAAGCTAAAACTTTCCTCATGCTGTTGGAGCACATTAAAAACACCTGATTAAGACATTTTTTTAATTTTACTCGTGTTTCGTTTTTACTTAACAAGGAGAGACTGAAGTTCTGGGTCGATTTCTGCAGACATTTCCCACCTAATACACCTGTAGAAGTGACTCAACAAAACACTGAGCTGCCTTACGTGATGACTGTATGATGATGTTGAGGCATAAAGAGAAAACATTTTCCCTGTTCACATCATGTCTGTGGAGGCAGCCTGTGTGCTTCTTTCCCTCTAAAAACCACAGAATGTATAGAAATAACTCAAAACAAATGCAACTAAAAGCATTTTAAGCCTCCCGCTTGCTTTGTGGCCTTTGCTTAGTATAGGACCCCGATTCTGGGAGAAAAGTTGTGTAAAATGTAAAATAAAAGGCAATAATTTGCAAATCTCATAAACTCATATTTTACTCCTAATGGAGCAGAGTGAATATATTAAGTGTTGAAGCTAATACGCTATATGTTTTTGTGGAAAATGAGAGCAACACGTCTATTTAAAGTTATTCCGGGTCCATGTTTCCTGTCTGTGAAGCATCTTGTTTTACTTTAAAAACAGTCTGTAAAGATTTAGGACCTGAGGAGACCAGTTCTAGAGGTTTTTGAGGGAATCTTGTCCCATTCTGTTCTGATGTTGGCTTCTAGCTGTTCAACAGTTCTGGATGGGCTTGCCCATCTTGGAGGCACTAATGCACCCCCATACTATCAGAGAGGCAGGCTTTTCACTTGTGCAATAGCAGCTTTGATGGTCTCCTCTTTAATCCGAAGGATGTTTTAAAATTTGCAAATCATTGCGTTTTAATTTTATTTACATTTTACATAACGAACCATCTTTTTTTTTTTTAAATAGGGGATTTTACTGTATTTATTGTCCTCCAGAGGAATGTTACGTGCAGTAGTTTCTATGCATCACTGTGACCGGCTTCGCTCACTGCCTCGAAGTACAAAACGAGGTACAACAATGTCTGGTTTGAACATTTCTTGTATCATTTTCGTCCGTTTGGTGTTGCAACACAAATTGGTGTGGTGAACCTCCTGTAATCCTGTAACGCTAGCACTCTAAATAAAGCCATAGATAAATTATTATAGCCATGTTAGCAGTAAAATATCTGTGCATTTAATTTAGCAAATTATCTTTAAAAATACAAATTCTCTACCTGAGAAAACTGTAACAGGACAGTCAGATGGTTTAACTGTTGTAGCACTTTATGCAGCTGAATATTACACGTTATCTGTGTGTCTAAACTGTATTTATACATGTATGTCCGTCTGTAACAACATGCATATCAAACGTGTTTAATGTACTCTTGTTGTCAATAAATACAAACACAACATGACAGTAAAATATTTGTTTCTTGCTCGGTGAATGAGCTCATTATTACACTTTTATTTACAATTTTATACGATTTTCAGGTAATTTCAGATTTAATGTTATAATGTCGTGAATTCTGTCAAAATATCCAGAAATGAAGTCAAAATGTTGACATTATCAGTCATGTTTACATATTTATCGTTTTAATTTATATATAAATACCACCCTGAGTGTCCACGCGTCAAAACGCCCGTACCATCAGCTTTGTCTGCGTTTGCTCGTTAAAAAAAAAAAATCTTTAAAGAACATCTTGTGCAATCTGTTAGCTTGTGTGTTGGGGATCAGTTCCGGCTACTACCACACCAAACTTTAGCTTACTATTTGTAAAACTGACCGAGTTGTCACCATTTTTGTCTTCATAGGGTGCTTACCGCGGCGGCCATCTTGAATTGGGTTGGCTCTGAAGGTTAGAGGAACAGCCAGTGGTTCATGAAATATTTTGCTAACAGACTAATGTTTTGCTGACATTATGGTCTTGTCTCTGCGAGTTCAGACAGAGTTTGGGGTGTTCTTTTGGTAAACCTGCTCCCACATGACCGTCCTGCAGATACAAAAGAAGTCCCACAGGTTGCAGAGAAGTCCGCGGTCGAACGGGTTCTCCTCCACCCCGAAATTCTTCAGGTACGAGATCCGGTGGCGGGACATGAACTCCCAGGTGGTGCAGTTGATGGAGATCAGGTAGAGGTGGCAGCCCAGCAGGAGAGCTACGACTGCGGAGAAGACCCCCACGACGCCCAGCGCCGCCAGAAGAAAGCCGTTCGCCCTGAACCACGGCTCCCACGAAACGCTCGGAGAAATCCCTGACCTGGAACAGAACGGGACAAAAGTTTTTGCTCAATATTTGTAAAACTGTTATAGTTATATAGTCAAGTTTGATTAGCTGTGGCAGCCATCTTGGATAGGTCAAATGATTACCTTCTGAGACGTGTTCATGAGATATTTTGCTAACAGACGTACAAACAGAGCCCACTGTTTCTTGTCTGCAGGTGATAACATTGTTTTTAACAAACCTCAGTTTGTTGTGTTTACACTTTAAATTGAAAAAGGTTGAAATTGTTTTGATCTGCTCTCATCTTTGTTTACATCTCATATCAGTCTGGTCTCCTTTAAACAGAGCGAGTCGTGATCAAATCTGTCTCTGGCTCCGTTTGAAGATTTAATATTGATTTTAACTTTCAAACCCCTAAAATAAATCAGATTGTTTGCGACTGTGAGATCTGCAGACTGTTAAATATCTAACTTAAACTGTAAAAACCTTCAGTACCTGAAAGAATGCACATCGTCCACAGTCTTTTAAATGAGAGTTTTACAAGTTAAGAGGAGCAAAACGTGAGCTAGAAGCTAATTGAAGCAAGTTCACTAAAATCTAAAAATATAAAAAATGTAGATAAGCACTAAAGGTAGCAAAATGCTTATCCATCCATCTATCTATTATCTATACCCACTCCTTCCTTTCAGGGTCACTGGTGCCCATATCCAGCAGTCGCAGTGCGAGGAGCGGGGTACACCCTGGACAGATTGCAAGTCCATCACAAAAATAAATGTAGCAAGAGATTAGATGAAATCTAAATATCAAAGGTAGCAAAACGCCAAATGTAAAAAAAAATGGATAAAGACTAAAAAAAGCAAGCCTAAAAGACTAATTTAGCTAAAAGCTAAATGTAGCGCAAGCTAAACGTAGCAAAGGACTAGCTTGAAGATACATGTAGCAAAAGGCTAGCTAAAAGCTAAACATAGCTAAAAGCTGCAGGTCTCTTTAGAGCTTTTTAATGAACAGCAAATTGATCTTTTAATAACATTCCTGCACCACTAACACTCTGATTTCCAAGAGGCCTCGATGCGTTTGAGTCATCCACCTTCAGCTGAAAAGTTTCACATCTGGACTCTGAAAATATCAACGTGTGCTTGAGCAACATGTTACAACTCCTGCTTACACAACAAGCTCTCCAAAAGTCATGGGTTACCTAATTCAGCTAAATGTCAGCTGACAGGAGCTCTTTGACTCATGACTGAGGCCACAAATATTCATTTCTCAGCAGATAGAGACTTTTATCTCCAAAGTCAGAGTAGGAGGTGTTCAGCGGACGTACAGAGCGATGTGAAGAGCCCACAGCAGGGCCAGCAACTGGACCAGGAGGTAGACCATGAACCAGCGGTGGTTCCTCTCCCCGACGCAGTTCTCGATCCAGGGACAGTGATGGTCGAAGCGTCGGATGCAGTGTTTACACATCTGGCAGTGCTTCGCTCTCATTGGCTGCTGCTCGGGACAAAAACAAGAACACAGAGCGGTCGTTTAGAGATCTGTACCATCCTTTAGCTGATCATCGACTGCAGGGGTTAAACTGTTTTTAGCTTTCGACCCACAAAACAAAAGTCGCAAAAACTTGTGACGCCAATTATTCTTTGAACGCTGATTCAGCATTCTTTGTTTCTACTTCTGAATACTTTGTACTATTTTAGCCGATCATAAATCAAAACATTCAACTCATTCAAGAAATGAGTGCTCTGACTTTTAGTTTGTATCACTTTTATACTTTTCCAAATATTAAACTTTAGTTACCATTATTTTACCTATAGACTCTGGGATGGCTTCAATTCCTTGAAAAATATTTTGTTTAAAATCTTATAAATCAATCTTTGTCTTATGCTACTTTTTGCTAGCCTTATAGATAGACCTTTGTAACCTTTAGCTTTTAGCAGACCCCTGATAATTTTAGCTTGTTTTTTGTTACTTTTAGCTAGCCTTTCTTTAAACATTTTACCTAGCCTTCTGCGATTTTTATCATACCTTTTGATACTTTTTGCTAAACTTTTATTGCTTTTACAACTTTTACTTTTGTGATCTTTGCCGTCTGTTTAACCTTCTATTAGCTTGCTTTTGATCATTTTAACTAACCTCCTGCTACTTTAGCTTTGAGATACTTAATTTTTTACTAATTTTAGCTAGCCTTTTTTATACTTTTAGCTTCTAACCAACCTTTTGCTACTTTTAGCTAGCCTTTTGATCCTGTATCTTTTAGCTAGCATTTTGCTACCACTTTGTTACTTTTAGCTAGACTTTCGCATCTCTTGGCCAACATTTTGCTAGTTTTATCAAGAGTTAGCTTTAACAACTCTTTCAGCTTCATTCAGCTCTCAGTCTTCACACGGTTTGTGTGAGAGGCTGCTGGTACCAAAGAGCTACTGATCAAAATTTCTTTAAAAGATTAGAAGAAAGGCTCTCATTAGAAGCACAGTCAGACTTTAGTTCAGGTCTCTAAGCAGCTGGATGTAGGTGTTTGTGAGCTGAACACTGGCAGCTGCTCACCTGCAGCAGGCAGTGCCCGCAGCGCCGCAGCCGAGGGGTCGACGACTCAGAAATCATCGCTTCCATTTCTTCATTTGAACCCTGACCTCCCTGCAGAACACAAACAGGTGATGGTCATACACGACGGCAGATCCTCACACGACTCTGACCTTTCACCTGTAAGACTGAATGTGAGTGTTTATTTCAAAAAAGGAAGCTTTAAAAAACACATTTCTCTCCACTCTTGGAAGTTGCAGAGTTTAGCTTGTGTGACTTTTCAAACTGGAGCTTATTCCCACCGTGTCAGAGAGAACAAATCCTGGGTCCATTAGAGACACAGTGAAGTACAACAGCACCGAGAGCAGGACCAGCAGGAAGAACAGAGCCGGCAGCAGCAGTTCTCCTCGCTCCTCACATCGACGTAAATCTGCACACAGGTTAGTCAGCGCTGAAAGAAGAGTACGACAGTTTACCTCATAAAAACCTCTGGCTCAGAAAACACGGATATTTTAAACACTAGAATTGGGCTGGAGGTGAAACAGCCTCTTTATAACAAGACATCCTACAAATATTTACTGTATTGGGCAAATTGGAGATTGGAGAAGTGAGGCACGGTGGTGGTAGCATCATGTTGTGGTACTGATGTTTTGCTCAAAGAGATCAATGAAGAAGCAGAACTTTCAAATTCTAAAACTTTGCCTCAAGTCAACAAGTAGCTGGACTAATTTAATTTATTTAAATGTAATGATACTATTTTTTATTTAAACCTGAGAGTACAGAGTATGTATCTATTTAGTAAAACTTTGATATATAGTAAATTCATAAATTAAAAACAATATAAAAGCACTTTTATTTAACCTTTAATTTAGCTTTGAATGATTTATCTACTTTTGCCGACAATAAATAATAAAATTAAATCTTGTATTCCAGGACCTCCTAGTAAAAAAGATGTTAACATTGTAAAGTCATTTTAAACTGCATGATTTTCTTTTAAACACTTCAAAATGAACTCACCGGTGTTGTGCAGGAACAGAACAACAGTTACGACCCAGGTTAACAAAGTGTGAGCGGTTCGGACCAGAAAACCCGTCCGGAACACGTTCTGCACCATCTTATTGACACGACCAGGTCACGTAAGTAAAAACTAATTCACACATAGAGATTTTAACTGTTAGAACACCGATGTAGAAGTCACTGTTTACAGCTAATTTTATCAGCTACATGTTAGCAAAAAGCGTTTAGCCGCTACTTCCGTGTTTTGGTACGGTGACCTCCGTAGGACAAACCGCAAACTGAAATATAGTCAGAATTTGGTTAAATGAACAAAAATCCTACTTTTATGTTGGTGTTAGTGTTAAATAAAAGTATACAATTATGTTATTAATAAGTTGTAATATAATTTAACAGGATTTTATTTTATTTTCATCTATTTACTAGTTGTTAATTGGAAGAAATTAGAATTAATAAATTAAAGTATGTACCTGTAATTGAACTTTAACTTGAATATGACAGCACTGAAGTGAAATTTTCAATGAAGTGGACTATATGTAGTTGGATATACATTAAATCTGATTTTAATTAACTGAATTTATTCATATTTAACCTGAACTTGAATGATTTGGCTTTAACTGTGTGAGTGAATGAGTAAATGACTGTGCTGTGAAGCACTTAGGTGTCTTTGGACTTGAGAAAACAATAAAAGTTCTGTTAATTTACCATAAGAAGAGTCAGTAAACACAAATTAAAAGATGGTGGTTGAATCGCTCCTAGTCTGGCCCCTCTCCCAGTCCGTACCAGGGGCAGATCTGCCCCCGGGTGATGGGACTTCTGGGCTCATTGGGACACGCAAACACCCCTACCACGATAAGGTAGCGATCCACAGGGGTGATTTAAATTTTTTAAATTTAGTTTATTAACTTTATTAATTTCTTAAAAAAAAATAAAGAAAACACAATAATTCTATATACAATTAAAAAAACAAATCATAAATAAAATGAAAGGAAGCAGAAAGAATAAAAAATATCTGCCCCTTTTTTAAAAAAAAATAAATTCAAACAATAATAATCTACAAATAAAAACAAAACAAAAACATCAACTCCTTCTCAAACAATTCGTATAGATACAGTTTATGAGCTTTACAAACTGATTTTTATCATTTTCTGTAAACAAAAATAGGATTTATAATTGTTTAACACGCTTTTCCCCAGACTTCAATACAGTAAATTAAGTATGGAACATTTATTGCATTATCCAACAAACAGAGCTTTATCATTGAATAACTCCTTTACTTTGTACAGTAATGCAATAAATTTATCTATTTTTATTCTTAAATAATTTATGTGAGGTTTCCATGTCAGTTTTTTATCAATGAAGACACCCAGAAACTTCACCTCACTGACTCTACAAATTACATTTAATTACATTTCACTTTGTACATTTTTTTTGCATACAGTGTTTTTCATACAGAGCGCCCTAAATATTCATAAACTCATTATATGCTCTGTTTACATCATCAACATATTTTATGAAAGTGTGCAAAATAACCAGTTAAATAAACTACACATAGACTCTTCATACCAGGTCTAGATCATTCTGCAGGATATTTAACAATGAAAGAAATGAGAATAAACAGAAAATTAAAAGTTGAAACTACAATAAATATTGCAAATTTGGGAGAAGGATGAGTTTAATTCTAGTGGTCTAGATGAAAAAAGCCCCAAGCACCTTTTAATGAAGTTTCACAAATCAGATAAAGGTTTCACAAATCTCAAACTTGGTTTTAAATATTCTGCATTCAGTGTAAAATAATTTAGTCCAGGTTTGAGGAATCTAAGTACTTTAGTTTTTCATTTAGAGCAGAATAAATATTCTCAAGATGGAGAAAAATTAGGTGGAATCGCCCATTAGCCACTTCCCAAATCCAAAACCAACTTCAGCTTCGTGTTTTCCTCAAACTTCTTGTGTTTCAGATTACATCACACAAATAAAATAAACTTTAAACATTTCCGTGTAAGTTATTTATTAACTCAAAACAACAAACACATAAAAGGTAAATATTTATATGTAAGTATACTCAGAAATAATAATTGTTTTCATCTCACAATGGTTGATTTATTAGAAGTTCATAAAGTTTAACCAGTTCTTTATTTTTCTCAGTTTTCAAAAAGTTCTTGA
>JARVJO010000394.1:1200073-1227518 GCA_031762555.1 Cynodonichthys magdalenae | reverse complement strand
GAGGGAAGTCTGGGTCTCTCTGCTTAGGCTGCTGCCCCCGCGACCCGACCTCGGATAAGCGGAAGAAAACGGACGGATGGGCAGGCATTTTGCTACATTTAACTTCAGACTGGCTTTTGCTCTTTTTAAATTCTAGGTAACCTTTGGTTACATTTACGTTTTGGCTGAAATCGGCTCATAGTCATTTGCTACATTTAGCTTTAGTTTGCCTTTTACTCTTTTTAGCTTGTGCTACAATAAGCTCTTAGCTATTTTTAAATATTTTTAGTTAGCTTTATTGCACTTTGTAGCTTTTAGGTAGCCTTTTGCTAAGATTAACTTTAGCTACATTCAGCTTTTAACATTTTTGTCCATTTAGCATTTAGCTTATTTTAGCTTTTAAGTAACCTTTGGTTACATTTAGCTTTTGTCCAAAATAAGCTCCTGGCTAACCTTTTATTACACTTAGCATTAAGCTTGACTTTTACTTCTTTTAGCTTGTGCCACATTTAGCTTTTAGTTAACTTCTTTATGTTGTAGATTTTGAACTTTTTTAGCTATCCTTTTGCACTTTGTAGCTTAAAGATAGCCTTTTGCTACATTTAGCTTTTAGCCATCTTGCTCTTTATGGTTTGTTTTTAGCCTAATTGTGTTTGTTGCTTTTGGATGTTAGCCCCTGGCTATTTTTTTTATTTTCTTATTTTTTTTTAAAACTGAGTGAAGTTCAAACTAAAGTAAATAAAATTTTGCGGGGTAGTTAAACAAAAGAGCTTCTAATTTTAGTCCCTTCAGGTAGAATTTCAGAGTTTATAGGTTGAAGTTTTGAAACAATATATCTTATTATATTGGAGGTGTTATTAATTACTGTGTGGACAGTTTGAAGCTCAGCAGATAAAAGTCAGAGAACATCAACATGTTGTGTCGTCCTGTCGGCTGCGTCACATCAGGTGGGTTAAAGAGCAGAAACCGGTCTGTTTAGGACAAACAGGATCCAGGAGATCTTTAACCTGCAGCAGGTTCTGACAACCAGGTGAGAGGGAAGCGAGGATCTGGCTCTAAGACAACACAGATTTTTTCAAATATGCAGATTTTCATCAGGTGATGTCATTTCATAACTCAGTTCAAACTTTCTGCAATTTATTAAAAGCTTTAAAGATGATAAACAGACAATTCATGCTGGACGTGATGGAAATAGTTGATTAAAATAAAAAGAACAAAAAAGTAAAACAGAAATGAGCTTGCCTTTTTTTAAATATACATGTTTTTTAAAATATAACTAGATTTTTATGTAAAGTTAAAATTTAAACACATTAAATATTTGATCATTGAAAAATAAAGTTTTGGCTGTAATTATAGCTCAATGCTTCCCTCTACTGGTTAAAATATTTGTGAAATTTTCTTCAAACAAATTTTACAAGACCATGAACTATAAACACAAAAATCTTTATAACACATTCAACATTTCAGGATTTTTGAAAATCCTTTTAATGCTTATTTAAAACAAACTTCTTTTTTAAGTCATTGTTATTGTTGATAAGTAACTTAACTTTGAAAGTTAAATAATTGAGACATAACACAATCCATAAACTCAATGAATATATTAAAATATTGTCAAAACATAGAAAACAACTTTACGAAAATTAAATTAGCGCTTTAGGTTATGTGAAGCAATTAACCTGTCACAAAACCTGAAGCCACAGGGGGGCGCTGTTTCACCCTACAAGGCTCTGACAATCAGCAAAAAGCAGTGTCAAGTTAAAAGAGAAGACCGGAAGTTCAAGGATTTTAACAAAACAAAAACATCGAATAAATTACTAATGTATGTATCTATTTTAGCTATTTTTCTAAACATTTTGGAGCAAGATAAAATAATGAAAACGTTTTTTGTGGTATTTTGAACATTTGTAGTGATATCTCAAAGCCATTCAATTCAAATAAACTTTATTTATAAAACACTTTTTAAAGTAAAACCCAGATACACGTGTGTGTGCATAAATAAATACAAACGTATCTTAATATTAATTAAACTTGATTTTTAGACAGTGTTAACAGTGTTTATTTCTTCTAAAACAAGAACTAAGTTTTGTAATTCATCTTTTCAAATAGATTATTGTATTTTTGTATGTTTTAAAAAAGAATGATGACTATTTATCAAGTTATAGAAATATTTGAAGGAAAACAGAAAATCATTGTTTTAAAGTAAAAAAAAAATATTTCTAATATTTCAGTCTCACTTAATCAAAACAAATAGTTACGTTCTAAAATAATAAAATTCAATATTTTAGCTATAAAGATAATAGTAATTGTTGCTCCTGTCTTTATTATTAACTAATTTTAAAAGCAAATCGCCTGTTCTTTATATATTTCTCTGCATATTTTGTAATTATTAGCAAAATAATTCCCTAGTTTTCCGATTAAAATATCTCAAATATTTATTTTGTTGTAAACAAAAATAAGGCATTTTAAATAATTTGAGAACTTTCTTATTTCAACTTAAACCCTTACGACTGATTATTTTATGACTAATGATTTAATAAACTATACAGAGTATTTTGCAGTAACATTAAAATAAGGTTAAATCGACGTTTATTTTGTAGGTTTGTTTGTTTTATGCTGAAAGAATTTTACCGGAAGCGTTCATGGCGACATTTGTTAGCTTGATTAGCTTGACGCTGCTAACAACAAAGTTCCTCCTCTCCTCTCCGGGCAGTAAAAAGGGGGATTTAAGCGTCTTTTCTGACACTTTTTTGTCCGCTGACGAGATTCACAGAAGTCGAGATGTTTCAGGGTGAGTTATTCTGTCACGTTTTAAACATTTTTTTTCCGTGTGTTTCTTGTCGTTAATCGAGATTTCTCTTTTTATTTTTAAACGCTCTCAGATTTCGCCGCCTGGAGAAGAAGACGAAGAAGCGGGTTTCTGGTGAAAACTCTCCAATAATAAAAACAACAGCGTTTTGTTTCGGCGTCGTCCGGGTTTTAGCAACGTATCCGTCAGCTCTGTAAGTGCAGGGAGAAAAATCATGGCCTTCTTCGTGAAAAAGAAGAAATTCAAGTTTCAGACCCACCTGACCCTGGAGGAGCTGACCGCTGTGCCTTTTGTCAACGGGGTTCTGTTCTGCAAGCTGCGGCTGCTGGAAGGAGACTTCGTCGCCACTTCTTCCAGGTAAAAACACCCTGAAATAAAAAAAAGTGAACAACTTTAGCCTGTGGTTCTTATATCTGCTTGTTAGACAAAAACATGTTAAAACATCATGTTCCTGTCAGCTTTAAAAATAAATTACACGAGACAGAAAATCATTCGTAAGACTAGTGTAGGATAAATATTGATACACTGAAATATTGCTATATTTCATTTATTGATACCGATTTTTAATTAAAGCTTTAATGGACTAAGAAGAAATGTGAACTATAAAAGCAGTTGTTCTGATTGCACAAAAATAAACTGAATTTAATTAGATTTTTGTGCCCTTTATACTGAGTGTTGTTGTTTTTTTATTTAATCTTTTGGAGAACAAAAATGGCACAGTATGGCCTTCTTTGCAATATATCGTATCGTGACAACGTCAATAAATTCTTATACCGAAAACATCGATACACTGAAATACTGCGATATTTCATTTCCTGATATGGTATCTATTTTTAATTGGACAAAAGAAGAAATGTGAAATATAAATGCAGTTCTTCTGACTGCATAAAAATAAACTGAATTTAATCAGATTTTTTTGCTCTCTATGCTGAACTTAAAAAAATGTTTATTTTAATTTTGGAGAAAAAATGGCAATATATTACAATATATCGTATCACCAAATTCTTTCCTAGTAGCTGAGAGTCATCCTCAACACACACCCAGAGCCTTGCAAGTTGCACAACATCTTTTGCATCTTCCCCTATATGTGTCAGTAAAATATCTTGTGAACCACTGAATGGATTTGAATGAATTGCTCTCAAAGTAACTGTTGGGCCAGTTAAAGATGGCCGCCACCTGAACCAACAGAAAACTAGCTCTAACTCAGACAATTTTACATATAGTTGTGCTAAACCTCTTTGGCATTGACACTTGTGTTTGTTAGCAAAATATCTTATGAACCACAAGATGAATGTTAATGAAACTGTTGGATGTTCAACCGTTAAAGATGGCCGCCACCTTAGCTAACATAAACCTGGCTATAGATCAAACCATTTTACAGACGTCTTAAAATTTGGCGTGGTAGTAGCTGAGAGTATTCTTCAGCTAACACCCAGAGCCTTGCTGGTTGCAAAACATCTTTGGCATCGACCCTGCTTGTCTGTTAGCAAAATATCTCGAGAACCACTGGGTGGATTTTAATGAAACGCACACAAAGACCCTTTAAGAGGCTGGACCAGTTAAAGATGGCTGCTGATAGCCAACAGAAAACCGCCTCAAACTTGGACAGTTTTATAGATGTTATCCTAAAATATGTTATGGTAGTAGCTGAGAGTCATCCTCAACACATGATCACTCAAGATCTGTCATGAGAGCGTACAGAACCTGTTTATTGTGTCTTCTCCGTTGCGCTGAAGTATTTTAGTTTTTGTTTTGTTTCTGCAGCTCATGTTGCGGAGCGGTCTGCTGGTTTTCTCTGCTGAGTCACATTTAAACGCAGGGTGTTGGCGTTTAGTCCCTGAACAGACTGAACGTCTCGTACAAACCTCGTCTCCCAGCTTGCCGTCGGACGGACGGAGGGAGGATGACGCTCAGCTGTTTGCGGGGGCTTCACATGTCCTCGTTAATTAATCGAGGCAGCTCCGTGTTTTCCCCTCTCAACAGCGCCAACAACTTTCATCTGCTTTTCCCGTCCTCGCCTTCGATTCCCCAGGACAGGGTTGTGTTTCTTAGAAATTCATCACATCTAGTGTTTTGGATTTGTGAGCAGATAAACGAACCCAGTGGGTGCGTTTGGACCGTTTGCTGCTCTTTAAAGGAACTCCAGGGAGTTTACAGCTTTAATGAAGCGTTTCTGCAATTTTATTACAAGATAGATTTTTTTACCTTGCATCAGAAACGTTGTGTGATTTATTCCTTTTACATAAGCAGCCTAAAGTGACGTCAACTCTTTATTTTTTTATGCTTTTTTATATTGCAGCACAGAATAACCTCACTGTAAAACAACACGAGGTGCTATTGTGTGTTTTATACGCAGATAAGTTTTAGTTTCTGGTTAAATAAAGGCAGCCTCACGTCAGGTTTCACTTGGGTTGAAAAAACATAAAGAAGTTGTTTCTGGTTGGTGTCGGATGCTTGTTTGTCCCAATTTTTTTTTCCAAATTTCTCACACCCTCCTCGAACCTCATGTTCAGACAAGCTAGTTGCAAAAACCAGCTCATCCTCTCTGTGCCCGACCTCGCTCGTTCCCACGTGGCGTTACCTTTACACCATCGTGTAAACGATGACGGTGATCTCTGTGGTCGTTTTCTTTTCTCTGGAGGCTGCAGCTTAGGATTATTAGAACTAGAACTTCTTGAAGGGATTATTAAGATTCTCTCTGGCCTGGGAACACCTCGGGGTCCCTCGGGAGGAGCTGCACAACGAGTTGACGAAACATTAAGTGCAACAGTTTTTGTGCAAGAGGTCAAGAGTGGCGACCATGAAGCTTTGTGCATATTTATAAAATATTCAGAATTATTGTACTGCTGCAGGAATATCTGTTTTTACAACTAATTTATGTTTTATCTGCTGAGGAACAGGGATTCCAAATCTCAGCTCAGAGATCCCCGAGGCCTCTGTCGTGTCGGAGGTCATTCTCCTCTTCTCTCCGATGGTTATACAACGGCTCTGATGCCTCCTCCCATCTCGGCTATCGTTTCTGATAACAAGGCGCTCTCAGAGGAGAAGGCGACGGCGCAGGGCGGCTCCCATGCCGCTCCGAGATTGGAGTTATGTCACAGATCTGACAAATGTGGCCTTTGTGCGGGGCCTCGTCTCGTTGTGGGTCGGGAACATTGTGTGCAGGTTAACGGCGAGTTTATCCACCGGACCGGGTTGCCTTGCATGAGAGCTCTACCCAGGTCCCCCCCGTCGACTGCTTCTGGATGAAAGTACAAACGGGTCACATGCTGCGAATGCGACCATCTCGTCTCTCAGGAAAAGTTTTGTTTGGCCCGCCTGATCTCAGCCATCAATGTCACCCACTTCAGTTATCTGTGCTGCAGAGAAAAACACTCCAGATAACAGATTTTTGCTCTCTTTTTGCATGCAAACCTCAAACAGGAATGTCTAATCAGTTCCCGGTGACCCTTTAAAGAAAAATGTTTAAACTGGAACCATCGGGACAGTTTTTTGAGGACTGGATCGTGTCTGAAAATGTGTTTTCACTCTGTGCAGCTTTGGAAACCAGATGATCTCGATTTGCCAAAAAATGTCAGCTCCGCTCCACAGCCTCGCCTCGCCCCTGTCAGCTTCATCCCGCTTTCAGTTACACATCCAGAGTTTACATTTAGGGAGTATTTTAGCTAATCTTCTAACTCACGTTGCTTCTGACATTTCAACACAGCTCCAGGCTTTGTTTAAACAGTCCCGTAACACAATCAGCACCGTGGCTGTGTGGGGTACTCCTCTAGCCTCCACTCTATCGTGTCTGATACAGGAGGAAATAAGAGCCATAGAGAGGAGGTTTAGGGGATTTTTTGTTGTTGAAAGCTCAGAAAGAAAAGCAGAAGCTGGCACACCTGAAAGGATGGATCTGAAGGCCTATTTAAAACAATTAAAGGGTAAAAATCTTTAAAAAAAAAAAAAGCTTTGCGTTCTTAAAATGCCATCATTAGACGCAGTTTTGCTACATTTACCACCAGGAAAATATGTTTTATTTTGGGCGGAGAGGTGGATTTTATACTGAGCTTATGGTGGTATAAAAGTAAGGAGTTTAGACTGTTTGAAAGTATTTGAAGAGTCTTTTAAATACCTTCTGAGTGACTGAGAACTAAAACTTGTCAGAAAGTTAAACCACAGGTGCAAAGGTCAAGTTAAATTCAGTTTGGTTCATTTGAAGAGAGCTGTAAATGTGAAGTGGGTACATTTTATCTCCATAAACAGAGAAGTTATACAATATGTGGAATTTCAAAATTCTAAGTTCTGATCAACTTTGCAGAATATTAGATAAAACTTTGATAAACTATAGTTTTAATATTGTGACGATCAGGGCTGGTCTTAGATTTCCGGTGCAATTTTAAAATAATTTACAAGCATTCACATTTAGAATAATATAGTTTTGTCTTTGGTAATATTTTTTTATTTTTAGAAACCAGGTTATCCAGTTAAAATAGTTAACAATATACATTTGAAACACCTGCCAACATCTGCTGACATCATGAGAAACACCTGTACATGTTAACCAGCAGCTGTGGAGTGAAGCAGTTCTAGGGGGTTCCAGCGGGCTTACACACTGAGCACCAGTCAGTCTTGACTGCATCATTTGATGCTTTTATCATGAAATATCCTCACCTCATGTAGACAAACTTGAGTAACCAGTAAATCCACTCTACTCTTATAAAAAGAAGTTGTCCCCTCAGATGGATGGCACCCTTAGCATTTGCCTTAACAGCCTATGACACCGGCTAGCCCTGGTGATGATGATTATTTCCTTTTCTGTCATCTAAATTTCAAATTCTCCATCTCAAAAGCTTCAAAATGATCTGTAGTTTGTTGAAATTTTATGATT
This sequence comes from Cynodonichthys magdalenae, assembly GCA_031762555.1. Taxonomy (NCBI): domain Eukaryota; kingdom Metazoa; phylum Chordata; class Actinopteri; order Cyprinodontiformes; family Rivulidae; genus Cynodonichthys; species Cynodonichthys magdalenae. The sequence goes on along the minus strand of JARVJO010000394.1, from coordinate 1,219,863 downwards.
TCTCTGGCAACAAGCTAGTTTTATTTACGACGGTGCCGGTTTGAAAATTTTCTGGATTGTTAGATTCAGCAACTGGACTCACTGGAAACAAACTCAGGATGTTGTCCTTGAAAGTCGTTTGTGCTCCAGAGTGTCAAACTGAGACAAAAGTGGCGTGTTTTAGTTTTGTTTTCCTAAGTCTTCCAACATTTGTCCCGCGAGACGAGACGAGGGAAAGGACTCATTCAAAGGAGGCAGGGGAAATAAAAATCTCAGATAGGAGCGAGAGTTTGCGAGGCCGGGGCAGAAATCAACCGGGACGAGCTGCTGCTGCTCTTCAACAGCTGCTTCCTGTTTTCAGCTGACTTTTCCAGCCGTTGGCGCTTTGGATGGGATGTAAGGGGAAGGTGAGTGGGCTGTGAGAGGACTTTATTCAGCTGATATCTGAGCAGGTAATCAGGTTGAACTTCCTCCGTTCAAGGGACTTCCTGTGAAATCGATTGTTGGAGCTGCTCCTGTTTTTATAACTCTTTCGTTTGTTACCTGGCCTGATTGATGGCTATGGATGGATAGTTATGCTGGCTGGTTTTTGGAGTGACGAGCTACAACAGAAGTCTCATAAACATTATATGCATCTTTAACATGGCAGTTTTCACGATGACTACAAGGACAAGTCATGGTTTCCACTCAGATGCATCCATGTGGTCTAAATTTCCTTTTTCCACATGAGTTTCTTCGGATGTTTGGATGCAACTCAGAGTCTGAGTCTGCACAAGAAGCGAGCCAAAACTCTGGAGCTGTGAACAGAATGAACTCTGTTGCAACGTTCAAAAACCCTTCCTGGCTTTAGAATTTGGGGAAACATGGTTTAAAGCTAACTGATAAAGTTAAACAACAAACTCTTTTTGATGAGTTTGAAGAAAATAAAACCACGTCAGCTTGAAGGTTGATATGTAAACGGGTTGCCCACGATGTGATGACTCAACATGTCAGCAGTGAGAGGGATCTTATCTCTCATCCTGGCTGCTCCTAAAGGCCTTGTCTGCTGGGGAAACACAAACAGCAGCTCAGCCTGGCCGGGTCGGGTCGAGTTAGGGGCTCTGATAAGGGACCCGACAGCAGAGTTGCTGAGGAAGCAACCGGATCCAGCCTGTTCGGTCGGTGACGTTGGGACAGGAGAGGATGTTCCTGAAGGTCACATGGCCGTTGAGCATCCATGTTGCTGTCCTTTTTTTATTATAAGTTTGGAATATTTCTTGACAACATTTCTTCTTAACTATTTAGTTATACACAGATTTTCTGATCATAAAACCACCATTTCATGATGACCTCTTGGGCCTGATAAACTTGTATGATTCATACTACCACAACAATTATCCATTAGGATTTTGTAATCGTGACAGCTCCACCAAATGAAGTCAAGAAGACAAAATTGGACGTACAAAAGGGAAATGAATCTTACTCTGCCTTTCGTACCCGAGTGTTGAAGATCATCTTATAGTAGCCATTTTGGTCAAACATTGTAAATTACTTTTTTTTTATTATTAACCTTTATTTAACCAGATAAACCAAATAAACTAGATTTTTTTTTGGTCTGTGGGAGGAAATCGGAGTACCTGGAGAAAACCCACGCAAGCATGACTTCACACAGAAAGACCCCAGGTCGCTTGTTCAGATTAGAATATGTATTGAAGATGCTTCTCAAATACTCCATCTCCTACGCTTATCCGTGTTTCAGATCTCAAGGTGGTCCCTCCTCTGTGTTCTGGGTCTGACCTGGGGTCTCTTTTCAGTGGGACAAGCAAGAGCTCTAGAGAGGCGTTTAAGAGTAGAAGGTGTCAACACTTTAAGCCAGCCAGCCCACCCACATTTACAAAAATTACGAAGTTTACAAAATTTACGTAAGTAAAAAAGTTACGAAACCGAGATTGTGACAACAGCTGAAGTTGTAAAAATGCTACCAACCTCTTCTATCTAAGCCAGCAGGATTTATGTTTTATTCGTCTTCCTCTGGCTTACAAATAATTGCTGTCACCCCCACGCTGCTTACGAAATTTACAAAAGTTTGCGCATCTTATATAAAGTTTCAGATCGACCAGGAGCCATTATGACAACACACAACAGCAACACACAACAGCTACTGAAGTTGTAGAATTGCCTCTATGTAAGACGGTTAAGTTTACTCTTTGTGTCTTCCTCTAGCTTCGTAAAATAATTGCGGTCACACCCACACTGCTTACAAAGTCTACGAAATTTACGTAAAGGTAAAAACTCTCGGCGAACCCCAAAGATCGGCACAGTGCCCTCAGCTGACTTTTTTTTAATTGGTTTAACTTCAGAAGTTAATGAGTTGTAGAGATACTGTAGCCTCTAAAATAGCAAATATATTTTAAAATTTGGATCTAGTTTTTCTGGCTTTAAATCAACACTTTTTTTTTCCAGCCATTTGTGTCAAGCATGCTTGTGACCAGTGACTGGGGAAAAAAAACACATCATGAGTTAGTTTTTCCAACTGCATCACAGAGCTGATTCCCACAGCTTCTACATGCATCAGACTTACTTCTGCATCTTTTTAAAACTTGCAGGTTCAATAAGTTTCAAAGAGTTTTGTCAACATCCAGCACGACTTTACCGTCAAGGAAACGGCGACGGGGTAAAAAGACTTCTGTGAAAACACAGAGCGCTTTGTGAGAAAAGGCCAGCGAACAACCTTTAAGAGATCATTCATGCTGATGGCTGAGAAAAGGACAATCAGGAGTAAAAACAAACCAAGTCACTGATCTGTTTGCTTCAGAAAACAAAAACAGATCTCAACAAATTCCCTGAAAACTGTCATGGAGATGCCGCAGAAGTGCATCTTTGTTCCTCGTGGCTCATGTGACATGTTGCCCAAACAACATTCCAGGGAAGTATTTATTCTCAGCCACCCGACACGATGGCACTTTTTTATAAACGGGATCTTTTGTATGTTCATGAAAATCAGAACATTTTTAACTCTGAATATTCAAAGCCGGTTGCTCTGAGTCAAAGTTCACGAAAGGTTAACGAAGCAAAAATAGATCTGGACAACCAACACAAAATCCATTCAGAGGATTTAGGCAAAACAAAAATACTTCCTCATTTAAAGAAAAAAATGTAAACATGTCAAAAACTGTAAGTTCTAACTGAATCTAGACATCAGTCTTATTAAAGTGGCCTTGATCAGTGGTTCTCAAGGCTTCTGAAGGACTTTCCAAGTTTTTCTTTGAACTTTGGCTGCTATGTGATCAATTTTTATTCCAGTATTTGAGCATTTTTAAAGGAATGTTGGTAAACCCCAGCATAAAAAGGCTCCTAAACCAAAGAGATGTACCAACAGATAACTTAGCAACAAACCAAGAAAGACACAATTTGTTCCCATTTCTTTAGTTGAATTTATGAAAATGATACCAATATAAGTTCCTTTGAAACTGACTATTTTCTCCACAGGCTATGGTAGAGCTGGGAAATCCCTTTGTATAATGTTTGGTGCCCTTGTGAAGCTTAAAGAGTCCCCTTTTTAAGATATAAAAGAGGCTGAACTTTATGACTAAATCTATATGGAGCAATAAAATCTCAAACAAAACTAGCCAGGTGATAAATCGTAAAAATTCAACAAACTACGTAACATTTTGAAGCTTTTAAGATAGAAAATTTGAAAATAATACTTAAAATTTCTTCATTTTGCTAAACTTTTAATTAAATTTTACTTTAAAGGAAGAACAATAATCAGATAGATTAACTAACAAATGCAAAGTATTTTTACTTTCTAATTGACCTCGGCCTTCTGGCATCTTTGTCTTTGAAAGCGTGCAAGATAATTTTAGCTCCATAACATTAAAGTTGTTGGTAAAAATACCCCCTGCATCCCATTATGATTACGTTTCCTTCCTCTACAACATTCTGCCAAGTTGTTTAATACAATAACTTGGAGTACATCGTGAGAACTACAATGGAAAATACGTTTTAGGAGTAAAACACCAAAACTAAACGCCCAGCTGACGACTTGAACCGTTGAAAGGAGCGAGGAGAGGGAAGAAGTAAAGTGGTGGAAATCACGGCACGTTGTGGATAATGAATAACTTGAAGGGGGGGAAGGGCGTCTAAAGAGCAGCTGCTGCTCGTGTCGTGCAAACTGGGTACTGTTGTGTTATTTATACCTTTTTGGTTTTCCCAGGATCCAACTTCAACAGCTTCATCTTTACAAATCAAACAACTGAATTATGCTAAAATACGTTGTCGGATTAACTTTCTAAGTTCAGCTTTTTCTACCTCAATGCATTTGAAGTTGAGGTCAAGGTTTGGTCAATTTAGTAGAAATTACATTTTAAGTGTTGCTACAAAATAAGACTTTGCCTCCAGAGGATCCAAAATAAACCTTCAAGTGTGTTTTAAAGTCAATAACTTGTTTCTGCTTAATGAAAGTCTAAACGTACAGTACTTTATCTTTTTCTTTTGTTTCGCTTCCAATAAGTCGGATCAATTGAAGAAGAGTCAGACTTAAAAAAATCAATCCACGATGGATTAACAGTTTCTAAAAGTTGTATTTGAGAAGAAAGAGACCTGAAACAGAGTCTGAGAGACGAGTCATCCTTCAGTTGATCATCAACTATACACATACCTCAAGTACATGTCATTAAGTATAGTAATGGATATTCTGCAAGTGTATTTTTACTTAAGTATACTTCAAGTACATGTCATCAAATATAGTAAAGAATATTTCCCCAAATGTACTAACCAAGTATATCTCTAACAAGCACATCAAAAGTAAACTGAACGTTTGCTCATATTTTTGGTTTAAAATTGGTATACTTAAAGGATAATTGCATATATTACTTTTTTATTAAAGGACAATAAATTATTTAAAACTTGTGTTTTAAAGTAGAATAAGAAGATTTTATGTTATACCAGGATTGTGATGTTTTTATGAACATATTTTTTTCCTTTTTTGCAATTATGTCAAAAATTAAAATTTGATTATTTTTCACTCCAGCCTGTATTCATTCCTACTCAGTTTGCCCACATTGGTCACATGTAACCATTAACCTGTGTAAATCTTTTTATCAAAAGGTTGAATGTCGGCTGTTTTTAGCCACTAAAAATTAAAGACTTAGGCCTGCTTGAAGAGGTTCTCCTTTTACGGGATATTTATTAATCCGTCCATCCCTGGAAACAAGCCAGGTTCTGAGAAGAAGCCAAACACACAAGCTCACATTCTTGGTTCTTATCAGGACCTCCATGTTTTTGGGTCCTCCAGCGTGTAAGGTGGAGCGTTCCCAAACCACATTCCTCAGTCCAGATGGCTTTGTTCAGGCTCCATAGAAACCTCACGCTGGATTCGAGAGGTTTGCCAAGCAGCTCTGAAGAAGAAGAGGAGGAGGAGGAGGCGCTTACACTTTTTATTTTTTCAGTTTTAGACATTTACACGTCCTGTTTGTCTCTGATCCTGCCCACCTCTTTAAAATCTCTGAATTTAACGACGACAGAGTTCAGTCAAACATTTACCAGAAGAACCGTTTAATCTGACTCTGCTCAAGTTGATTATTCCCACCCTGACTTTGGCCTCAGATGTCAGCTGTTGAGCAAGAAAAAACAAAAAAAGAAGCTGCAGGGAGTCTTGCTGAACCACGTATCTAATATTAAATCTCCAGCTTTACATTCCACCTGTGCATGAACCCTGAAAGTGGAAGCAGGCAAGCTTTAAAAGAAGAAAGTAAAGGCACAACATCACAACAAAGATGCAGATTTAACACATTTTAATATATAAAAGGGTCAGATTCAGTCAAATACCAGCATTTATTTGAATCCTAAATGTGATTCTATCAAACTGAATTACGTGAGAATAAATCAGATCGACAAAGCTCAAGAAGGAAAGCAAACATAAAAATGTCCCTACAACTAAAAACTAACACAAAGCTGGTCATTGTGTCCCATGTGTTTGTCCCGCAGGCATTACTGTCATCTTTAAATTAAAAAAAAAAAGTCTGTTCTTCAAGCAAATAGAGCTTCTGACAGCTGAAAGTTGAGCAAAGCCTGATGTTTCCGATGCACAAATCACACCGAGGATGAAAAGCTGCTTAGGGAGAGGTTGGATTTGTGCTTCATCTACAAAGAAAACTTATAAGATCATCATAAAAAATGACAGACAGCAAACATCACCATGTTCCAACACTTATCTGTGGTCTGGTCACGAAAGCAACAGGTTTAGCAATGAAACCTGAACCCCCTTTTCCCCGGCAGTACTTTCCAGATCCTTCTGGGAGATCCCAAAGTGTCCTAAGTCTCTTCCCAGTAGGACATGCCTGGAAAGCATACATCAGTGCAGCAAAAGTTAGCTTCGCTAATCTTCAAAATAAGAATCTTAGCTCTGCTAAAGCTAAACTGTCAATGCTAACTGCAAAGACGACCGTCGCTCAGTGTCACACATCTTTATCTTCTTCCAGTGGAAGACAGATGGGACTGACACAAACCTGTTGTTAGTTTTCTATTGGTTTACTTCGAAGGTGGGCGGGATCATCTGTGGCAAATCGGCCAATCCAAACCAGTTATGGCTCTGCTCAACTTGTGATTCTTCCAGTTTAATCCTTAGCAGTTAGTCAAACAACAAATAGCAAAAAGTTTCTCTACTATATTTTATATGAAGTCAGTTCTGGTATTTAAAAAAAATATTGTTAAATGTTATTTTATTTCTTTTTGACAATCTGCTAAAGATGCTACATGCTACACACACAGTGCCTGACCTGTCCAGCACTGCTTGTAGGCAGGGATAGTTCTTATTTTTTTTCAGTATAAATGGCATAAAAATATGTTTTTTAGTGAACTATAAATTGCTGGAACCAAATTTTTTGAAGTTAATCCGGTTACTAACGGTTTCCAAAGTTAGCTAAAAACCTAATTGGCTAAATAATTAGTTGTTCTTTTAGCTAGCCTTGTTTTCTTACAGTTTCTAGCTAGGCTAATGCTTCTTTTATACTTTAACTTTCTTGTCAGCTTTTTTTATTCTTTAGCTTTTAGCTAGCCTTTAGCTACTTTTAGCCTGCATTTGTCTTCTTTAGCTGACCTTTTAGCTTCTAGCTAAGCTTTTGCTTCTTTTAGCTGGCTTTGTTTTATTTTTAGCTTGCAATTTCATAATTTTACTTTATCACCTTTTTTTTCTTTGGCTTTTAGATAGCATTTTGCTTTTGTTGCTGACAGTTTTCTGCTTTTCGCTTGCCTTTTCTAGCTGGTTTTAACCTCTAGCTAACTTGCATCTACTCTAAGTTTCTAGCTAGCCATTTGCTTTAAAATTTAGACATTTCTCTTTTTTTAGTTAGCCTTTTGTTTTTTTATTTAGCCTTTTGCTACACTGGTCTATCTTTTATCAGCTAATCTTTTGCTTCTTTTAGCTGGCCTTCTGCTGCTGTAAGGAAGCCTTTTGCAACATTTAGCATTTATTTAGCTTTTGGCTGGTTTTCTGCTTCTTTTATCTTAAAAAAAACTCAAACTGAACTTTTACACTTGTGATTTTTTTGTGGATGTAGACTTAAAATTAATAGAAGCTAATCAGTCTGCCAACAGCGTCCAAAGTTAGCTAAAGAGCTAATCTGTGAAATGAGAAGCTAGTTCCACTATTAGCGAATTGGCAGAACTGTGCCGCCACAGGCAGACGTCCAGGACCCTGGTTAACAATAATGCCTATGTTTAGTTAAAAGAGTTGTAAAAAATAAAAATAAAAAATTGTAAGTCAAATACAATTCTCTCATTTTTCTTTTCTTGCAGACAGGAAGTTCAGGAGAACTGCGTCCGCTGGAGGAAGAGGTTTACTTTCGTGTCCAAGATGAGCGCTAACCCCCACACCGGAGTCCTGGATCCATCCGTCTGCCGGGTGTCGGTCCGGAAGGTATGACTCTAAAAAGTTTCTCCCAAAGAATGGTGGAGCTGCTACTCACACTCTCCATTCCCGTTTGTTTAAAAAGATTGAAAACCAAGCGAACTCCATCTGACTGATTGGAAGTCTGTTGTAGGTTAAGAAAATAAAAGACTCGGGCTCATTACTGTCTTCCTGTTTTTCCCGCAGGAACTCAAAGGAGGAAAAGCATACACGAAGGTAAGATCTTCCTCTTCACCTCTCACCTCTATAAACACAGAAATGGTCACAGATCAGCTTGCGTCGCTCTCTGTAACCCCTAAATGCCATTTGTTGTAAATATTACCACTCCAAACATAAATCTAGAAACGTGTTTGTCATTTTTATTTGTGCCTGGAATCTGTGAAAACATCCTGACAGCGCCTCCCTGACCGTAACAACTCCGAGCAGATGAGTCACGTCTTATGAATGCAGCTACAAGGTCAAACCTCTCTGGTGAACATAACTTAATCTGCGGACAGGAACTACTTCCTCTGTTTTTACCCTCTCGCCGTTTAGATTTCCTTGAGTTAAATTTACTCTGCTTCCCTCCTTAGAAGTCGCTTCCTTAAATGTTCACCTATGAAAACAGAAGCTTCCCCGAAGAAAAGGGGGATTTAAAAATAACCGTTTCCACCTGATAACCAAGCTTCGAAGGTATCGTCGTTTAGCTATCTGTGGAATTTAAACCCCTCTGACTTTCACTTCAGGGGTCAGGGGTTTGGAAAAAACACATTCTTGGACCATTACGACTCTTGACAGAAGAGAGCTTACAGAACGTGCAAAACATTTAGATAAAAAGAGCAACAAGTCATCAGTGATTAACGGCAGATACGAGTCTTTCTGCTCAAACATCAGTTCTTGGCTGAAATGAAAGCCGTTCAGTTGATGGTTTGCTGGCTCGTTCCTCTGAATCTAGCTGAAATAAACAAGTTCTGTTCGTTTGTTGCTTTTTTTTTTAAACATCTGTGGTGAGTGATCATTTTCAAAGCCTGTTCAGTGTAAAAGTGCATGAGTGTGATTGAAGGTGAGACTCAGAGCAGAGGAGGGTTCTTGTAAACAAGAGCTTCGTGTTGAAATAAGCAAATTTGACTTAAAGTTTCTGATTCCTCCTGTGAGCTGAAGGGATAATTCAGACGCTAATGTAGGATTCCATGACAGAAGTATGAATAGTTCCTATCTTACCTGTTATAGATAGATAGATATAGATGGATTTATTTCAAACCGGGACTATATACATCATTTCAGGCAGATAAACATACCTACAATATCCAAAGCATAATCACTCTACAAGTCATCACCTACATACTCTCACATCAGTTTACATTCTGAGAACAGGTTTGATTTAAGAGAAGCCATTGTTTTGTTATGTATGAACATTTATGAAAGTCTGTAGCAATAGTTCTGTTGGCAAAGTATTCCACTGTTGTATGACAATACTTGAAAAAGCTGATTTACATTTGGGAACTCTACACTCACCACGAATAGTTGAACGAGTGACTCGAGATGTTTTACCAGAACTGAGGGATACAAATATTTTTAAAGGGGCTGCAGCAGAACCATGAATAGTAGATGAAGCTTTGAACAATCTCACTTTAGAGGAATGGAAGCTTTTCATCAACAGTTAGCATAGTTGCTAACTTATCATTGAAAACGCCATAGAAGAGCTAATTTTATTAGCATTGCACTTGAAATTCATTATACAGACATTTTTAAAGAGTCACACTATGATAACTTCAGATGTTGTTTTTGAATGAGACCAAACCTCTTCTTTTAAAAAAGCTCCCAGCTTAAAAAAAAACGTTTTGATATTTTTAAACGCGTGGTTTCTGCACCCTGTCATGTAGTCGGACTTCAAACGCTCACGTTCAGCGCTGCTCGGCGCGTTAAATGCTGGGCGTCGCAGGATTCCTCTGAAATAAAGACCTCCGTTAGCGAAGCTGGAATTAACTCTGTCCTCTCTCGCTCTCACCCTCAGCTGGGCTTCACCGACCTCAACATGGCAGAGTTCGCCGGCTCTGGCTCCACGGTGCGCTGCTGCCTGCTGGAAGGTTACGACACCAAGAACACGCGGCAGGACAACTCCATCCTGAAGGCAAGGAGGCCGAACAGAGAGGAAAAACTGATCCCCACGCTTCAGGGACTGTTTGGATCTGCAGCAGGAAAATAAGCTCCTCATTAAAGCTGGATCCTTCACAGCTGCTGGAGCTGAAGACTGTTTCCTCATTAGCTGCTGACCTTTGACCTCTGACTTTTCACCGATTGTTTCCAGTCGGGAGTCAGAAGCAGCCGGAAGAGAAAATGTAGACAGAAGCAGAACAGTAGCTAAAAGCTACAAGGAGGGAACCTGTAGCTAAAAAAGCAGAATACTAGACAAGCTAAAGGAGCAAACAAGTAGCTTAAAGTAGCAAAACAGTGGAATAACCAAAAGAACAGAACATTATACTAGCTTAAAGCTAAAAAAAGCATAACACTATACTAGCTAAAAGCTGAATGAACAATAGACTAAAAGGAGCAAACCAGCAGCTAAATAAGAACACCAGACTAGCTAAAAGCTAAAAGAAGCAGAACTTGGAGCTATAAAGGTACCAGGATCTGACAGATGTTCAGCTTTTTTTTCAAACACTCAAACTCCTCCAAATATTTACATGTTTGATTGAAATCATTTTAAAGTAGATGTGTTTACCTTCATTAAATTCTAAATTTAAAATTTTAGGTTTTCCTGATATTTTCCTCACCTGTATGATCTGGTCTCTGAAGTTCAGGGGGTCCACCTGAACGCCTCCCTCTGGTGGTTCTCTGGGTCTTAGTGGGTCTCCCTCCTGGACCTCCTTTCCTCCTGGATCAGGGGGGAGTTCAGAAGCGCCACCCAGATCCAGATTCTGTCGCCCTGCAGCGTCAGTGAGCTTAAAGAGAATTTATTCCAGGGCTTTATTTCATTTATTGGGATTTAAACCTTTTTACTTGAGTTACTTTGCTCAAGTTCTTTAATTACAGCAGAAGGAAAACTGTTTTACAACCATTTTTCATTAGGTTGTAAAAACAGACGTTTTATTCTGCGAGCCTCTGTTGTTGATGTTTGAGATGTTTTCCAGGTGAAATAAACTCTTCAGTAACGACAGTTTTATGGGATTTCTTCCAGGTGATCATCGGAATGACTCTTCTTTCTGGAGATCCGTGTTTTAAAACGTAAGTATTTTTACTTTTACTTTAGCATTCATTGCACTTTTTGTCAGTTTGAAAGCAAGTTTGTTGCAGAGCTTCAAAGCGTTTTAGCTGAATTAGGATTTGTTTTTTTTATTAACCCATCATCGTTCTTTCTTTGCAACAGTGATTCATTTTTTCCTTTCAGCCAAGTCAAACACATCTGCTCCTCTAATCCGTTCCAGACTGATAAACTGTGTTTTTGCTCTTTTTCTTCTCCTCTTCCTGCAGCCCTCCAAGTACAGCAAAGTCCATCTCCATCCCGGGACAGGAACACACCCTGCAGCTGGACTGTAAGGGGGAGGGAACCGGGCCAGCTGGAGGGGTTTCTCTGGGCCGAGTTCCCAAGCCTCGGTCTTCTATCATCGGCTCGGGTACGAGTCTCAGAAAAGCTTTAAATTTGAGTTTTTTATGTGATGTAGATGACTCTCAGCTACTACCACGCATGAATTTACATCAAAATCTGGAAAATTGAATAATCAGCTGTAGATGTTTAAACAATGATTACTTTTTAAGAGTTTTGTTAAAATCTGTTAATAAATGGTGAGATATTTTGCTAACAGGCAGTCAGAGTATCAGTTGGAGATGAGATCAGCTGCTAAAACACCCAAAATTTAGATCGATATCAGTTTTTTTTTTTCAATAATTGAAGTAATTTTCATTAATAGTTGTAAAATTGAATCTAATCAAAATATCAGATATTTAGGTTCACTTGTATTAGAACTCAACAGTAACGTTCTGAACAAATTTAATGTAATCAGTTTTTTTCTGGATACAAACTCACAAACCTCTTTCATAAGTCAAATCCTCGTTATCGCCGCACAGACCTGTCCGGCTTTAATCCCCCCGGGTCATTCATAAGACCACAGGTGAAGGCGGGCAGGTCCCGCTCACATGAACGCGTTCATAAATGAAGCAGCAGCGCGGATCCAAAAGAGGCGTGGAGCAGAACTCAGCTGGGCTGAAGTGGAGCGACGTGTTTATTGTGGGACAGACGTCTGCTGCCTCTGATACGACCTCTGCTCGTGGATCAGGGGTCATCAGAGGTGGGCTCATTTTACTCGCCTCTCCGCCTTCGTGGTTTTTCTGAATGCTCGAAGGAGGACAGAACACGCATCAGACCTGGACTGAGCTGTCTTATGAAAGTAACCGACGTTAACTGTAGCAGCAGTTTTAAACTTAAACTAAAATCAGCTACATGATGAGTTTGTTGGAGTGGGAACAAGCTGAAACTTTGTGTGGTTGAATGAACGTCAGCTGCTGTGAGGCAGAAGCAGCTGCAGTTCTGCATTTCCTCTGAAAGTAAACACAGACGTCCTGATGTGCGTTCGTCTGACACGTGTTTACAAACACGAGGAGGTCACGCTCACGTCTGCTCCTCCTGGTGCCCGCAGGTCTGCTGGAGGAACCGGAGGCGAGCCAGAACCAGATCGGTCCAGCAGAAGCCTTCCAGACCGGACACTCCCGGAACTCCAGCTACGCCAGCCAGCACAGCAAAATCTCAGGTGCAGAACTCACCTGTTGGTGTTAAAGAAGAAATGTTCACATCAAAAATACTGCTGTTTATTTGTGCTAATGTGAATTTATTCTGATCAATTTTAAAGAAATTAACTGTTTTATACTTTTAGATTATTACTTGTTACAGTAATTGTCTCTTTGTTTGCTACTTTACCTTTCTAGCTAGCCTTTTGCTCATTTTAGCTTCTAGCTAGCCGTTTGCTTCTTTAACTGGCTTTGTTCTTTTTTTTTAGCTAACCCTTACCTACTTTAACTTTCTTGCTAGCTTTCTCTTTTCTTTAAATTTTAGCTAGCGTTTAGCTACTTTTAACCTGCATGTTGCTATTTTTGGCTGATAGTTTGCTCCTTTTAGCTTCTAGCTAATCATTAGCTTGTTTAACTATCTTTGGCCTTCTTTTAGCTAGCCTTTTCCTTAACTTTCTTGCAAGCTTTTTCTTTTATTTAGCTTATAGCTACATTTTCTAACTATTTTAGTCTCTTGCTGACTTTCTTCTACTCTAACTTTCTAGTTAGCCATTTGCTTCTTCTAGTTAGACAGTTTTTAGCTTCTATCAGCTAACTTCTTTTAGCTGGCCTGTTGCTGCTGCCAGCAAGCTTTTTGCAACATTTAGCTTTAATTAGCCTTTTAGCTGTTCTTCTTGAACTCAGTCTTCAGTATATTGATCTGTATTTGTGCAGAAATGTAAAATCTGTGTTTTGTTTGTTTGTTTGTTTGTTTTCTGACGGCGTCTCCTCTCCCCTCACCGTCCTGCAGGCTACAGCACAGAGCACTCCTGCTCCTCCAGCCTGTCGGACCTCACCCACCGCAGGAACACCTCCACAGGAAGCAGTGCCTCCGGGGGTCTGTGCTTCACCGCCGACACCCCACCGGAGGGAGACAAGGACGCCGGACGTCCAGAGAGACCCCCTCGACCCCCGCGGCCCGTGCTGCCTCCCAACCGGCCTCCCAGGTGACGCCACTGTTACTCTAATCAAAGGACCGCTGGCAGAGATGGGCAGAACTGAACAACGTTTCTAACTTCAGCTGTTTTTGTCTTTTCAGGAGGAAGCAGGACTCTGTGGAGAGCCACCCCTCCTGGGTGAACGACACCCGCATCGACGCCGACGACATCGTGGAGAAAATCGTCCAGAGTCAAAACTTTGCAGATGTCAACAACACCGAAGGTACTTTCTGGTCTCTGTGGGTCCTGAGGGGTTACAGCAACAACGATTACATCAGAGTTTTAATCTTTGCTCGTGTGGAGCTGAAGCAACAACAGCTGTTTAGTTTCAGAAAAAAGATCCGTGTTGCAACATTTCTTACAGCTGAACTCGATCAGTCGGACACAACCCAGTCAAGTTTTATTTAAATGACATCAGCTGTCATTAAACAACACAATAAAATAACATTTCTGTAAATAATCCAAGACCAAGCTCACCCTGCAGGTAAAAGTAGCCGAAATCTGTGAACGTGAACAAACACGCTGAAAAAATGTCTTGTTTTGCGGTAACGCCTCCTGTTCTCTGCTCCGTTTCTGTCTTTCAGACAGTAACCTTCGGCTGTTCGTCAACAGAGATGGAACCACTGCGCTCAGCGGCATCAGGCTGGGAAACAGGTGAGACCGCATCACTTCCTGTCTGTCACTTCCTGTACTTTTTGGCTAAAAAGAAATGACAGAATTTTGCTCAAATTCTCAGCAGTTTGAACATTTACTTGAGTATTCTGATCAATCGCACAAATTAAATGAAAAATTCATCAGTTATCTCTTAATAAGACAAAACTAACAGATAAATCATTTATTCTTCTAGTTGTGACCCGTTTGTTTGTTTTCTCTCAGGGTCTCCGCCGGCGGCTACGAGCCGGTGGTCATCGAGAGCCACTGAGTCGTGCAGCAGAGGAGAGGGGCGGGGCTACTTGTCCGCCTCGTTTTCCCGCCTCGCTGCTTTAACTGGAGCTTCAGCTGGTCTGACGCCACGAGAGGGGGAAAATAAAAACGTGTCGGTTTGCACTTTATGTCCAGTTCGTCGCTCCGATCGGCTGATCAGAGGAAAGATTTTAGATTTCAGGAAACATTTCTGTCGTTTTGCACCAAAATCATCCGTTTGTCCCCAGAAATGATTTGAATCTTTAGCTTTAGGCTCCGCCTGCGCAGGTTAACGATAGTTAACGTCCTTTAAAGTTACTAATTTACTCCTCGAATAAAAAAATATATATATTCTAAATGTATGTTTCGAGCAACTAAAATCAGTTAAATCTGATTTATTTGTTTCCTGATGTTTAATATTTTTTCTCTCCTGCTAAAATAATGTGACTTCTTTTCATTTAAACAGAAATATCTTCTGCTAAATCGAGCCTTTTCTTCTTTTGTTAGTACTTAAACCAGTCTGCTTCAGCCTGAATGTGAACTTTTTTTAATATCAGTTTATTCTTTAAGATTTGACAGAAAACTGAATTTATTTAAGCACTTTCTGCAGATTATGATCGGACCACCTTCACATTAACTTTAATTATCAATTTGAAAAATGGGAGATTAGTTTAATATAAGATCTGAATCAGAAGTAAACTGGTTTATATGGAGATGATAAATAAAAATAGTGACTAAAGGAGCAAAATTTGGAGAAATTTCCTCAAAAATGTCTGTATTTGTGTGAAAAAAAGTTTTTCTTGTAAATTAGAGACTTTCCAATATAAAAAGAAGTTGTTTTTTTTCATAAATATGACATTAATGGTAAAACTAAGGTGCATTTTCTCCAGGTTTGCTCATTTTATTAATTATGACCTTAATTTTGCTTCATAGATTAAAGCTGAGTTTCAAATAGAAACAAGGGAATAAAATAAAACTTTGGATGAGGATCTTTAAGGGGATAAATGGATGATGATGGGTTAAATGTTTTTTTTTGTTTTGTTAACAGACCCGTTAAACATAAGCTTGATCCACTTTTGTTTGATTTTTGTGCCTTTTTTGTTAATTTTTTTAATTTCCTCTATGTTCAGCAGAGACTTTGAAGAAGAAAGCCACGGTTTATTTTGTTTTTGTGTTGCTACATATCACCCAAACCCCATCTGTGTTTCTGAATCGTGACTAATAATCCAGCTGGTTTGGATTTAATAATCATGACAGAAACCAGTTCCACCTTTTAAAAAGTTTTGTTTTTCCATCGAAGCCCAGATCTAAAACAGGATCATCTAACTTTCTGTGCAGTTTACACGTGTTTCGCACAATTAAAGCGTTTGAAGTGTGGACATTTAAATGTTAGCAGAAACTTTTGTTGTTGTTTTTTTGTTCCCTGTAGATCAGGGAGGTTTACCAGAACCACTCAGTGCCTGTAAAGTTTCTCTTGAATGATCCTAAAGCACCATGAACACTGTGGTGAGAGTGCTTGTGACGGTGAGGAGAGAAATGTTTTTTGTCTCAGCTGATCTGTGAAACGGAACCCTCGGTGCATAAAAACTGAGCAGTTCTCTCTGCTCTCCCTTCAGCCGACAACACATGCAATCAGCTAAAAAATCAGTACAAATAATTCAGTTTTTTTTGTTCTTTATTGAGTCCAGCTGCAGAAAGAGGGGATTTCAGGAGTGCACGCATCTGTTAAAGCTTTTGTTGCCCCCTGGTGGAGCAACGATTCTTGTTTACAACGATCCAAACAGGAAAAATGAGGAATTTGTGTTGCTGAATGCAACTAAAAAACAGTAAAATAACAGTGCTGGAAACCAGCTGGCTGGTTTTTATTGTTTTGGTTTGTTTTACAAACATATTTTCTACCAGAGGAAAGCAAAAAGTACATTTTTATTTTATAAAAAGCATTAAAATCTAACATCTAATGTTCTCCAAAACTTTTATTTTCATCAAAATTCTCCGTTACCTTTTCTTATAGTTTTGTTTATTTTAACAGAAACTTCCTCCTTATGATGGTTTTCTGTTATTCTTATAAACTTTTAGAGGGTTTTAGTTAAAACAGAATCAATAATTTGAAAAGGCTGCTCAGTGCTAAGAAGGTTTATTTTCATTAAAGTCAGAATGTAAAATTTTCCAAACGTTTTCTTACATTTGCAGTCAGATTTTAGCCCCCTTTAGTTTTAAAAAGTTGTTTTCTCCACATCTTTGTGCCTCATTTTGCAGCTTGTATCATTTGTATTCACACATTTCTGTAGCAGCTTTATGTTTAATCACTTTTTCCACTTATATGGGGGATGAACCACTGAAAGTTTAGTCTGAATTTGGGTTTACATCACCGTCTTCTTTTAAAAGCGTGTATTTAAATATTTTAGTTTCTTTTTATTTTCGTCAGGAGGTTGTTATAAGCTACGCACGACTTGCCTCTGAGTTTTTGTTCCTCTTTAGTGATTCTAACAAAACGGTTCTATTATTCTAAATTTATAGAAAGCGGGGTTAGAACCAAGCTTCTCTCCGCATAGTTGAGTTTTTTGTGTGTGTATTTGAGCAGAAATTGCTTATAAACAATAAAAAGGCTAATCTAATCAAATCTGTTGAGTTTTTATTGAAATGAAAAGTTGATATTTCTGATTAAACCAGTGTTTTACATTCTTCAAAAACGATTGAATTTTTGTAGTCTTTAATATTGATCAAATTTATAGTATAATTATATAATTATTTATAAAAACTGACTTTGTGGAAACGACTACATTTTTCATGACCACACACATGAAAATGTGCAGAAATTCAACAAACTGAACAGAAGGTGGCGCTGTTGAATTGTGAACGTTTTTGTTTAGATTCATCAAAATTAAAAGTATTTTATTACCTGCCTAAAAGAAGGCTTCAATAAAGATTCGTAGATAACCAAATTGAATAAATCTTTGCACCAGATAAACTGCATTTAGATGAAAGTGTTTATTTTATTTTAATGTCAAAAATACAACAGTTTTAACTTAAATTTTCTTTTTCAAATTGTCAATAAAAATTTCATACTAGTTTTAATTAAAATTAGATTGCAGTCAGATTATAGTGTTATTTATTCTTAATTCCCAAATAAAATACTAATTTTAAACTGACATTTGAGCTTTATCTGAAAATTAAAGAATGAAAAACGTTTCTGAGAGTTTGATTGTAAATTTTAAGTTTCTATAGACCTTATCTTGTTAAGACAGACACATAAATGTAAATAAAATATTTAAAGTAGCACCAAATTAAGTTTTATTCAGCAAAGAAGCTGATAAGTGGTTATCAGGCTAAGCTAAGTTCTCTGACGGCGCCATTTTGAGTGTTTAAACAAAACAACACTTTTGGTTCTTAGATGTTCTAAACTTCTCTGCTGTGAGTAAGAACACAAGTTTTTCTTCTTAACATAGTTATGGTTCAAGTTTACAACATCGAACAGCAATAACTAGCTGAATTTAAAGTTTAGTCAAAAATAATTTCATGCTTTGTTTATGCGTTAGCATCATTAGCATTGTAGGCTAGTTGATGGCTGCTGCAAATATCCAGGCTTGTCTGTGAATTTGTCAAAAAAAGTGAGTTTTAATTGTAAGTAACAAAACATTTAACCACTGTTTATTATGTTTAATAATTTATATCCTATGGTTAAATTTATACAATAGTGTAGCTTGTCATTTTCCTGTTGTCAGTTTAAAGAAATGACCACATTAATCTTTCAGAAAACCAAAATCTTATGTTATTTACAGTTGAATTTGTTAATAAACAATTTGGTTAATGTCCCAATTGGCAAATTTGACCTAATAAAATATAAATAAGGTCCTTTTTAAAACGTGGTCAAGTTTTGTCCTAATCTTTTGTTCAAAATGAACGTTAAAAAAAAAGACAAAGAGCTTATTGTCTGGGTATTTTTACTTTTCAATGTAAAAACATTTACAGACCTTAAAGCAATATCTGAGTGGAATTGATCAAACTTATAGTCTTTTAAAAACTGCTATTTCCCCTAGAATAAATGTAAGATTTTGGTTGCTGAAGGACTAAAATATGAAAGAATGTAGAATAAGTAAAACAAATGTACAGAAAAATAGTTGTGTCTTCATATTCTGGTCTTTTAAACCATGTTGGACAGAAAATGTAGAGAATGTAACAATTCATTTTGCTTTAGGTTTCTTTTAGACCAAACCCAACACCAACACACTTTGACTCATTTGCTGACACAGAGGTGTTTTGTGGTTAACACCTTTTCATGACGATTTTTGATATTTCACACTTGGCATTTCTGACTGACAGTCAAGAAACCTACTTGTTAACGGTTCGAGGCGACTGTAATGTGCCATGAAAACAGATGTGACATTTCCAGGAACTTTTCAGAGTGACTAAAAGTTTCAAATCAGCACAAATAGGAATCTTACTCGTTTCCATGTGGAAAGTAAAAGTAGCTTTACAGTTTAAAGGAAAATTAAGTTTCTCGTTGCCCGTTGGTTTTAATAAACGAACAATGAAAACAGCAGGAAATGGAATGAATATGAAATTAATTCTGTGTAGGAGATATGTCAAACATTTCCCTTAATGTTTACAGTTGCTATTTAGAAACGAAACTTAGAATTGTCTTAATCTGAGACCTAAAAGTGTCTAATTCTGGTCTTCAAGGGTCCCTATCCTGCATGTTAGTTGGTTCCCCGCTCCAACAACATACCTGATTAAACGGCTTAATTACTAGGGTGCAACGATACAGAAAATTCACAGTTCGGTACTGTCACAGTTCAACATTTTTCGGTACAAAAAAGGGAAATGTCCATTCCCTTCCCAGCAAGTTTCTCAGTGGATCAGTGCTCCACAATGCAGCCTAGGTGGAGTAGTCGAACACAGATCCATTGATCCTTCAACACAGAGCATCTTCAGAAGACAAGTTGATAGATTCAATTTAAAAAATCTGCATTGTTCCATACGTGGTGTGTATTGAACCTAAAGCTCTGTGTTGAACGGTTCCATACAGATGTATTGTTGCACCCCTATCAATGACCTCTTCACCAGGGGCACCATGTATCAACAGTGCGTACGCACAAAAAAACGCGCGTACGTCATTTTCCACGCAAAACTCCGGATGTATCAAAACTGAAATGAACGTGGAAATGTACGCAGCCCCACGCCAACTCCAAGGCTGGCATACGCACGTTTCTGTGGTTCTGTTCAATTGGCGACACTTAGAGGTGATTCTGAGAAACTGTTAATGAAGTGAAAATGATTATTGTTCACATCAGACACACATGATTAACAATTATTACATCACATTTACACAGATAGATAAAGGA
>JARVJO010000394.1:1174425-1199973 GCA_031762555.1 Cynodonichthys magdalenae | reverse complement strand
GGCGGGGGCGGGTGCAGTTCCAGCTGGGCCAGCAGGGAGAAGTGGTCTGAGGGGATGTGCGGGTGGGGGCAGCCGGTGATGTTGTTGTCCACGAGCCACTGGCTTTCCAGCGGCCCCATCACTCCCAGGACGCTCATGTGAGTCTTGGAGAAGAAGATGTAGTCGATGACGCCCTGCAGACACACAAACACAGAGGCCTTTCAAATCTGATCAAACGAGACAAGAGCTCCCCCTGCTGGTTCAGAGAGGAAAGGGTGACGGACTGGAGCTGATACATCAGAATTAGACGTCAAGAAAAACAAAACCTTCACAAACTAATAACTCAGGTACTTTCAGGCTGTGTAACTACTTTAGTTCAGGTATGAATAGTGCTGGGTGGCACGATAGTAGGCCTGTCACGATAAAAGTTTGCTGGACGATAAATTGTCTCAGAATTTATATATTGTTTGGAGACCATTTTAAAATAATATGTTCATACATACACACCCCATAGAAGTTTATGAAATTTACGTAAGTAAAAAAAAAAAGTTAGGAACTGACCAGAGATCGTGAAAACGCACAACAGAAGTTTCAGAAGCTGTAACAGCCCTACACTGCTCTGTCCAAGCCGGCACAATTTAATCTGCGTGGGTCTTCCTCTGGCTTCATAAAGAACTGTGGTCACCCAAACACTGCTTACAAATTTAGCGTAGTGTAAAAAAATAAAGAACAAAAAAAAAAAATCAAGGTTTGGCACAAACATGCTCCTCTAGCTAAACGCCTGTTTGCAGGGCTCTCAGTCTACACAGGTTAGAGACCTGGAAAACACCTGACGGTTAGGGTTCACTCCTCCCTACACTAAGGAGTAGAGAAGGAGACATTTTTAATTTACTGTGCCATTTTTTGATTTAATAATTAGAGTGACAAGCCTACTCCTCAGAATAAAAAAGTGGCTAAATGATGTCATCACCTAATTTTTTTTTTTTTTGCACATTTGCCAATATTTGTGATCTAGTCTACAGGTGAGATGTATCAATGTTAAAGAGAAAAAAAATAGTAAAAACACTCTAAATACGTTTAAAATTGCATGAAATTAGTTCATGATTTTAATGTTTAGGTCTTCATAAGATAAATAAATTATGTGAGAATATTAAATTTAACCAACATCTGCTCCGACTGCAGATCTGGTTGCTGCGCGAGGCTCGACGGAGCTTTGGAGAGTGCGAGGGGCTCACGGCACCACTCGCTGCTTGTCACTTAAGTCTTCAATAACACAGTGAAAAGCCACATTTTCAAAAAAAAAGCTGTTAGAAGTGTAGCAACAAGGTCACTAAGTTTCTCTGCGTGCACGTTCAGTAGGGGTGTACCAAAAAAAATCAATTCATATCAGAATCGTGATTCTCATTTTCAAAGATTCAGAATTGATTTAAAATGTCCCAAAATCGATTAAAATAAAAAAAAGCTGTCAGCCTCCATTTTGTAACTACCTGGGACGTCCTGACGTCACCTCGCAGCCTGCATGAGCAGAAAACACCAACACGAAGAGGAAACTACCAAACTGGAGGAAAGAGATTCCACTGACCCCGTCTTCATTGGATGCAAAGATTTGGGCTCATTTTGGTTTTTATTGAATGAATCTGAAATTGATATGAGCTTCACTGTGTGCAAGGTTTGCAAAATGAAGATGAAGCACTTTGGAAACTCGACAAATGGGCTCACATTATCAGGTTTGAATGAAAAATCCAGTTTGAATCGAATCGCGGGATTGTAGAAGATTCCCACCCCTAACGTTCAGTGGTGTTGCGAGGAAAAGGGTCCCCTGAGAAACAGTTTACTAGCGGGCTCCTAACGTCATTGTTCACCCGTGTTTGTGAAATTCTCATCATATCAAAAATAAAAACTGTGTTCGGTATGAGCTTAGCTAGAAGTGAGGCTCGTACCTTGAAGTCGTATGTGTAGTTGGTGTAAGGCATCAGGTTGCTGTCGTAGGCGCTCTTCAGCTGGAAGCTGTGGGTGATGCTCCCGTCAGAGTTGCCGTTGCAGCTGAAGTTGGTCAGACATTCGTTGTAGCGCAGCTCCTTAAAGTCCTTGTGGTTTTCAGCCACTCCTCCGTCGCTCAGGTACTCCACCACACCTGGATCCAGAAGCACAGGAGCATGTTTAACGTAGCGTTAACCCTAACTGGTGCAGCGGCGGGTGGGGGCGGGCCTACCCGAGTCGGGCAGCGAGTTGAGGTCGGCGCACAGGACGATGGGGATGGAGGACGGGTCGGAGGTCGGCGAGCCCGAGGCCACCGAGCTCAAGGCGCTCTCTGCGATGCTCTTCAGCTCCGACAGGAACATCATGGTTTGGATCAGCTTGACGTCCGAGTACTCCGGGTCCCAGTGCATGTGAGCATTAGCCACGAGGATCAGCTGCCTCTCCTGAGGGGGCTTCATGCCTCACAACAAAAAATAAATCTCATTTTAAAAAAATATAACCAACAACGTGACTTAAATTCACCGTCTGTTCTTACCACTGGAGAACAAATCCTTATTGACCTCCAGCAGAACCGCCACGCCGATGTTGTCTTTGGTCATCACTCTGTTCAGCATGACCTCTGACCCCTCAGAGTTGGCCATGGCCACCTGATTGAACTCCACAGTGTGTTTCTGCACCAAAGTAAACCTGCAGACACGACAAGGCAGCATGAAGAGACTCTCAAATTAATTCTGCATTTCATCCCATTTTGATGTGAAACTCACTTTTCCGTCTTGAAGAAGATTGCACATCCATCCACGTGTTTCCTCTCCTGCTCGGAAACCAGTTTGGCACGAGATTTGGGACAGAAGTAGCCGTCGTAACCTCGATCTTTTAGTGTTTCCAGAAACATAGTGTAGTACTGCTCGGTCTCCACCTCCTGCAGACAATAAATTATTTTATCTGCTTCTATTTAGTCCTGATTGTCTCGACGGACCGACGTAAAACCCTGCGGCGTCACCTGCAGGTTGATGATGTCGGCGTCACAGCTGGTGATCTCCTCCATGATGCCCTTCTTGCGGTACTCCCAGTTCAGCGCCCAGGACGGGCAGTAGCCGTACAGCTGCCGCGTGGCGTATTTGTCACAGAGCACGTTGTAGCACATGACCGTGAAGACGGCCGTGGGGATCATTTGGTCTCGCTCTTTCAAGGTGATCCACGGTCTCTGGGGGAGCTGCTCGGGGTGAACTGGGAACGAGGCAGGGCAGAACAACGGTCAGCGCTCGTTCATCCGTTTGCTACAACACACCCGCGGCGTCCGGGCCGCGGCAGAAACGTTTACCTGCTAGATTGTCAAGCATGTAGTTCAAAAGCTTTCTGGTTCCGTCGAGTTCCTGGTAGATGTTGAGGATGTCCTGGGACAAAGGGTTTCCTGCAACAAAACCAGGTCAAATTAAACTAAACCGAAAAATGCAAAACAGGACGATCATTTTATCTATAAATGTTTATATAAATATTAATATAAAAATAAAAGTCTCACCCTTTAGCCCCAGAGTTTGCAGCCGGAAAAGCCTCCCAAGTTCATAAGGCAGAACTCGTAAAAGATTGTTGTTTAAAAGCAATTCCCTGCAAGAATCAAGACAACAAAGCGTCGGCGACTCGTTTCATGTTTATTTCTGTGACACAGAGCTCTGCTGGAAAGAAAACCAATCATTGTGTTCGATGTAGAAAATTTAAATAAATATTTCAGCGTTCAAAACAAACGTTTCCTGTTCAGTCAGAGCTTTGTGCCAATGAAGTTATTAGCAACAATCATGTTTTCTTTAAACTAAAGCAGCTAATTAAGAGCGAAATAAAGGCTTTTATTACCAACATTAACATTACTGCAGCATTTTCTATAAATTAACAGTTTATGTTTGAACTATGCAAACAAAAAGACTTCAGTAACGGTTAATGAGTGTAGATGTAAAGGATTTCTGTATAAATGGGATTTAAAGGTCATATTTAGACATTCTAATCAACAGTTTCCTGATAAAATAAGAACATTTTTGTTCTATTATTAAGTGAAAATGAAACATTTCTGCATTTGCATGATTCAAAAATTGCATTTTTTAATTATAAATTCACCAGTTCTCTGATGTTCTCTGTGTTTTCTAGATTACGTTGTTCTCATGCCCAGGTTTATTCTGTTTGTTTGTCTTCACAGGTGATGAAATCCCCGCCCCCTACCTGAGAGTGACCATGTTGCCCAGTTCAGCGGGCAGACTGCGGAGCTTATTGGACGACAGGTTCAGGTAGACCAGGTTGGGCAGCTTGGCGATGTCCGGCGGGATGCGGGCCAGGTTGTTGTCGTTGATGTGCAGCGTCGTCAGGTGAGTCAGGGTCCACAACGAGCTGCTCAGACTCCTCACCCGCCCTGCCCCCGAAACAAAACACTCCTCCGGTTCAGCTCAAAGCCTCAACAGGGGGAACTTCTTTAAATAAATGAGGTTGGGTTTGTTCGGACTCACCTGAGATCTCCAGCTCCGCCCAGTTAGACTTCTTCCCGCTGGCCACGTCTTCGGCCGACATGATTGTGTAACATCTGCGGGGATCTGGAGGGTCATATTTTTCCTTTGGCATACCTGTTAATCTGAAAAAACAAAACAGGACCAATAATTACTGTCAAATTCTCAAACACTTTTAAAAAACTGCTATTTGTTGTGTTTCTTTACCATCTTTTCTTAATTTCGTTAATTTTAATGCAGCTCAGCGGAGGAATACAACCTCACAAATTCACCACAAACTCAGACACAAGACGTGCTTTACTTTGTTTGGCGTTTTGAGCAAAAACAAATCTTATTAAAACACCAAATGCATCTAAAATATCTGGATCACCACTGTGGACAATCCTCTACGAACTGATTAGTGTCCACTCAAATCAAAATGGCTGCCTGGGCTAACTTGGAAAACACAAAAACAAAAATAAATTTGTTATTTTTATAAATTCTGAGTTAAAAATAAGTGTGGAGGAAGCTGTCACTGATCCCAGAGACATCTGATGGCTGCTAAAACATGCTGTTTAATAATTTGCCATAAACTAATGGTGAAAATGTCTGTTAGCAAAATATCTCATGAACTACTGAACCGTTTGGAAAAACAAAAATGATAATAAATCAGTCCTTTTTAGCTCAAATTTAGCATAGTTTTAGCGGAGGGCGATCCCAAACAAACAGTGAATGCTATCTTAAAATTCAAGATGGCCGCCACAGCTAAATGACCTTAACTCAGTGGTTTTTAGACCTGTTGATCTATTTGGAAAGACACATTTCTAGTCAGTTTTCACCATAATTACACAAATACATAAGCGTACACAAAGTGTAACTTTTTCCTAACAGATAACCAGATTAATAAACACGTTAATAACATTTATTTAAAACACAAGATTTGAGACAAACTTAATTATAATGTAAATAATTACTTATTTTAAGCTCAAATTACACCTACTTTTCTATCCATCTTGAGTGAAGTGAAGTCTAACGTGAAAAAAAAAGGAGTCAAATTTCATGTGTGTTCAATACATCACACCTGTTCTGGAAGCAGCTGCAGTTCTGCCTCTTAAACATAATAAATTAAAAAAACACTCGGCTCTGAAAACATGTTTATAAACATCGTGGATATAAACACAGGAACTCAAATTGAAGAAGAACCAGGTGCAGCAGCTACAAGAGTGTGGAATAAAAAATTACATAACCTGTTTACACTCTGCCAGGTCACAAGAAGCTGGAGGCAAAGATATGTGGCCTCCTGACAGACAAACACCGGAAACTTATGAGATTTTTAACATTAAAATACTTAATGAAATCAAATATGTCACAGGTTGCAGTTTGAACAAGTTTATTCCAGTTTACCACAAAGGCAATTCTGAAATGCAGGTCTGCAGTAAATGTAAACAAAGTTTACTAGATAGTTAGCTGTAGTCTGTGGAGGTAAACAAATACGATTGCTGGTAAACAACCTTTGGTTCACAAATGTTACTTACAAATTTTGGATTTTACACATTAACCAAACATATTGTGCTGATTTCTTTACTTTCTTTATGTTTTTGTGTTTGGTCTTCAGGACTTTGCAATGAGTACCTTTAACCCTCCTGGGGTCAAAAGTAAAATGACCCTAAGGCCTCGATTGTGTGGACTCTGGGATCCTTTTCACGCTTAAAGCTGTCACAAATAATTTCTATATAATAAACCATGAAATTGTTCTTTAAAGTTAAAAAGTTCATATATAAATACCAAAAGTTAGAATATGGAGGCTGTGTTGAAGTGTGAAGGGACGACAGCTGAGTGTCCAAACATAGCTGTAGTGTCAAAAGTGACAAGCGCCTAATGGACAGGCCCGTCCGGGAACGGTTCGACCCTCAGCTGTCACACATGACCATTAAAGGTAAAACACACCCTTTAGTTTAAAAACCCTCCCGCCGACTTGTACCGGCGGTCTTTTTCATAAAACAGCGTCCCGGCAAAGCGCAGCCACGTTACCCGCGCGGCGCTTCCGGAGCACGGCGCTGGATTTGTTCGGCTGGCGGCGGCAGGGCGCACGCCACCCCGGGCTCACACCGGTGTTTCACCGCGGGGACAGATCGGGACGAGACGGAACCGAACCCCCGTCGGATTAACCTGATCCAAACGAGTTCTGCGTAAACACAGTCAGACGTGACATTTACCTTCATTCGTGGGCGGTAGATGAGGTTTTACTGAGGGAACTGGCAGAGGCATGCAGACGCGGCTGTTGAACCCAGACCCTGAACGTCTCGGAAACAGAAGGAAGAACAACAAATGTGGCTTCCGCTCGTCTCCGACACACCAGAGCGCGCATGACCCATCTACGTGTTTCACGATATTTCCCAAGTCACCAAAAAGGTATATAAACTGAATATTTAGGTATTTTAACAAGAAAAGCCACATCTAACGCGGTCATAAATCAAATGTTTAAAACCCAAGCTGTTTTTTGAAGCACAACCTTAATTTTCTGGTAGAATTTTTTTAACCAGAGCAAGGCATTTATTCATTTTATTTTATTAAACAAAACAAAAAATAATCTATATACATTTAAAAAGTATATAAATTCTAAATGAAATGACAGGAAGCAAAGGGAAAAGTTTTTATAATATAAAAACTTAGATTGTTCGTAATTATTCGGCATGCAACTATTCGGATTTTTATTTAATAATTTCCTTCACAAAAGTAGCAAACTGGTTAGTCATCAAGCTCCGATGTCCTTATAAGTCAAACTTTTATATTTTATGAAGTAATATGCAATTAACAAACAACGCCGAATATAAGACTTTGAGTAACTAATCCTTGAACATTACATGTTATCTTTATAAAAAATAATTTATGATCCACTTTTTGTCAATTAAATCTTAATTGACTGTTTTTAAAGACAAATTTGCCACCTCTCCATTGGCGGAACTATTATTGAAAGTTTGTTTCCACACGGACCTCCAGCAGCAGCAGAAATGGCAACCCCTGCGTCGGCTGTGTGGAAAGGTCAGTTATTCTTGTGTTTGGTGGTTTATGTTTTTTTTTTTAATGTGGAATTATTTTTCCGGTTTGTACGTTTTATTTAAATAATAAGCGATGTTTGCTTACATGTCAAAATGTCCGCGGCTTCCGGTTTTATTATTTTTATTTTTAGCTAATCTTCTTCAAAGCAAGTTCATTTCCAAACTAAAATGTCAAATCTGGTCTGGATTATGCTACAGATAGTTAATATTTACAACACAAGTTATGGTGGCACCAAAAATTTAAATACCATTTGAGATGCCAAAATAAAAAATAACCAAAATAATCACTTTAGAGTTCACCAGGTTGTGTTTGATGAATTAATTAAAGTTACTTTAGTCTTTTCATCTGTGTAATGAATTGGTTTTTGCTGCAAAGGGAGAATCAACTCAATAATGAAATCTAAAATGTTATTTTGGATAATGTTATCCAGATTTAGTCTCTACTCTGTAACTCGGTCTGTTTTTATCCAGTTTTAGCAGGATGTCAGAGGCGGCTGCTGAGCTCCAGCAGTCCGGTTTACGCTGCTGCCTCACAAACTGCCCCGAAGAATCTTCCCATCAGGACGTTTGCAGCTGTTAAGTAAGTTAACATCAATAATCATTAGATTTTTATTCAGACACTTCCTGTTTTACACACTGAATCATTTTTTCATTTGAATTTCAGAGCTGTAAAGAAAGAGAAAAAAGAGGATGTGAAGAAGGAGAAGAAGGTCGTCCAGGACAAAAACCGCCGCCGGCCTTTTGGTCTGGCGGCGAGGGTACCTGTGGACGACGTCTACATTAAGAAGTTTTATCCTCAGGCGACCCACAGCGCCGCCGACACCATCGACCTGCTGAAGAGATTCCAGGTGTTGGACTTCACCCCCGTCAGTCAGCCCGTTTACCTTGAGCTGAGACTCGACATGAAGCTGGAGAAGAAGGTAACCATGAAATATTCTCTTTGATGTTTCTAAATGATTTATGATTTGCAGCCAAGAGGTGAATACAGATGATAACATCTCTCTAAAACACCGTTTCCTGTCACGTCTCACTTCCAGTAATCAGAGCATGTTTGTAGCGCATCAATCTTTGCAGCTCCAGCAGTTTTGTTTAGTCAGCTGAAAACAGAGTGACACGGAGGAATCAAACCCTCGCCTCTTTGTTTCCACATCACAGGACTGCAGACGGTCCACAGAGAGCAGCTGCGTGTGTCTCCAGAACTAATATTCATAATAAATCCTCCCCGCTGCGAGCGGCGGCAGACAGCGGCTAATTACCCTTTGATTGGCGTCCCTCGTATCGCCTCTCTTCCTGCAGCAGGTTGACTCCTCCTCACCACAACAAACCAACCTGTTTTTGTCTCTCCTCGCAGAAAAAGGTCGACCCGTTCGTCGGCACCGTGTTGCTGCCGCACCCGTTAAAGACGGAGGACAACAAAGTGGTAGTTTTCACCGAGGTAAAAAAAACTTTTTCTCCTCCTCATCCTCGTTTTGTAGACAAACATGTCCAGTGAGGATGAATTACATCTAACTCATTCTGTAATGTTTGTGCTAATTCAGCAATTCTTATATCAAAATGTTCAGCTCATTTATGCCATGGCTGCTGTGACTTTTGTTATTTCAGCAGCTTTTTCAGCTATTTAGCTTTGTCTGACTTTCATTAAAAATGAATGGAGCTGTTTTCAACATCATTAAAACCTTTAAAATGTTTCCAAATCTTTACTTAATTGATTACATTTTGTTCTTGTTCTGCTATTTTTCACTTAGTGCTAATTTCAGCTTTCTTCGGCTTCTTTTTCTGCTAATTTCAGTTTTTATTCGGCTTTTTCAGCTGTCGTTCTGCTCCTTTCAGCTATTCTTTTGTTCATTTAAACTCTTTTGGGCTTCTGTCAGCTACTTTCAGCCTATTTAAGCTTTTTATTACTGTTTTAGCTGATTTCTGCTAATATTTTCTTCATTCTTGAGCTACTTTGTATCTATTTTCAGCTAACTTTATCTTTTTTTCACCTAAATTCACCCTCTTCTGGTAATTTTAGCTGCCTTCATCTTCTTTCTGCTTCTTTTAGCTATTCTGTTCATTTAAACATTTTAGGTTTCCATCAGCTTTTTTTACAGCTAATTTTAGCCTTTTATGCATGTTTTAGCTGATTTCTGCTATTTCTTAGCACTACTTTTGGAGGTATTTTCAGCTAATTTTAGCTTCTCATGTAAATTCACCTTTTTTGTGCTAATTTCAGCTACTTTTGAGCTATGTTTTTCTCATTTTGGCTGGCTGCTTTAGCTGTTCTTCCAACAAATTACAACTTTTTTGTACCCTTTTCTGTTTTTTCTACTGATGTGAGATTTTTACTCTCCGATCACCATCTGTCTGCTAATTTCAACTTGTTTCTGCTTCTGTCGACTTTTGTTTTGTTTTAATCTTTAAGTAATTTTATTTAAAAACAAAACAAATTCTGTACACAAAAAAAACTACAAACAAAAAAAAACTTCGCAGGAATGCAAATTTTCCAGTTTTAATTGCATCTTTTGTCTTTTTGTTGACCTTTTTGTTGATATTTTTTTATTTTATCATGAGGACATTTTTATTTCTAGTTAAGCCAGGATCAGGTTGTAGTTTAGAACTCAGATGATGATTTTAACAGCCTAAAGATCTGGTAAATTTCACCTCCTGACTTCCTCCAGGAGCAGAATCAGGTGGAATCTGCTCAGCAGAACGGAGCGGCGTTCGTCGGAGGAGCAGAGCTCGTTCAGCCTGTGAGTCCTGGTTTCAGACGCATTATTTATCAGATTATGTTTAATTCTTTTATTTAAACAGCTCAGTTTGTGGAAACCTTTTACTAATAGAAGAATAAAGCTGATGTTGAAGAAATGATCCATCCAAACTGAG
This sequence comes from Cynodonichthys magdalenae, assembly GCA_031762555.1. Classification (NCBI taxonomy): domain Eukaryota; kingdom Metazoa; phylum Chordata; class Actinopteri; order Cyprinodontiformes; family Rivulidae; genus Cynodonichthys; species Cynodonichthys magdalenae. Next base: position 1,189,625 of record JARVJO010000394.1, on the reverse strand, counting down.
AATATAAACATTTACAGTTTTGAAAATAAAATGATCTTTATGCTCAAAGACATATCGTATAATAAATACCTTCATATTTATAATCTTATACATATATTCATACATTACCCTGAAAGTTTCATATTACAATATATTTAATAACGTAATAACATTCTAACATGTATTTATCTCTAAATTTTTTATATTTACATTAAATCTTTTAATTATTACACATTTTTAATCCTGAATCTAAATTATTCCACTGATGAACCTTCATACAGAAATATTTTAGGAGTAGTTTTGACACATGGTTGTTTTAAATTTAGTCCCTTGACCCCCCCCCCCTGATTGTGATGATCTTTTTTAAATTGTCTGACATTATTTTATTATTTTTAGTATCGACTTTAAACATTAGTTCATTTGTTTTGAGTTTTGTTAAAGCTTCTTCTGTTAAAATTAATTAAAAGGATTTTATTCCTCCACAGATCTTGGACGATGAGATTTCAGCTGATTTCTACGTAGCCGTTCCTGAAATGCTGCCGAAGATTTTGCCACTAAAAAACAAACTGAGGAAGAAGTTCCCGAAGAGCAAAAGAGGTAAAACACTTGTAATCGCTTGTTTGGTTGTTGATTAACCCAACAAAAAAAAAATCAAATGAGTCAGTTTCTGTGTTTTCTAGTACATTTTGTTGAAGGTGTTTGTCATTTCTGTTCTTTTTTTAATTAAACAGTTATTTTTTCAGCTATCGTCATCAGGTATTCTTCTGTTTTCACTCAGGTACGGTTGGTGTCGACATTCCCAAGATGCTGAACTTGTTTAAAAAGGGTCACAGCTACATGGTGGAGAACGACTGCATCGTTCGGACGCAGATCGCCACGGTGCGTCAAATTAAAAAAAAAAAAATATGTAGCTTAAAAGTTGGAGTTTAAAGGACCTGTGGCATCGAAATGCATTTTTAAAAAGATAACATTGAAAACAAAACGCAAAGAAAATTTCATGTAGCTGAGATATTCACATGTGAAGAAACAGGAAGTGATGTCAAAGGGGAATGTCTGCATGTGAACAGAGCGTTGCTACAATAACACAGACTGTAGAGAAGAATCTGATGTTTCTTTAGATTATTTTGAGTTTTTATCAGAGAGAAGAAGAGTCAGAGTTCAAATATTAGTTCTATTAACAAAGACCAGGAAGTTCATTTTCTTAGAGAGTTCCCCTTGATGTCACTTCCTGTTTCACTTTGTCTGAGCCAAGTTCAAAAGAAAATATGCCAGAATGGGTAAAATCATGTGTTTTATGCCAAGTTTCTTAAATATAAACATGTTTTCTTTGACTTTTTGTATTTTAAGAATTTGCAGAGTCAGGATCTTTAATTATGTCCCTGTTTGACAAACAGGACGTGTTTGTGGAGTTTAATTTCACGCTGTTTTCCTCTCCGTTTAGCTCGACATGCCGGCTGAACACATCTTCACCAACCTGCAAACCATCCTGACGGACGTTTGTTCGCATCGACCAGCAAACCTCGGTACGTTCACGCTGAAGTCTCAGACACAAATCAAACTTCAGCTGATGCTCCAGCTGTGTATCGACTGACCGCTCGCCGGCAGAAATGTCTTGACGTTGATTTAGTTTTGTTTAATTAAAACGTTTTTTACGCGGCTAAGGTTCTGTTTTCAGCTCTGCTCCCAAATTTATCATGAATCTTTTTAGTTTTGTACATTAATTTGAGCAAAACTGAGCTCTATTTTACTTCTTTCTGTTCCTGCTATCAATTAAAAGCAGCTACAGTTACTGTTTAAGGTTATTTTAAAAGCTTTATATTCTTCTTTAATATTTAAACCCATTTATTTTCAGTAAAATATACTTTAAAACAAACAACTTTGACAGTAAAAAGGAAAAACAAATAAATTAAATGGAAATTAAAAGGAAGAAAAATTAAACTTTATTTATTGAAACAACTAAATGAATTGAAATAGACCAGCAGTTTTGGTCCTTTTTGTTTTATTATTTTAATTTCCAGAACCCTTTAGTTTTTAATTAATTGACAATTTATAGAATTTGTTTTCAAATGAATACACAATGAAACAATGCAAATCACAAATAAAAATAATGAAATAGTTTTTATGGATTAATTATGGTTAAAACATGTACCTGATAAAATAATTTCTCTTTAAATGTTGCTTCCAGGATCAGGTCTAAACTCTTGATCTTTTATCACAGTTGTTGATTGAAACACTTCTTATCTAAAAACAGAAATATTCACATCAGGATCCCAGTTTATTTACCAGTTTAGTGGGTTTTTTTGTTGTGAAAAGTTGAAGTTTGCAGCTTTATTAAGATTTGATTACATTTTTACTGCTTTAAGCTCAGTAACAAGGTTCAGAATGTAATAATCCTCTAATGGCTCCGAATTAAAACCTAAATGATCTAAAAGCTAATTGATTTTGAGTTTATTAAATAAACTGTCATTAAGGCGTTTTCAGAAACGCTGAAGATGCTTTAAAATCCTTGACCCTGTTAGATTTCCACACATTAAAACCTCTTTATTTTCTCACTTTAATCGTTTTTATTACCAAAGATGTGTCTGCAGCTCAAAACCGTCCTAAAACTTTTTTTTTTTAATTGAGTTTTTAATGAGCGAACAGTTTTTATCTGATGTAGGTTAATTTGTGATGCTCAAACTTACAAAGAAAGAGTGAAGATCTGTCTCTCCGTGTTCTGTTTTTTTACTAGAATGTTATATCAAAAGTGAAAGTTTAACCTTTAAAGGTTTGTAAAGTTTGTGCCTCAAACTGGGAGTGATTCCCAGCAGAGAGCTGGAAGCTCAGCCTCCTGCTACGTTTGAAGGAATCAAACGTGAGGCTGCAGCGTGAAGCGAAGCGTTCCGTCGGGCTCTTTCAGGCAGACGGCAGCATGTGGTGCGCTCGCTGCAGGAGGCGGCGCTCCGGTCCGCACACTTACTGAATACTGTTAATAAAACTCTAAACTTGTCATGCTGTTCTCGGTAGATAACAAGCTCGGGGTTTGTAAAGGAAACGGGGGTGTCGCCGACTTGGAAGATGATTCTGTCCTGTACTGACAAAAAAAAAAGCTCTCCCAGTGAGAGGGAGACGGTTCTGAATGTTCCTGTTCTGCGTTTTCTGATAATGATCCTGAGGCTTGACAGAGGATCACTGAGTTCTGTCCTTAAGTTCAGGGAATTCACATCTGTCTGTCTACACACATACAGACGCCTACCTACCTACTTACCTCATTGCCTATTTACTTATCTCCCTACCTCCCAAACGGACCAACCTTATCTTTACACTGATTCCAGTACAACCTTTAGGCCCCGCCCCTTCCATGTAAACAAACAGGTAATTTTTGTTAGTAAAATAATAAAATAAATGTGGTTTTTTTTTTAGACTCTACTGCTGGATGTTTTTTACTCAAAGTTTTAATCACTTATTTCCTGCTCATCAATGAGACTCCATGATTGTAGCTTAAAAGCCCTCATCTCTGCACAGATTCTTGATCCAAACCTCCAACATGCAGCTTCTGTAAAACTGTTTCAGTTCTTGTGAACTTGGTCTGTTGATTAAATATGTTTTGTAATACACAGGTAACAGTTGGGTTATCTAAGTGCAGTGTATTTTTGTGAGCAGGGGTATGAAAGCCTCACCAGGGTCTTTGCTCGTCTCTCTTCAGGACCTTTTGTGGAGCGAGCGACCCTCTCCAGTGAAACCAGCGAGGACGTCTGCTTCAACAGCCAAGATTTTTTACCAAAAAATGAGGAATGAGTTGTTTCCCAGACTGTATGTAATAACTGTAACCAATAAAGCTTTTTGTTTTTACTCCTGGGAAGAACTCGGCTTTGAAAACACGAGGACAGAGCAGTGAGTCCAGAAATCTGTGGGTTCCTGCGTGTTCTCCCTCCAAACTCTGCACTCCTCTTCACCTGTTTTTCATTTTAGCGGAACAACAAAAGAGGGAAAAAAAGACTTGTATCTAACAGAGATATTCTTTAAAAGTATAAGAACAATTAAATACTCTCAGGTGAGATGTTAAGTTAGTTAAGCTATTTAAAGTGATGCACATTTTCTGTTTTGTGCTTCTTCTGGTGTAATACAGTCTTATGAACAGTAGGGGGCAGTGTTTACACAACATGAACTGTTCCAACTTGTTGCATCCTAAACTGATGGAGAAGTTTGGTTCACTTTACTTAAATTCTAAGATAAATATACATAAAAACTGGATTTTTAACCCCCAACAAATACAACTTTAAAAAAAGCTAAATGTTGATAAATATCTGTTTATTTTTGCTTTTCAACTATAAATCAACTATTTCTGTCTTCTTATAAATTATTTTTTTTACTTATTTGTGTTAAGAATCAATTAACAGACTTATTGTAATTAATCCCTCATGTTTAATCTGTATCTGAAACCAGGCTGAATATATGTGCTGTTAAAAATCCTCTTCATCTGAAATGTTAAACTCAAAGTTAAACAGGACCTTCGTGTCCCGGAGCGACCACAGTCCAAGCTACACGTCTCAAATAACCTCCACCGTTCACAACACTAGTCCCCTGATGCCCCTCAGGTTAACATTTACTGTAAAACAGATAAGTTGGACGTTTTTATTATTCCCCGTGGGGAAATCTGGTAGCAGCAGCTAATGCTAATAGGATTTGAAGGCAATGAAAGCTGTGGAAACAGTAAAACTGATGAAAGAGCCTTTAATGAGTTTCCTCACCGATGAGGAGGGCCTCCTAAAAGATTTCAGTGGAGTTTTTAAGAAATATGTTGGTTTTAAAAGTCACTTATACGTATATGTTTTATTTGCATAAAACATATCTCTGTTACTTCAAAATGTCAACAAATGTCATAAAACCTGATTGTTTTTGATTCACTTTACAAAAAGAACTGACAGCCAATTTGATTTTAAATGTTTAAGTTTAAAGGTTGATAACTTTGAGATGATTAAAATCTGTTCAGTGGTTCATGAGATATTTTAAAAAGAAAAGTTCTGACTAAAACTTTTTTCCTTGTTTTATTTCATCACAGACAGTTTTTCTGATGAATAACATCCATTAAAAGTCAAAAAAGAAAACTTAATGGTAAATAAATATTTCCTGGTGTTGCGTAAGTTGGACCGAACAATTAAAGGTGTTGTTCCTCTTCTTCACCTTCACGTCTGATGAACAGCTCAACCCTTCAATCCTACTGATTAAAAGTCGGCTCTTACATCAGCTATAAAATCATCCAGTTAGTTCTTTTTAATCTTTATTTTCCACACATTAAAGGTCAGAGTTTCCTGCCTCTCACTGCTGGTTGTAAACAGCTGCAGGGTTTCAGACGGGAAGCTCAATAAAGGGGAAAAACTAACCCTGATCCCTGTTTTTTCTGTCAGAGGACAAAAAGGACTGAGGTCAGATCAGGTTACCGCCACACGACACCCAGGAATCTCAGTCCTGAACTCTTCCTGTGTCACGGTTGGCAGGAGGAGCTAAAAAAACAAAACTTTTATTTTTTAATCAGTAAATAAAAAATGGCTGACGAGGCAGCAGAGCTCTGGACACAGAGACAAACCTGACTCTGCATCAGAACACTTGATGCTCAACTGATGAGAGGTGAGAAAAACGGTCAGATGATGGGATGAGTGGCTGCAGCTGTGACTAATGAAACCAGGCGTGACCGGACTGAGGGAGCAAAATGTTCAGGAAATAACCGTTAGATATGCGTTTTTTAACTTTTAGAAGATGGCCGCCACAGTCTTAAAAAAAAAAAATGCAACTCAGTTTTTTTTAAAATGGACCTAAAATTGGGCGTGGTAGTAGCTGAGAGTCGTTAACAGGACATCATCATATCAAATATGTAACTTTATTTTGAAAGTTTGACCAAAACGGCTGAACTAAAGACGATCCTAAAATTAAAACGTTAAAAACGGCGAACAATATGCAATTTTAAGAATTTGTCATTTTTTCAGATTATCTGTTCCCAAACAGATAGAATTTTTTTATTTTAAAGATAAAAAATTAAGAGAACAAAAAACATCTATAAAATATTGATAGTGGCAGGTTTAAGGTTTAAAACAAGTTGTTTGACAATGTTTTTTTTAGCAAAAAATAAATAAATTTAAATCTACGTCACTCATTTAAATAAACCTTCATTTTCAGAGGTTGTAAAGACAGAAACACAAAAAATGTCACAAAATTCTCTTAAAAGTTCCAAAAAAAAGTTTGCCAAACTGACCCTTTTCCGTCCATTTTCGACCCATTGTAGGACCCCCTCCCCTCTCTTTGAACCCTCACCATAATAAAGCTGCGCTATACAATAAGAGTGGGGCACAAGGAGCCCATTCATTGAGCAGTAAAAGCTTTTATGTGACATAAAGGTAACAAAAACTCCCACCAGTGAACCAGAAAACCATAAAGTGACACTAAAGTCTCAGAAAACACATAAACCTGAAGGTGGAGGGTCGTTTTAATCCAGCAGTGGGGATTATTTGTGATGTTTAAATGAGATGAAACCTCTGCGGGGACCAGGAGGTGTTTTGTCATTTTTATTTTCCTGCAGTAAATGAGATTAAAGTGATGTTTCCCTCGGATGATCTTACACCAAAAACCCGCTGCGGAGCTGCGCCAATCCCCTAATCCCACAGGAGAGGAGTCCCCATCATGTCAGATTATGATGTTTGACAGGGGAGGAGGGGGGGACGGAGGTGGGACGTCCTCCAGGAGAGAAGGAGGACCAGAAGTGGTTCAGAACACCGCAGAAAGTCTCTCCGTTTCCCCCCGCAGTCCGTCATGCGTCTCGTTGTTTGAAGCGTCCCGGCTGCCGCTGGAGGAGACCCAGCACCCCGGATTATTTTATTATCAGAGTGTAATCCGCGACCCACACAGCTGTGAGCAATCCGAGAGCAGAAGAGAGGGGAGTGGAAAGACCTCTCCTGGAGACCGGATCGAGCCGCATTCCAGCCCCGGAGCGCAGCGCTCAGGACCCGGACCCGGCGCGCTTCAGTCCCCCCTCCTCTGCAAAACCCACAAAACCCGGATCTTATGTTTCTGCTTTCAGGACACAAACGATGGCCACAGAGGATCGGATCAGTCTGAACTAGAACCACAAACCCAGACCCCTTCTCTTGCCTGGACCTGGATCTGGATCTAACGCGACCATGACTGAATGGTGGATCTTTGTTGGCGCTCTGACCGGGTTCCTCACCGCCCCCACAGGGACTCAGGGTGGGTATTTTTGGTCTCTTCTGAACCCTGTACCAGTTGGTTATGTAGGTCAGGGTCTGTGGGTGCAGAACCTGAGTCTGAGTCTGAAGGGGGGAGGAGGTTTGGATCCGTCTCACTGCGCAAAGATGAGACTCTGAGGGGAAGTTGTGACTGGAATTATAACTTTTTATCTTTCATTTATAAAACCTGTAAAACTGAAGGATCACAGAGTCCTGAACCAGATTTAGTCTCTCTTATTAAAATGTGTCAAAATAAAATTTATTATTTTAAATCGACATAAAACCTGATGAGTTGAAGTCAAATCATCTGAGCAAACCTGGAATTATCAGAAGATTAAACATTAATTTGAGTAAAAGCAACTGGAATTATTTCATTTACCTAAATACAGTCAATAAAATTAAAATAAATGAAGTAATTAACCCAATCCACCTGCATCAAACAGCTAAAACTGAAACCTCCTGAGTCATTTTGACCCCAGAACAGCAGGAGGATTAAACATTTATTTACCTGAACGTTACATTTTATGCTCTGAAATATTCAGTTTCAGACCATGGGAAGCTTAGTTTGCAGTATCTTTGAGTCATTAGAATAAAAATAAGGTAATTTTACAGAAACATTAACATATTTTGCTTGTTTTTATGGATCTATTAAAGCAGAACCTGATATTTTTATTGGTTTTTACAGCTTTGAAGCATTATTTAAGTTGTTTTAAGTCATCAGAATAAAAACAATCTCAGCTTATTCATGGAAGCTTTTCTGAATATTGAAGTTACGATAACTTAATTATTTTATTAATCTGAGCTGTTGGGGTTTTTTGTGTAATCTACCCTCTGATATGCTGTTTGAAACAAGCTGCCTCTAAAATAAAAAAAGAAATACTCAATTAATGAAAAGTCTTCACATCTCTTGATCTGCAAAACTTCAAAGTCACTTTGAGGACTCAAAGAGGGAATTAAGTTAAAATAACGAGCAGCGTAATCTCCCCTCTGATTCAGATTATAATCTGGTTCTGAGCAGAAGCCGCAGCGTGTGACATGTCTGATTTGACCTGATGTGCGTCTTTCTGTAAAATATTCATCTTTCTGCATCAAATCAAGCAGCTCCCCCTCTGAGGAGCTGCGAGCCCCTCAGACCGGTTCTGGGCTGAATCTTAAGCAGATCTGAGCAGCTGTGACTGAACCGACCCATTCAGTTCCCAGAACATTTTAAAGCCCGGTCACATGTGGAGAGAGAGAGAGAGAAGCTGAAAACTTTTCTCTGCTCACATTCAGCTGGAATCATTAGCCGCCCGCCTCTCTCTTCATCTCGGCGTGAATCCAATCTGCTTGGCAGCTCCTGCCTCAATAAAATTCAAACTTTCATAAAGCGCCTTCGCCTCCTTCCCTTTGAAAAGAGAGCTTGTTTGGCACTGCCAGGCAGAGGAGCAGGGGTCATAAATGTTAAAATGCTATCGACTGTCGGGGCTGCAGGTGGATTTTAGAAGAAGAAGCAGTGAAAAGTTGGAAAGAGAAGATGAGATTTGTCCTTTTGTAGTTCGGAGTTATTCTCCGTAGTCCCACCTTTTGTGATTTATTCTCAGTAAGTAATCCTGGAGGGAGCTCTTATTTAAATTAGACATCCTGGAAGTGGCTTTGAAGTTTCAATCCCACAAAGAATTGATTTAAAGTCACAAAAACTTATCAGGTTTCAGTTTGACGCTGTCGTCACACCTGGATCAGGATTCTTCAAACAGAAACTTTAAGAAATCTACAAAGTTGCTACATATCGCCCACCAGAGATTTAGACTCAGATCATTTTATGTTGAGCTACTACCACACCACGTTTTAACTGAAAATCTGTCAAACTCAGAGGTTTAGCTGTTTACAGTTCGAGTTGAGAAGAGACGACACAAACAGATCCTGAAACTTTAAAGGACCTGTCACATCCAATTTTGGTGATACATATAAATACATTTTTGGAAAGATAACATTGATAACATATTGCTAAAAAGATATCACGCCATTGAGATAAAGAGTTGTTGAGATATTTGCATGTGAAGAAACAGGATGTGATGTCAAAGGGGAATGTCTGCACGTAAACAGACTGTAGAGAATAATCTGATTTTTCTTTAGATTATTTTGAGTCACGATCAGAGATGAAGAAGAGTCAGAGTTCAAATAATGTTTCAATAAACAAAAAATAGAGTTCCTTTTCTTAAAGAGTTCCCCTCTGATGTCACTTCCTGTTTCACTTTGGCCGAGCCAAGTTCAAAAGACAATATGCAGGTGATGTGACATCACAGGAACTTTAACGTCAATATACTTCAAGTTAAACTGAATTATGTTTAGATGTTGTTTATTTTGACTTGATTTAACTATAAGTGTTTTTCTGTTCATTTTTTAAAGGAAACAATTACTTTTTATTTTAATTTACATTTCTTATTTTCTTTTTTAGTGTCTTGGTCTTACAAATTTTTAGATTTGAAAAGTCACACTGTTTTGATTTTATTTATTTTTTCATTTTAAAACAAACCTCTGGTGTTTTATCAATAACTGAATTGTGTTCCATCAATCTGCCAACATGTTAGAGTTATTGTTGTTGTTTTCCTTTTGTTTATTTAGTTTATATTACCTTTTATGTATGAAATATGCTTTAGTGATAAAGTTTGATTGATTGATTGATTGAATGAATCCTCCTGCTGCCCTTGGGTCAAAATGACTTATAAGGTATGGTTTTTAAGGCTAATGATGAGCTAATGGCTAGTCTAAGCTGAGCCAAAACTCAAGTGGATCTTAAAATCCTTTAGCATCTGTTTTAAACCCTGTCTTATTTTTCACATTACCTGTTTATTTACATAGAATTGTGTGGTTATCTGCAACAGGAAGTAGCAGTAGTAGCTAGCTGTAGCCTTTCCGGTCTATAGAAAATCTCATATTTTCATCAGAATGTCACATAACGCTCAAGTGTCTGCAATGTAGAGGTTTACAAAATAAAAGCATTTGCTTGAACATCAACGTAAATGTAGAAATTGGATTTTAAAGTGTTATGTACAGCAGGTAAGATATTAACTGTTTAAAAGACGATCTCTATGTACTAAAAACTTCCCTTTCCTAAAACTTTCCAATACTAGATGATTTAATTAACTCAAACATGTGGGTTAGGGTTTAAAATCTGAGCTGTTATTCAGTTTCTATAAAACATCTTTCATTAGAGGGCTGCAGTGTAAAAACCTCCGCTGTGCCCCCCGAGCAGATTAAACTGCCAGGTTATATTCTGCGGAGTGTTTTTCTTTTCTGCCACACGGCCTCATGAAGACGTTAAATCATAAAGCAGCAGCACCGTAAACAGATTTACTTTCAGGCGTTTTTTATGAGAACAAAACCGTAACTCTTGTTTTACTCCTCGTCATTTTGCTGTGGCTCTACTTTCCCTCGAGGCAGAACACGTTTCTATCGTTTCACGTTGTTGAGGATCTTTGTTTTTTGATCGCTTTTTGCGTTCATTTTTTAGACCTACTTCCACTGTTATTGTTTTGGCTCCTCAGTTCCAGCTCCGCCCACTCTCACCTGTTCTCAGTTGTCATTTTGCCCCAGGTGTTTCCACTCTGCTCATTAGCACCTGTCTATAAAGTGCCTCAGGTTTCATTCCTCTTCAGTCGGTCCTGAGCCTCCTAGTTATTTCTGTTCGGTGTTTTTGTAAGTTTTTGCCCCGTCAGCCTTTTGTTTTTGTTGTAATAAAGTTTATTTTAATTTAATTCGAGCTCCTCATCTCGCCAGCTCAGACATGATTTGACGTTAAAGCTACAAAATGTGTTTTCAACTTTTCATTGATTAAGTATTTCTTTTTTGCTTCTGCTTATTCGGGGTCGGGTCTCAGGGGCAGCAGCCTAAGCAGAGAGACCCAGACTTCCCTCTCCCCAGCCATTTGTGCCAGCTCGTTGGGAATCCCAAGGTGTTCCCAGGCCAGCTGAGAAACATCGTCCCTGCAGCGTGTCCTGGGTCTTCCTCTGGGCCTCCTCACAGTGGGACGTGAGGAACACCTCACCAGGGAGGCGTCCAGGAGGTCACCTCAACTGGCTCCTCTCGACGTGGAGGAGCAGCGGCTGTACTCTGAGCCCCTACACCCTTGATTATAAAATCATCCAGACACCCTACGGAGGAAACTCATTTCGGCCGCTTGTATCCATGATCTTCTTTCGGTCATGACCCAAAGCTTGTGACCATAGATGAGGGTAGGTACGAAGACCGACCAGTAAATCGAGAGCTTCGCCTTCTGGCTCAGCTCTCTCTTTACCACGACAGACCAGTACAGCGCCCGCATCACTGCAGATGCAGCACCGATCCGCCTATAGATCTCCAGCTACATTCTTCCCTCATTCGTGAACAAAACCCCAAGATACTTAAACTCCTCCACTTGGGGCAGAGGAGGGACTCCGCCCTTTTCCGGCTCAAGACCATGGTCTTGAATTTGGAGGCACTGATCCTCATCCCGGCCGCTTCACACTCGACTGCAAACCGCTCCAGTGAGAGCTGGAGATCACGATCCGATGAAGCCAATAGGACCACATCATCTGCAAAAAGCAGAGACGCGATCCTAAGGTCACCAAAACGGATCCCCTCAACACCTTGGCTGCGCCTAGAAATTATGTCCATAAAAGTTATGAACAGAATTGATGACAAAGGGAAACCTTAGAAGAGTCCAACTTTCACCGGAAACGAGTCTGACTTACTGCCGGCAATGTGGACCAAACTCTGGCACTGATCGTACAGGGACCTAACAGCCCGTATCAAAAGGCTTGGCACCCCAAGAATTTTAAAACTGAAAAGAAAAACAATATGAAACAAAAAAAAGATATTTGAAACTTAAAATAAAGATTTAAACCTGGAGAAGATTTGAAATTGAAAGTAAAAATGTAAAATAAAAAAAAAGATTTGAAACTGAAAAGAAAAATGTATATTTATTGATTATATAGTACACCAGCTTGCCACATTTAATAATTTATTTTGCCTATTATATAAATATAAGTTTTGAACGTGTTTTTTGAGTTAAAAAACTTTAACAAATTTTTCTTTCAGCTGAAAAAAATGTTTTTAACAAGCGTTATGGCTCCAATGGATCTCCATAGAAACTACAGTAACTTTATGACATCATTACTTTTTGTTAGCAGAATGCTAATTAGCTGTATTTGGTCATTTTCCTTATGATCTTCACAGAAGATCACTAAGGTCTGGATTCTGATGTTTTCTTCTTCTCGTTCCAGGGTTTTGTGTCTACGAGGGAGCGCTCCACGCGGTAGGTGCACGTCACTTCCTGTCCCGGTTAAGATGTTGCGTGTGCTCGTGTGTTATTAATGAGGAACATCAGCGGGTTAGTGAGAGCGACAGAAGAAGCTGCTCGCTGTCTGCGTGTGCACAGAGAGGTGGTAGAAACTCTGATTGCTGCTCGTCCTCTGAGAAGTTGTGTCTTCATCTATAATGCATCTGGATCCTGAGTGTGATGATGATGATGAGAGTGGAGGATGCTGCGTCAGGCTCCTGCTGCTCTCTGTCTGATGAAGGTTAGGATGAGGTTTCTCAGCTCTTTGTCTTCATGCTCCTGCTGGCTTCAGGTGAACACTTTGAGGGGTTTTTGGGTCATTTTTTGTTCCTTCAGCCGCTCTGCTGGAAGCCCGTGTCTCGGTTCAGATTTATTTTTCTCTTAAAAGTCGTGGAGTTTTTGATTTGAGAGCTGCAGAGATGAAAGGCGGGCTCTGCACAGGAAGCTGATGTTGACTTTTCCGGCTCAAAGGGAGGTTTTTACCTGCAGATGTTTGATTCTGCTCTCACTGAACTGTTTTTAGTTTCATAAAAATTATGTTTAAACAAAGTTCACTGCATTAAAAACACAATAAAGCAAACAAAATATAATTATTTTGTTTTTAGTTTTAGTTCTGAAACAACAAAAACAATATTATATTTCAAAATTATTATGCAGTGGAACTTATTTACCTCGAGCAGAATGGTGTAGTAAAAGTTTGTGTTTGAATTAATGTCCTTTAAACACTTTACAACTCATGTTGACTCAGAGAGCTGCATAGTTGATCGATTTTGTCAAAAAATTAAATGTTTTTGCAGCACAGTTGATTCTGTGAGTTTATTTGGTCTGAAATTGAATTACTTATCGGTCGAGTGGAATTTAAAATAATTAAATATGAAAAGTCTGCAGGATTTAAGAAAACAATGTTTTAAACTGTGTCAAAGTGGCTAAAGACAGTTTTTCTGGTCAGAAGTTAAAGTGGACGTATGCTTCTTTTTCACATTTAAATCCTTCATTAGGGGTTTATATAAAGTGGAACTGCAATGCTTTGGTCTGAATTCATCCTTTATTGTGACTCCACAAGCCCCGCCCCTTTTCTGAGCCAGAGGAGAATTCAGACAATGAAAATTGGTAAATCCAGACATTATTTGTTCTGTTGCAAATAATTTGATGTAATAGTTCAGAAAACATTATAGAAAATATAGAAAACTGAACGGTCTGAAAAATCGGACCCAAACAGAAAATAAAGATGTCTCTGCAGCTCCAGGAGACTAAATTCAACTCTTCTGCCTCCTAGAGACGCCAAGTCCACAACAAAATGTATTTAACAGCTAAAAAGTGGACTTTTGTCGTATTTCTACGGCGTTCTTCTGACTCATAAAACGGGCGTTTTTTATGGGATATTTAGCCAAACATCTTTTAATCAAATGTCAGGTGATCTGTGATGAATCCATGAGGAAATAAATGAGAAAAGTCTGGATAATTAAAAAAAAATACAGTTTAAAATGGCGTCAAAGAGGCCACTGATCGCTGCTTTATCTGGATCTCATAATCAGATGTTCAAAAGACGTAAAAGGTGTCCTTCAATTACCGAAAAACTGTTTATGTTTTTGTTACACCTCTCAGAAGGTGGTCTTAAAATGGCATAAAAAACTCTGTTCTGGCAGATTTTTTGTTGTTTTACACCATCCTGATTTATGAAACTGGCGTTTTTTTAATGTGATTTAACATTTTAACACAGTCATGATGACATCACATTGATGTTTTCATTTTCCTCGATGTGGATCAATGTATCGTTCCCGCCCTGCTCTGTTGGTCTGCCTCTGCTTCTACCATCCTGAATAAATGTTTCATATCTGTCAATGTGAGAAATCTGATGCATTGATCCACGATGAGGATTGACGATGTGAGATATTACTCCTTCTGTGGTGTTTCTGCTCTGCGGCGGTCCAAAAGGAGCAGAAATGACAGGTTTGACTTGTGTTTCAGCCGAACAATCAGCCCGTCTTTAAACATCTGTGTCTTTGTGAGTGATTTTTTCTGATGGAGGGGTGCTGTGGCTGTTTGATGTAAAAAAGATTTTCCATCTAAAGGTGACAGAAGCTGATCAGTTGCTCTTCGTGCTCCAAAATGAAATGGACTGGCACTTTAGAAAAACACAGCCTGTCTGTCAGGCTGGTAATCTGTGGCTCTTAGGGCTGAATAACGAGGAACTCTTGCTCCTTTTTCCTGCCGTGTCATCAGGATAATTACAGTAAAGCCCAGAACATACCTGCAGTTGTGTAAAAGCACACAAGAACACATCCGGCTTACCTTTCCCCTCACTTTGAAGGAAGGGGGTAATTTCTGGAGCTGAGATGTGAAGGAGGGAGGAGAAGGGAAAAGAGGAAGAGGAGGAGGAGGGGCAGGAAAACAGGTGGGACGTCCGAGCGTGATGGAACACCGACTGGAGCTCAACCCGAACAGCTGGACCAATAAAAGAAGACATTCAGACCTCTTCTCACTTCTTTCTCCATAATCTAATTTCTTAATTAGATTAAATTTGATGTTCGGATTATAATGACTCCTCTTTCTGCTCATAAGAATATATATTAAGTAGTGCTGGGCATAAATTAAAATTTTTAATTGCGATTAATCTCAAGATATTTTTGGGATTAATCTAGATTAATCTCAATTATATTTTTATAGAAACAATCACTCTATGGCTGAATGTTTATGTTTATATGTTG
>JARVJO010000394.1:1146929-1157403 GCA_031762555.1 Cynodonichthys magdalenae | reverse complement strand
AAGAAACAACAACATAAATATCAGTCACACAAGAAACAACAACATAAATATCAGTCATACAAAAAACAACAACATAACAACAACATAAATATCAGTCACACAAAAAACAACAACATAAATATCAGTCACACAAAAAACAACAACATAAATATCAGTCACACAAAAAACAACCACATAAATATCAGTCACACAAGAAACAACAACATAAATATCAGTCACACAAAAAAAACAACATAAATATCAGTCACACAAAAAAACAACAACAAAAATATCAGTGACACAAGAAACAACAACATAAATATCAGTCACACAAGAAACAACAACATTAAATATCAGTCACACAAAAAACAACAACATAAATATCAGTCACACAAAAAACAACAACATAAATATCAGTCACACCACACAAAAAACATAACTAATGATTTTAAAAATCAACATTCAGCTGCAGGAATGACTTTAACCTAAAGAGTTCAGAGCTTTTAATGCAGTGAATATCTCACAGAGGTTTATGAAACACTGGTCTCAAACATTTATGTTTTACAGTTTTTGTTATTTACAAGCACAGATATGCAGCAGCAGCAGCAGCTAGCTGTAGCACCTCCAGTAGGAAATAAATAAAAAGCTAACAGTGGAAAAGTTGATTTAAAAACAACATTTCTATGAACTGATGTGAGAGGTCATCCATCCATCCTTACATCATGCTTCCATCCATCCATCCATCCATCCATCCATCCATCCATTCATTCATTCATTCATCCTTCCTTCCATCAATCTATTCTTACATCATCCTTCCATCAATCCATCCAATCATCCATCCTTCCTTCCATCATCCTTCCATCCATCCATCCATCCATCCATCCATCCATCCATTCATCCATCCTTCCTTACATCATCCTTCCATCAATCTATTCTTACATCATCCTTCCATCAATTCAGCCAATCATCCATCCATCCATTCATTCATCCTTCCTTCCATCATCCTTCCATCCAGTCTTACATCATCCATCCATCCTCCCTTACATCATCCTTCCATCCATCCATCCATCCATCCTTACATCATCCTTCCATCCATCCATTCTTACATCATTCTTCCATCTATCCATTCTTACATCATCCTTCCATCAATCCATCCAATCATCCATCCATCCATCCATCCATTCATTCATCCTTCATTCCTTCCATCCATCTTTACATCATCCTTCCATCCATCCATCCAATCATCCATCCATCCTTTCTTCCATCTGTCCATTCATCCACCCATCCATCCATCCATCCATTCATCCACCCTTCCTTACATCATTCATCCATCCATCCATCCATCCATCCATCCATCCATTCATCCACCCTTCCTTACATCATCCATCCATCCATCCATTCATCCTTCCTTCCATCATCCTTCCATCAATCTATTCTTACATCATCCTTCCATCAATCCATCCAATCATCCATCCATCCATCCTTCCTTCCATCATCCTTCCATCCATCCATCCATTCATCCATCCTTCCTTAAATCATCCTTCCATTCTTACATCATCCATCCATCCTTCCTTACATCATCTTTCCATCAATCCATCTATTCATCTATCCATCCTTCCATCCATGCACCAATCAATCTAACCATCCATTTATTTGTCAATCCATCCATCCATCCATCCATCCTTCCTAACATCATCCTTCCATACATCCATCATCCTGAATCACTGATCTATTTTCCGTGTGTTCAGTTAAAGATATTTAAATAAATTTAGTAAATGTGTGTTTTTCAGTTGTTTCTGCCACATTAAAGCATTACGGTGTAATAAACCTCCTCCTAACATTAAGAGAGAATCAGAAGTTTTACTTATACATGAATGTTCACAACATGTAGCGTATCTGAGTGAAATTCCTCAGGATTTAAAGTTAAGCGGTATAATTATGCCCTCGTCTGTCTGAGGGGATTTTACGAGCGCAGTATGATTATCTCTGAGTCTGAGCTTATCGTCCTGCACTGTTAACTTCTCTCTAAAAAGGGGCCCCGGTGGGATGGTGGGCCCCTAAGATAAGCTGATGATGACAGGTGGAGATGGATGTTTTGCCTCAGGGGGTAAAGCTGCAGCAGGCCCAGCCTTACAATGACTTCATTTCCCCTCCTTTTACCTTTTTCTGCTGTAGCAGAAAAACAAAAGCCTCATTCTCGTGCCTCTCGACCACACAGGGTGTAAGGATTTCATTTCATTTTATTTTTTACAGATTCCTCAGCCGGTGTGTAAAGCCTGGCTCCCTGCCTGCTCTAATAACCTAAAATCTAAGACAGGAAACAGACTTCTGTTTCTCACTTATAATTGAAACAGAAGATAAAATATGTTGTTTTTCTTTACTTTGTAAATTTTGCAGAACTTCCCTTGTTTGAGACCTTGAACAGAAAGAAAAGATTGTGTAGTTGCAAATTTATTAATTTTGCCTCTAAATTAAGGCACTTATTTATTAACTCAGCTTCTCTGTGTTGTAAAAATCACAGACTTTAACTCTTTAACTTCTCTTTAACTGCTGATTAAAGCTGTTTTTTAAAGAACCAGCCATATGTAGGTTAAAAACTAAAAGAGGCTCTAAAAGTAACAATTTCCCCTATTGAACAAATTATTTTGTTTGTGCTGAAAACTGTCTGATTTTAGAATCTTTGAGGATAATTTTTCAAAGAATGTTTATTTTAGTGAACAACCCAGCCGGACTTCCACTGTTTCCATAATACGGTTGACCAGAAATCAATAAGCTTCGAGTTTGAGGTCGTAATTGTTTATTTTCAAAAAGATGTGGCACTAAAAGGCGCCATCTTTAAGACAGTTAGAGCTGACAGTCCTCATTGTGTCATCTCCAAACCAAATTAAAAGCCTATTTTCATGGGCTTGACTTGGCACAATTGGATGATCCCACTCTCTTCCAGCTTGGACAAGTTATATTAAAAACCATTACAACCATTTAGACCCGAGTGTGAATGGTGATGAGACTGGACAATGGGAAAAACGGTTTAAAATATCCCGTTTGGTGACTGATCTTGTGCAGATTTGGTTTAGTTTCTGATCTTTTCCACCTCTATTTTTATACATTGTCATGAGTTGAATCAGACCTGCTGTTGTTCCCTGTGAGACTGCCGCCACAGAAACTCATTTTCAGAACACCTTTTTCTTGACATCTCTTTCCCTCTAACGCTCTGCCGGCCTGTAATCTGCTGACCTTTAGATGTGTTTCTGCTTCAGACGCAGGATGGATGTGAAACCTGTCCAACTCAGGCTGACTTGTTTTCTCTCGGTTCTTTCTGCGACCTTCGCCCTTTAAGTTGCAGAGGGAACGCGCCTCGACTCGTTCCGTTACAAACCGGAGCGAGTTTGAGGCGGAAAGCTTCTCTTTGTTTTGTCTGACGGCAGACCTTCAAGATGACGAGTGAGGAAGAAAGACGGGTGATTTTAAAATTCACAAGATGACTTTTCTCTTTTCGGAAATTAAAAAGGATTTCCGTATTTCTGCTAAAAATAAGTCAGAACCTGATCAAAAATCCTGATTTGCCTCCTCGTCTGAACGAGCGCTGACAAAGTGTTCGACCCGCGGCAGCGCGGTTTATTGTTTTGCCTCGGAGTATGATGGGTGACTGAATGAGGGCATTCAACACTTATTGCCTTGGTGGTTTGGTCCCTTTATTCTCGTCCTGTGCAGAAAAAGAGATTGGTGTCTCGTTTGGCTGCAACAATAAAAACGGACACGTTTTAGCTTCCAGTCAGAGTCATAAAGAAGAACAAGTTGTCTGCGTGTCGTTGAAAGAGCTTGTTGTGTAAACTTCTGGTTGCTCATTCTCTTAACTTTAGGACAGTTTTCTGTGTTTCCAGGTAATTTGACTCAAAGCCTGAATGCTTAGATACACAGAGGTGGAGCAGTGTTTATGTAACGGGAAGAATCCAGTCCTTCTGCCTCGGCGGCTGGCTCAGCTGTCCTGCTCGGTGGCTCCTGCTGGGCGTTTGACACCTCAGTCTCGGGTGGGTTGCCACACAGATTTATTGAGGTTTCTACCCTCCTGACCCTGCAGCTTCCTGGGAGTATATCCATTGTTAAGCGACAGACAAACAGGCAACCAATATCCTGGCTGGAAGGGGGTCAGAAAGAACCATATTCATTGAATTCAGGGGGTTTATTTATTGGTAGTCTGCAGGATTTAAGTTAACCAAATCCTCCAAAAGACGTTCATCTCAACATTCTATTACAATGGCTTGAACATGTTAAGATGACATGAATGGCTCTAAAATAGGTTAAATCTTATTTAAAAAGTTTTTTTTTTCATCTTATTAATGAATCTTCATTATGCACCAGAGTTGGTCCTGGAGTTCCTCAGGGCTCAGTTTTTGGACCAGAATAGTTTACTGTATACATGCTTCTATTATATGATGTTATTAGACAATATTTGTTCATTGTTGTGCTGATGATACTCTGTTATATTTATTAATGAAACCAGACAATTCCAATCAGTTGCTTCGATTACAAACTTGAGACAAAAGTAACTGTGATGACTCTTAATTTTTTTTTTTGCTTTTAAACTCAGGGAAGACAGAGGATGGGGTTTCTGGATCCGAGTATCTTAGGAATAAAACTTTGCAGTCTTTTCATTTCTTCTGGATGGCATTAATTTGGTCTCCAGTTTTAATGTAAAATGAACATTGGTTTGGTATTAAAAGGAGTCAGTTGAGGTGGTTTGGGCATCGGTAATACACTTAAAGAGGTGTTTTTAGTCTTGTACGCAAGCATTTAACTAGAGGGGCATTGGGGCATTGTTCTGATGCCCTTTGGTTTTGTGATGCCCGATTTCTGTGTACCAACACCCTCAGTGCACCCTGACGATCTTTAGGTTTTCAGAGATTTGACTCACTTGACTTAGTCATCCTTCAGTAGAAGGTGACCTATGACCTGCTTCCACTGGTGTTTGTCCTGTGCAGCCTGGTTGATCTCCTCCACCTCGAGTCCTGTATCAATCTCCAACCGGTCAATTCTAAGATTTAACATAGATTTATCTGGATGAGACACACTAGAAAGGCCTACTAGCCAATCAGAATTACTTCTCAGCGTGCTTTTTAAGCATCTGTTGCCTGACTGGAGCCTCATTAGAATAAAAAACAAAAGGAAACAAATTGTATTAATCATGACAAACGACAGATTAACTGTCAAATCTGACCTGTGCTGGAAAGGATAAAAACTTGTCGAATATGTTCCTGTAAGTAAAGAAATCATTTAACACTTTTGTTTTCCAAAGCGTCACCAGAGTTAGTCGCCCACTCTGTCAGGTTATGGTGCAGATTAAACAGTGCATTATTTATAGCAAAACTGTTTTAACTTGAAAGTTTGATGCCAAAGTATGAGAAAATAAAATAAAAAAATCGAAGAGCGAGGCTCTATTCTCGTCTTCGCTGGGTTAAAAAGCCATCCCGAAGCCCCGGAGGGACAATAACAGCAGTCAATTACCTTCTGCCTAGCGCCCGGCGCCTCCCACGACTCGGCAGAGTGACACCAGGGATCCTTTATCTTGTCGACTGGAAATAGCCCGGCGCGGGTCCGCCTCATTTTCGCCTTTGGGGGCTCCGCGGACGCTCCGGGCTCAGCTGGTGATGGCTTTGGAAATGTAAACACAGTCCCCGACCATCGCCTCCTCCTGCCCTCCCAGGCTCAAGTCATTGATCTAGACTTTAAACTGTTTCATCTTCCAAAAGGTGTAGGGGGGTCCTATTACTTTAACATTTTATTTACTCATCAAGACATAATCTGCAAATGTAAATGTTGCATTTTATTCAACGAAGATCACTCATTAATCTGCCCTGGTTCCTGGGACTCATGTTGTTTTACATGTTTCCCTGCTTCAGTACCTGGTGTGAACTGATGGATCATTAAAGGATTTTTTCTGAACTTGACAACAAGCTGTTGAAATAAATAAGTCACACGAATCAGGGATGAATCCTTTCATTCTGAGTTTTAAACTAAGCTTGTAATGAAGTTGTGTTTTGGTCAAATCTCAAAAATACAGCTGCATGTGCTTAATGACACTCAGGAATGTTTTTTTAAATGTATCTCTACAAGGATTCCTCGTTGACCTCAAAGTGCTGCTCATCCAGCAGACCTCGCGGTCTCCGATGGTTTGTATAAAAAGACACGTCTCACGCTGGTCGTGTTTACGTTTAAATAATGCATCCCGTGGTCTTCTCCCCATTCTAACGTGTCTCCACAAGCCGTCAGAGCAGGGAAGCCGAGCAGAACCGCTCCTCCCGCTCTTCCAGTTTCTTTTAAGGCATCATTTGATAGTCTGTTGAGAGAAAATGGGCCGGAACCGGGCACTCGTCATCATCTTTTATTCCTCGCCCCCCTCCTCTCCCTCGTCCACAGCGGCTCGATGACTGCTCCTCGTTGTGAGGAATGCTCTTGTTCATTGTTCTGTCTGTCGTCTCTGGATTGGGTCTCTGCTGGCAGGAGTCCCAGACCTGCAAAGTCCCCCTGTGAGTTCAGACAAAGACCAAAAAACAACATCCACTAAATGTCATCAAATCCCTTCTGACGTGTCACCTTTACCAACAGGAACCTGGTTCTGGTCCAGGTTTTGTCACAAAATCTTTTTCTTTTTTTTTTTAATAATCCTGAACCAATTGATGAGATAATGGCCAGTCAAAGACCAGGACCGGACTTGTCTCAAAAACCACAGAGCAGTTTTTAAAAATATTTAAAAACTATTAATTACTTGTAATTCAATGGTTAGTATAACGTGTGGTGGTAGCACCTAGCTGTTGCACTTTCAGTACTATCATGATGAAATGCTAAATCTGATTGGACACTAAGATTTCTAAAATGAACTGCTTTGATGTTTTTGACATTGAAGGGTTATTTTAGATTCACTCAACATTAAGTCCCATATACTCACACATCCACCTCCGTGCTTTAGTGTGTGTGTGTGTTTTTTTTATGTTTTAATTGGAAGAACAACCTGAATAAAATAAACGTTAAAAATAGTAAGGGTTTTTTCTGGGTACTTTGTTTTTCTCCAAGTACTCCAGTTTCCTTTAGGTACTCTTGTTTTCTTCTGGTACTCTGATTTTCTTTGAGTACTATAAATTCCTCTGGGTACCCTGGTTTCCTTTGGGTACTCCATTTTTTTATTATTTTTTGTTTGGTACTTTGCATTTCTCCGGTTTTCTCCTTGTACTTTGGTTTCCTCCGGGTACTACAATTCTTTTAGGGTACTCCAGTTTTCTTCTGGTACTCCAGTTTTCTCCATGTACTCTACTCATGCTCTGGTTTCCTTCTGTTACTAGTTTTCTTTAGGTACTCTGGTTTTCTCCACATAATCCAACTTTCTTTGGATACTTTAGTTTCTTCCTGGGACTCCGGTTAATCACACATCCACCTCCGTGCTTTAGTGTGAGGATTGTGTATTTTGTGTGTTTTTCTGTGACAAGATTGACGGTAAAACACATTAAACCTCTTCAGAGCTTCTGTAAGCCTCATGTGATCCCTGGTCAGACGCTTAATTCTGTTCTTGTTCCTTAATAAACCCATTTATCTGGGTCAGATGATCAGCTGCTCCTGGACGTGTCAAAATCTAAAAGCTTAGTGTTTTTTTTCTGTTGCAGCTCCCAAGTTGACACCACCTTCATTCAAGCCAGATGTAAGTGTAAAGTCAAACAGCTGAAGGACAAAAGGTCTTATAAAAGACTCCTCTGTCCAACTGTTCCTTCCAGCAGCTTTGACACATAAAAGGCTGTAAAAACACAACAATCAGGGCTCCGAACAACTCAGGTCACACATTAAGAGGACTTTAAGTTGCACC
Organism: Cynodonichthys magdalenae; assembly: GCA_031762555.1. Classification (NCBI taxonomy): domain Eukaryota; kingdom Metazoa; phylum Chordata; class Actinopteri; order Cyprinodontiformes; family Rivulidae; genus Cynodonichthys; species Cynodonichthys magdalenae. The sequence continues at coordinate 1,149,575 of JARVJO010000394.1, read as the reverse complement.
TTTGGTTCCTTTGCCTCAGGAGAGACGCTCGGTAAACATCCACTCATTCTCACGGCTGCAATTAGCGTTCAAAGAGCTGCACCCGTGATTTAAGGCCAGGTGTCCTCGCAGTGCAACATCTGGACGCTGAAGTCGAAGACGTTGTAATTTGTAAGACGGTAAAACAACAGCGAGGGGCTGGGCTTCTCGTTATCTGTCATTACTGGAGCGAAACTGTTAATCTCTCTGGCATGTGAGGGCGCAGGAAGTAACTCCTGCAACACGTCTGGTGGGAAAGAGCAGCTTCTGTTTTTCAGGAGAATAAAGAGTGACGGTCCAAGGTTATGTAGGCCACGGGGAGTTCAGACTCTGAGCTTGTTCTCTTCGTCTCTTCCTCTGATGCGTCGGTGGAAAAGCTCCAATCAATGCCAGAACCACATCGATCCGGTCTTAATAGTCTGTGTGAGAGGGCTTTCACCGGCTCATTCTCAAACTAATGAAGAGCCCGGCAGAGCTGCAGCGGAGTCCTGGCGCTGACTCAGAATACCACCTATGAACAGAAGAAATAACAGCTTTCTGTTGGGGGGGTCATTATTTCTGGCTACATGTTCAACAACGTCAAAACCCGCCTATTTTCTCTGTGCAGCCACGCAGAAACCTGGGAAATAGGTTTAAATAAAAACTGCCTAATTGATTTTTGTTTTGTTCGGTGAAATAAAAGGAAGCAAGCAGGGGCGAGTATACCCATCTGAGCTGTTATTAGAGCCGTCGTTCAGTTTTAAAACTAGCTTCATCTGACCTGTAGCAGTCCAGTCGCTCTGTACGCCAGCCATGTCTCTTTAGTTGGACTCAGACCGAGCCTCACATCAGGAAGCCGGACCCTCCTGACCCTGATGAAGGCCGTCGCTGACACAGTTCGACTCACACAAACTGGTTTTTACTCAGCGCAGCCACCGACACAGAAGGGGGGCTCTTTGTTTCTTCAGGGGCCTCGGCCCTCGTTACGGAGCAGCAGTTCTGTCAGGTTAAGATGACATAACCATGGCTAACAGCTAAGAGGGTGGTGGTTTGTCACGTATTTGGGGTGATTAGAGACGCAGCGAGGGGGTAAGAAAGGTCAGATTCAGTTTCAAATGATAATTATCCAAGAGACATATTTTATATTTCATCAGATTTGGATGCATATTTAAAAAGTTTCTTTGAATCTGAACTTTAATAACTTCTCTCAGCAGTTTGTCTGATTCAGCCTAATAAGGTATCGATCAGGTATTGATGGTTTATTCCAGGAGGACTTATCAGAAGAGTCATAAAGTATCGCTGTTATTCAAGCCCAGCATTGATCGTCCAGCGCCTCCTTTAGCAGCTCAAGACTTTGTTATTATTATGAAATATCGAGCGGGACGAACCTGTTTAGTTCGCAGTATTCAGTTCCTGCGAGGCAGGATGGAAATGTTACGCCTGTGTTCGATAAGTTGCTTGTAAAAGCATCTCACATGCAGTGAGTTGTATTTTAACAATGAAGCTTCTGCAGCTCCTTCAGATCAGCAGCTTTGGACCAAATGATTGTCGGACTGTTTGCTTCGTATCTGAAGAGGAAACGATTGTTTTATGACTTTGCAGCAGCTGGAAATGGGATGTGAGATAGATTTCTCTGCAGTTTGGGAACAAAACACTCAGAAAAAAACTAAAATCGCTGATTTTAGATGATCTACGATTATCTTCATCCCTTAGGAGTACAAAGTTTTTATATTTAATGTTGCATGAAATCAACATAATGTAATTTAAACGTTTAATGGAAGTAGCAACAACTCCTTAACTCTGGCATATAAGGCAGCAAACAATATGCATTCCTTCATTTCATATTCCTAAATTAATTTGTAAGAAATGATCAGGTCTTGTGAAGTTTCAAACCTACAAGGACGTTTTTTCGTCTGCTCCGGTTGAGCTGACAGGATCTGAGCTTTTTTTGCAAACAGCTGCATCTCATCTGCAACCAGCTGTCAACTATTTCTTTCAGCGTCGCTTTGGCCAAATCCAACAAAATCAGAACAAAGGCGTCCACAGCTGTTCAACAAACGCTACAAATTTGACAAGAAAATAACCGGTTGCCCTTCATCGAAACAAACAAACAACAACAAAAAAACCCTTCAGGTCTTCATCACTCGTCTCTGTTTTCATAGAACAATTACAGTATCAGTGTCAGGATCTGTGTTTTTGCTTTGTCGGGTTTATATCTTTGTTGTTTGATTTCTGTTTTTTCTCTCTCTTCAATCATTTCCTTTGCTGTCTGTCTCTAAGCTCCCTCACACCTGCACTCTGTTCCATGAAGCTCACCTGCCTCCCATCACGTCATCAACCTCAGCCCATTGCTGTGTCCGAATTCAGAGGCTTCCTCCTACAAAGGCCGATTATGGCACAGCGATGCACCAAAGCCTGTTCAAATTTGAAAGCTCCTCTAATAGACCTTTTGCACGATGACGTCACGACGCATGCACACACGCGGTTTTCGCGCATTTTCAGGAAGTGGGGGGTCAGCCGCTGAACAAGTAAAGTGTTTACATTACTTCCAACAGTAGCTATGGGGAAAAGGGACTTTTGTAGTGTCTATAATTGTTCGATGCAACGTAAACGGGTAAAAGACAGAGGAGAAGCTTGTTCGTTTTATCA
>JARVJO010000394.1:1130478-1143870 GCA_031762555.1 Cynodonichthys magdalenae | reverse complement strand
AGTGGCTGGGGAGAGGGAAGTCTGGGTCTCTCTGCTTAGGCTGCTGCCCCCGCGACCCGACCTCAGATAAGCGGAAGGAAACGGACAGACGAAAAATGGATGACTTAATTCTTGTATGACTTTATTCTTGCAATACTGACTTTATTGTTGTAATATTAATACTTTATTGTCCTACAACTTTATTCTCATCATATTATGACTTAATTCTTCTACAACTTTATTCTTGGAATAATATGACTTTGTTCTTATGGCCTAATAATGTGACTCTGAGTCATTTCTGTCTTTTTGTTTTACTTCTCCTCTCACACCAGAGTCTAGTTTTCTAATCAACACACCTGCACTCTATCAGTCGTTACCCTACCTCATTTCAAACTGTAAAATGTTTACCTGTTCTCACATCAAGGTTTGACTCTTACCTGGGATTTTCTACTGTTTTTCTTTTCTGTTCGAAAAAAGAGAAGTTTCCAGTTTTTAGACACTTCTTTGTTCTGTCACCCAATAAATTTTTTTCCAACCAGTGCCAGAACTTTTCCAGAACTCAGTGACATTTACAGGCAGAGTTAAAAATTCATGGAAGAGCTGACCTGTGTGAGCTTTTCTCTCATTTATTCAAGATTTCATTTTTTCTTAACGCATGTTTAGTTTGAATAGGGAATACTGTGTCAGCTCAGTGTGTCAACTTAAAGAAAAAGATTTATCTGAGCTGTACAAGCGACAAAACCCAAAAGCTGTGCAGCAAGTTAAAATGTTTAACAAAATAAAACCCCACACTATGTATTCAATGATTAAAACAGAACAATTTTACTTGATTAAAAACCTAAAAATGTCATAAAAAAGCAAATTGTTCAGTTAAACTTCACATCCTGTTTTTTTCCATTAATTTACTGTATTTTATTGCTATTTTTGTAGCATTAAAGAAATAGTTGTCTTTTTAATATATTTAAAACTATATGTTGGTAAAAGAGGACTATATCCATGTTTCCCGGTACTTACGTTACCTGGTACCATTGTTCCCTAGTACCACTTAGGTTTGCCGAAACCTAGGTTCCCCAGTTCCTTTGTTTCCCAGTACCTTTGTTCTCCATAACCTATGTTCTTCTTTAACTTTTGTTTACCAGTACCTACATATGTTCTCCAGTGCTTTGTTATCCAGTGTCTTTGTTCCCCGGTACCTATGTTCCTCTGTATTTATGTTACCTAATACCTATCTTTCCCGGTACTTCTGTTTCCCGGTACCTTTGTTCCCCAGTACCTATGTTCCTCTGTAACTTTTGTTTCTCATTACCTACCTGTGTTCTCTAATACTTGTTCCTCGGTACCTATGTTCCATAGTACTTGTTTCCCAGAACCTTCGTTCCCCTTTACCTATGTTCCTCTGTAACTTTTGTTTCCCAGTACCTACCTATGTTCCCTAGTACTTGTTCCCCGGTACCTATGTTCCGCAGTACTTGTTTCCCCGTACCTTTGTTCCCCTTTACCTATGTTCCTCTGTAACTTTTGTTTCCCATTACCTACCTATGTTCTCTAGTACTTGTTCCCCGGTACCTATGTTCCGTACTACTTGTTTCCCAGTACCTTTGTTCCCCATTACCTAAGTTCCCTGGTAACTTTTGTACTTATGTTTTCCTGAGGTTAATAATGAAAGTCATCAAAAACTCTTGTCTCCCCCTTCAAATGTCTTTTAATGCAAATTAAACAAATACTAATTTACAGTGCATAACATGGGGGGTGTCCATGAGAAAGAGTACATTTGTTTTGTAACTTCTATTCCTGAATTTGGAAAAGTAATGTATTAATGTATGCTTTAAAAATCAGGATATAGAGTTTGTTATTCTTTAAGATCTGATTATTGAAACTTGTTGTCTTTGCTGGCCGATTGCAGTCATGCTTCAGGTGTTGCCTTCTCTGGACGAACATTTAAAGGGTACTTTCTCTCTGAAGTTTCTAAGTCGAAGTTTAAGCTGAAGCTTCAAGCATTTCTCTGTTAGCAAAATATCCCAAGAACCACTTGTCAGCTTTTAATGAAACTGTTGGAAAATAATCATTGGATGAACACTTTGTGGTCAACGTGGTCCAAAATCCATTACAAAAATAACTAACTTTGAGCGTTACAGGTATAATGATGCTTTCCTTTTAGTTTTATTTTGTAAAACGTGACGCTGATGAGGTAATTTATTAATTGAATCAGGTGCGTTGTAGCAGAAATGCATCAGGACTGGACAGAGAGTCGTATCTGTTTTAATGATGATTCATCTGACTTGTAGTTTCTTATAGTCAGATGTCATGTTTCAACAGATTTTAGTCGGTTAACTTTCCCTCCTCCTGGTTCCAAACTAGTTAAATCCATGTTGACATAATGGTCTGTAACAGAAGAAGAATTACATCTCCAATACGCCAGTCATGCCTCATCCTCACCGTAATTGCATCTGTCAGATCTGTTTGACGATAGCTCCTGTAAAATAATTATCCCAGCACCGTGCCCAATGGGGAGTTCACCAGAGATCTCTTCCTGGCTCTGGGTTCTGAGTAAAGTCCTGCAATATGATGCCAGTTGTTGGCCAACTTCCCCTCCTTAAAGACTTTTCAGATTAAAGTCCCAGTTTTCTGTCTGCAGCTGCTCCTCTTCACAGCCAGAAGGTATCATAAAATAAATTCACAGCCTTTCAGGCCGTAAAGTTTTACATCTTTTCTAATTTTGCTCTGACAGATATATATCCACACACAGAGATTAATTGGACTGAAACACACGGATTTGTGCTCCAACAGGAGACTATTCTCATTTCAGAAAGCTACAAGGGTTAATTAAATGTTTTGATGTTTGAGTTCAAGAGAATTTCACTCAAAAGCCGCCCATGTTCTGGTTGGTAGTTGAGCCTATTTGTGCATACAAACGACTCAGACTAGGAAAAGTAATAAGTCAAAGATTCAAAGAAACCACCGGGGACTCGCAGGTGAAATGAAAATTTTCCTGAAAAAGAAAAGAACTCATTCGAGAGAAAATGAGAAAAATAAAAACAGCAAAAAGGCACCGGGGACACTTTTAATTCTTTTTTTTTTTCTTACAGGGGAAAAAAAAATCAGTTTCAACATAGAAAAAGTCAGAGCAGTAATGGGTTTGGAAGTAAAAGAAATGAAAAAGACAGGGAATGGAAAAGTTTTCTGACTTTTAAAAAGACTCCTTGTTGGAATAATGTCAATTAGAAAAGTTAGCTACGTCTTTTTAGTTTTATTTATTTTATAATTTAAGTTATAAAACAGAAGCACATAGATTACAACTTCCACCTCGAAAAGTTTGATTGATTCCTGAACCCTACGGGGTAATTAGTTTTCACTTCCTGCTTTTATTTATAGCAGCCACACCGTGTCTCTCCGTTTAACAAATCCTACGATTTTAGTCAAGTGTGAACATTTTTTTTTGACAAATTTCTTTTATTTTTACTGCAAGTTTCAAAGCTCAAAAACTGACAAAAGGGTTATTTTTGTAGGATTATGGATTTAATACGAAGTTTTATATTAGACACTTAACAAAGAAAGTCCAATAATTAAAGTTTAGTTGCTGTAAATTGTACAAAATAGCCAAAATCTGACAATTCCTGCAAGAAGCCTCAGTGCTACAGCTGGCTGCTGCTGTTAGGAAACGTGTCTGCAAGTCACTAAAAAATCTGTGTCACACGTCTTGTGAGCTGAAGAATGGTGGGACTGATACAAACCTTTTGGTTTCCGTTTGTGTGTTAACTGTTAGAGGACTTTAGGTCACAAAACCTAATTTAGCGGTAGCTAACAGCTAATTGCTAACCTCTAAAACGAGTAGCGCCTAGTCTGCGTCACACATCTTCATCACCATCAAGCTGAAAACTGGTGGGACTGACACATACCTGTTGATGCTAGTTTGTTAGTTAGCTGTTAGCGGAAGCTAATTGGTCTGTTAACAGTTTAGTTAGAGCAGTAGCTAAGTCGGTAAACGAAAAAATTGTTCCACTATTAGTTGTTACCTGATTAGCAGAATCATGTCAACCACTGCTGCCTTGAATGCCAAAGTTTTAATCAAGGATGTTGCGCGATTAGCTCGCTCTCAGACTGCGCATTTGGGACAACTCTCACCTACCACTTCACCAAGTTTAAGCTCAATATTTGTAATATTGACTGAGTCGTAGCTTTTTCTGTGCTTGCTCGGATCTAATCTAACTTTTCTGAAAGTTAGATTGGATCAGATGTTGGGAGGTCAGAAAAGTTGGATAAGTTTGCGGAGAATGAAAGTTGCTGCAATGTGATTCTGACCAAAACAAACTCGCTGGCGTCTGGATGAGTTAATTCTGGGTAACGTCGTTAGATTAGCGGTCGCTCCTGTTAATGCCACTCTGTGGCTCCGAACATCGCTTCTCGCTGTGTGGAAATTACAGAAGCATATTGTTGGTGTTGGCAGGGGGTGTTTGGAAAGCCTGTGGGTGTAATTTGTGATTATGTGTGCGTGTTTGTGTGTGGGGGTCTGCAGTGTGCCTAGCTTCTCAAAATAAACTAATAGATAAATAAATAATGAGAAAGCCAACAAAAAGAAGGATCCTGTCGGGCTCAGAGCACAAAACCTAATTATAGAGCAGAGAGAGGAGAGAATGGATTACACACACACACACACAGGTATACGTTGGACTGTAACAGAATCCGTGCCTCTCTTATCTTAGTGAAAGATGTTAGGAGCTCAGAAAGAGGAGGAGAACCTGTGTGGGTGGATGGGTGGGGGGCTCAGGGTCTTCTGTGGTTGTCTAATTGAAATGTATAAAAATGTTCTGCGGGGCTCAGCTAATCCTCTACGAAGCCTCCGATGGCAGAACCCCTGCTGTGTCTTTTCTTTTTGACGGTCTTAAATCGCAGCCCTAAAGCTGGAGGTCCTGTTGATCGACGTCCAACAAGACTTGTTTTTTTTTTTTGGGTGAAAAATGCTTCTTTTGGATAATCTGCTTTTAAATTACCTTCCCTGAAAACACAAGTCATTGTCTTTACATAGTTTAATTGTCATTAGTTATTAGGATGAGTGTAATAATGAGCTCCCTTTAGGGTACAGATATCATAAATATTTAACTTTTATGAAGTTTCTAGTTGTTTCTGATTTGTTGAATTTGCACTTTAGTGGCTCTGGCTCTAAACATGGTACCTCACTGGGTGAGGACTGTTGGAAACTTAAAAGTGAAAGAAAATAGAAATACTTTTAGTTGCCATTTCCCTGAATTCTGAGCATTTTGCAGTTGTATTTTTTTTTTGCCAGGCCAGTTTGTAAAAATTGCTCATATTTTTTTGTGCACAGCCTACAAACTGCGTTCTAAACTGTACACGTTAGAGCAATTGTTCCATTGTCTGGTCTTGCCTGGACCCTACTCGGTTCTATGTCGTCTAGGTGGTTTTCTCTTTACGCCGCTGATTGAAAAATAAATGGAGTTAATTTAGTCAAACTGCATCTAATTTCTGTCACCTTTTAACACAGAAGTATCTACACCCCCTTAAAGTACCAGTGTTGCCATTTTAATAGATATATTTACTATATTTTTTATTTTTAAATATAGTTTTTTAACGCTTGTGCACTTTTTTTAGCTGTTAGCATAATCGATCACAGGAAACTTGAAGAAACTCAGAGTAATCTAGACAAGAACATTTTTTATAAACTCAGAAAGTTTATAGGAGTTTTTAAAATGAAATTAAAATTTTGGAAATGCGAGTTGCTTTAAGACAGCAGTGAATCTAATCACTAAATTAATTAGGGATTAGCCGTTAGCTCAACATTTTAGTCAGAATTGATCTCTGAACAATCAACGTTTGGACAAATAAAGAGCTATCTGCTGGAATGGGCAACCATGTTTGATTTATTTTGAATATTTAAAGTCAAAATAATCATAAGTCGTTTTCTTACAGTGGTCAGTTTTGCTTTTATCACCCTCCTACCTTTTCCAAAATAGGAAAAAACATCTAATCACTCCACAATCTGTTTTTTCTGTTGGCATTTATTTTGAAAGGAATATACTGTATATTAGAAGCTGAGCTGCCAGAATACAGAGGACTGGATAGAGACAAGACAGGATTAATATTTACAAACTTTTAGACAGTTTTTGCTTCATTTGCTCATCCCTACTATCTGCCACAGGTAAGATATTGACTGTTAGTTCCCATGAAGCACCTCCGCCTCCTCCTGATCTGCAGACACTTTAACCAAGTGGCAGAGGTTATTTTTGTCGTGTTGCTCTGTGTAGAGCCTGAAGATGAAGTTAATGATGGCATGCAGCTGCAGACAGCAGAGTCTTGTTACGACACACACACACACACACACACACACTCTGCTGCTAAAGCTGTCAGGAGTTGTCCCCATGGTAATCAATACATCCTCATGCCTGAGCTCGTGCCAGAGCCGGGCGGATGGTCTGGGTTTTACGGCCCAGAGGAACAAACTTCTCGCTGATGTTTTATGAGCTTTAGATTTAGATTTTATCTTCTGCTACTTCCTGAACCCCGCAGCTTCATATTTCTCCAAACTGCTGGATGAGTTTCTTTTATCGCTCGCAGTTTTCTAAATTGATGCACTTTAATTTCCATCACGAACAGAAAGTTCTCTTTGCTGCTTTTTGTAACCTGGCAGGAGGAACAAACTACTTTACTTCAAGGCACTAATTTGTCTTTAAGCGCCTCTTAAATGAGCAATTAGGCACGACGTGCCAGCGTGATTAGTCCTCCGAACAACACGAGTAAATGATTGAAGATGTGAGAGGAGCGACAACAAAGGGTTTGTGATGAAGAGTTTGATCATTTCTGTCCGTTTTATGATTCAGCAACGCAGTATTTAATCATCCAGTTTGTGTCGGGGGACAGTAAATAAAAACTAAATGATGTTTTATTTGCAGGAAGTGTGTGACGGTTGTTGGAAAGTCTGTCAGCATCAAACTTTTTAGAAAAAAGTAGAGAAAAAAATCCTTTTCCACAGAGATGAAAGCTGAATTCTGAAACTAAGTTCAGTTAAAAAAGCAAAATACTAGCTAAAAGCTAAAATAAGCAGTAGGTAAGCTAAAAAGAAAAGAAGGGTAGTTAAATGTAGCAAAAGGTAAATGTTCAAGTTACCAAATTGTTTACATATTTGGTTAGCAATCGTAGCTTAGCATCATAGAGATCATAAAAAAATACTATATTAATAAAATTAGCAAACACAGACTTTCCTGTCATAGACCACTATTAATTTTGGTTTGTTCAAGGTGTTCTGCTCACCGATTTGTAGAACGTGCCTTGTCTGCCTGGCTGACCCACCATCTCCAGGATGTTCCAATCACATCGGGGTCACCAAATCTGTAAAAGTGTTCAAATTTAAAGCCCGAATTAATCTCAGGAAACCGATCCAGTTCTCAGTTTGAACACTTATTTGTACATGGGAAATAGTACAGATTCCACATCGCTGGTCCAAGATGCTCAAGACTTCTAGTCTCAGACAAATGACCATGAACTGTGTATGACAACCGTTCCTTCAGAACTAATCATACACAAGTTAATGACATCATAGCAACAAAGGAGGTGACCTCACCTAACCATACATACAGGGTTTTCATACAGGGAAGTCCTGAGTTGCGGAAATATGAAAACACTATGCAGGACATGTGTTAGCTAGTTAAGAACTAACTGATTTCTATAAACTACAATTTATTCACAGTAGTTTGATCACAGAAGTATAATGAAGAATGATCACTGATCATAAAACATTTAAATATGAAGTATCTAAAACCTTTCAGTATAAAATATCAAAATATGAACGTATATGTGTAGCACAGTTAAGAATCAATAAAATATGCTTCTGTTGTCCAAAACTAGCATAAAAATAAAAAGCGAGTTTGATGAAGCAGATTTTGAAGAGAACATATGATGGTTAAATATGCAGAAGTACTTAAATTAAAAAAATACAGAAAATAACTAGTCTGACTCAGCATTTATACAATCAGGATGGATTATAAATCTTTCTGATGTCGCCTCGATACAAATACATCTCCTGACAAGAAATTAATATGAGAGGATATTTATTCGTGGAGCGAAACGTAAACCCAGAGTGTTTTTAGTCACGTTTATATTTAAGGATGAGCTCCAGCTGCTGACAGGACGACCTTTGAACTTTTCCTCTTTTCTCGTGTTGGATCTGAAGTTTGAGCAGCAGGAAACAGGACCCGAGCTCTGCTAGAGGCCCAAAATAAATGAAAACCTGACATTTTCTGAGTAGCACTTGTCATTAATCTTTAACTGAAGCTGCCTTTTCAGTCTGGAAGGAAAACGGCGCCCGCCCCAGCCTCCAATCCCTGGAAACTTTGTCCACCAACGTGACTTTCACCACCAAAACAAACACACATGCATTATTTATTTAAACCGCTGCTTCTGTCCTCAGCAGAATGTTTCTGTTTCTGCTGTTGAGAACTACAGAACAGGAACAAAATAAAGAAGTGGTTTCGTTGATGTCCCACGTTGTTGAGGGATTTGACATATCCCTGAGAGAAGAGAGAGCAATTTTATTTACTCCCAGGTGCAGTGCCAGAGCCTGGGGGTGGCCGGTGGTGGCCTTGCCCAGCATAAATGAATCTATAGCCACCCCAATTATTTGAGGAAGCTATAAAATCATATATAAGCAATAAAAAAGCTAGAAATCATTGAGTTTTTTAATGATTGAGTTGGCCAATTTACATGTAAATGTATGTATTTGACACAAAAAATTAAGGGAATTTGGAAGATTATTTCTTTGTTGTAACAATGCTTCTTGACAATAACTCTAATATCGAGCACCTGGGGGCACCAGAAGCTCAAAACAAGAGTCAATAACATTAAAATAAGCTCTTTGGCAGAGAAGATTTGGCAAATTTTTCATGTGCGCAACCCACATATTCACCTCTACTGCTACCACAAATGCATGATCCTTACAAATGTGGCACCATTTAAAAGGGACATTAACAGGCTTTCCAGCGGTATAAGGTTTTCACCAAGAAGCATCGTTACAACAAAGAAACAATCTACCAAACATAATCTTCCTTATGTTTTGGGCTAAGTTTATATGGGGCGGCCATCTTGAATTTTGACATGCAACCCAATTTTCAGTAGTGACCTTTCTTAAGCTGAGATGCAGCCACAAAGTAAAATGGAAGTCCATACAGGTCTTCGTTTTTTAAGTTATCCAGCTCACAAGATGGCAGGTATTTCAAATTCTCCTCTTTGCTCCGCAATGGGGAACAATAAATTAAATAATCTCTTCTGAATTTAGTCCCTTATGCTTTATTCTGAATGGGTTTTGTCAGAGATTAAAGATTAAATATTAAAAGAAGCAGTTCTTCCAAAGCTGTGCAACAAAATGGAGCTGAGATTGAATAAATGCTGGTCGTAGGTTTTTGTTTCACCGCAGGCCTGACAGATAAAACACAAAATCTGATCACTTTTATCTTCACTACTGTATTTTTTTTCCTTCAGAGTTCTTCTTCCTCCTCAGGAGACTGAGTTTTACTCATAGCAAAATTGTTTCTTTTACTTTTACCCATCAGAAGTAAATCAAATTAGGCCTGAAGTGCAGCAGTTTTTCAGAGCCACAGTGAAACTTTTAACCGGAGTCGTATCGTGGATTTTTTTTTTATGGATGTAATGAGCTGTGAGACGTTGGAGCGAATCTATTGAGTGAAATGTCTCCAAAGGAACAAAAAATCCTTCCACAAATGGCCTCGTCATCCACCTTCTCCTGCCAGGACTTTGTTTCTCCTCCATCTGTCATGATCCAGTGTTTCAGTTCAGATTATAGAAGATATTAAACCGAAACTATTTAAATAATTAAATTTATGTTCAGGTAACATGTCAAAGTTACCACGTTTTTTTTCTACCTGCTCCTCCTGCTCTTAAAAAAGTAACTTATTTTAAATCAGCAACTTTTGACTTTTACTCCAGTGGATTTTTACGGGTGTAAAATATATTTTTTACTCATCAAACAGTTCCCATTTTTTCTGGTTTCCTTGAAATCCATGACTGTGCATTTCTATTTTTTCTCAAATGGGTCAGCAGCTGGTTTTTCTATCTGAAACAAAATGACCTAAATGTTGTTCTGGTTCTACGTGCAGCAAGTAAAACCAATTAATCTCACAGAATTTTGCTTTAAAACAAAATTTAAATGGCATTTTCTGTTAAAAAGACAGTGTGAGTGCCCATTACAAGCTGACCTGAGCTGTTAAAGCTGAAAGAAGCAGAACACTTCAGCTAAACAGAGCAAAACACAAGCTAAAGTTGAGGTAGCAAAAGAGTTAAAGGTATAAAAATGCTAGCTCAGTGCTAAAAGTAGTAGTAGTAGTATAATATTGACATGTAAAAGCATCAAAATGCAAAAGTAGCACAACACTACTAAAAAGTACAAGTAGCAACAAGGATAGCCAAAACTTAAGAGAAACAAAAGGTAGCTAAAAGTTTTAAGGAAGTAAGATACAAGTTCAAAGCTAATTGTGAGCAAAATGCTAAGTAAAAGTGTTAGCCAAAGGTTTCAGAACTACCTAAAATGAGCAAAACACTCATAAAAAGGTAGTGAAATGCAAAATATGTAAAATACATAATTAAAATGTAGTTTAGCTAAAAGCTAAGAGTAGCAAAAGCTAACTAAAGGTTAAAGGTAACTAAAAAAAGTTAGTAAATGCTACTTAAGTAGCTGAATGCTTACTAAAGGGTAATGTAGCAAAAGGCTAGCTCAAAACTTACAGTAACAAGAAGCTAGCTAAAAGTGTAGAATAAAATTCTAGCTTATTGCTAAAAGTAAAAAATGCTAACTAAAAGTTTCAAATTGTAGCTAAATGTTGCTAAATGCTACCATTAGCAAAAGGCTAGACAAAAGCTAACAGTAACAAAAGGCTTGCTAAAAGTCACATAATAAAACAAAAACAAAAATTTTTTGAAGGAGTTGAAAACAATAATGTATTTTAAGGGAAAATTTTGTATGTAAAGTTGTGAAAAGTATAAAATTTACAAAAGTTAAAAGAATAAAGAGAAACAGGATCTCTACAGCCTGAATGCTGACTCTTTACTTCTGTGTAAACATCAAGCTGGTGTTGCTGCAGCTCTCCTCCTGGTGGACTGTTTCTGCCCGTCTGTTTGATGATCCAGAACCCATTACGCGTTCGATGCTGATATTTGCCTGCTGGAGCGATGGCAGACAGCAGGATTTATGTGTGCCGGGAGGCCAGCGATCAGCCGGTCGTTTGTCATGTCCGACCAGCAGGTCCCTTAATTGGACCGGAGGTGTGAGGGAATGGTTGAGCTGAGCCAGAACTTTTAAACTCTTCCTCGTCTCCCAGATGAAAATGCACGGCTGCTGAAATAACGATGCTAACCCTGTGGCAGAGAGGTCCTCCTGGTGACACAGGTCAGATGATGGATGGATGGAAAATGAAGAACAGCTTTGAAAATTCATGAGTCGACCTCTTAGCAGAAGAACAGTTTCAGCTTTTTATTTATTCAGTTTGACATCAGGCTCATCTCTTGCTTTTATATTTCGAGTCTTATTCAAAGTTTTCCTTTAAAACATTTATTGACTTAAAGAAGTGAAACATCAGCACCTGAAGCCTTGGTACGTCCGTCTGTTCACAATGATTGAACGCCACAGTCTAAATGTCACTGAAAGGCCATTGCTTGTGCCAATAAAGATCATTTTGCAACGTTTGCTCGTTTAAAAGTTTAAAACTAAAATATTTTGTCAAAGTAAGTCAGGACAACTGAGTAATTAGTCCTACTTAAAAAACAGTTTTACCTAAAAAAAAGTCTGTACTGTGTGAAAATGCTGAGTGATTACTGCTGGAATTTATTGAAAAAGATACATTTTTAATTAAAAAGGTTTAAATAAACAGAACAGAAGCTACATTTAGCAAAGCTAAAATCATCAGAACTGTAGCTGTAAGCTGAAATTTGAAAAATGAATAAATAAATGAAAATAAATAAAAATATTTATAGCTAAAGCTAACTAAAGGGTAGCCACAAGCTTAAATTTGCAAACAAAGTGTAAATGATCCCAAAATGCTCCTTGGTATAACTTCTGTCTGAGGCTTTTATTTTAATTATATTTACTTAAATTTTTGAGCTTTTATTTTGATGTACTTCCTGTAAAGTTAAGTGACCCATGTAAATAAAGGTAGCTGGATTATGACAAATATGACTCTTGGATTTATGGACTCTTTATTAAGTGCCCAGCTGGAATGAGAACACAGTAACACAGTATTGTTTGTTTTAATGTTTTACTGCTGTTAGAAATGTTGTATATATTTGTTTTGTGTCAGGTGTTACTGTTCAAATGCTAAAGTTAGCATGAAGCTAACGAGAACCTCAACATTCTACAAGTTTAACTGGAAGTTTTTCTCTTATTCAGGTACTAAATAACATATTAAGAGTTATTCATTAAAAATCTGTATGTTTTTAAAGAGACATTAATTTTTTGTTATGTAATTAGGAGCTAATTTATGCTAATTTTACGTCCTGTTCCTCTACAGTATTTAACAGGGTTTGCTACAGTGTCCACAGATTGAATTGGTTTTAATCAACTCCTCTGATTGGAGCTAATTCAAGGTTTATTTTAATTTTGTTTATGTTTTTCCACTTAGTTCTTCTGAATGATAGTCTGACTGGTGAATCTGACAGATGAATCAAGCTGAAGCCTGTTAGTGTTTGACTTTTCTTATACCTGATTGAAGTTTAATTGAATCAGCATGGTGCTGATGGAGGCCTCTTGGGATTTTCTTTTATTCCGCAGAGAATGGACTGAAGGATGCTGCTTGTTTCTCAGCCTCATGCTGTTTGTGATTCACTCAGGAGGATAAACCCATCTCTTTACATTCTGACCACAGTCTTCTGTCGGCTGAACAAAAGAAGGAAGGTTAAAGCTGCACTCCTTTCATCGTTAATGCTCCTTCTAAGTTATAGGAACAGTTTCTTCTGCTTCATGTGGAGAAAAATAAAACTTAAAGATGGGACATCAATCATCCCAACCCACCAGAAAATGGCTTTAAAAATTAAATAAATAAAACAAGAAAACATCAAGACTTTAATTCAGCAAAACGTAAAAACAGTTTTTATGAGTTTGAACTTCATATACCAGGTTTAACCCTTTTGTCCTTATTTAAACTCTTATTGGGCAAAATTGTATCGTATGCTAAAAAATATCTATTAATACTTGGCTCTTTGCAATAGATCATTTCGTAGTTAAAAATAGCTACAAAAGCTCACATTTTTTGGGATAAGCGCTGTGGTTGCCATGGAAACGCTATTGGAATTGAACAGTATCAACCAGTAAATTTCAATCAATAATTCAATCAATCAAACTTTATTTATATAGCACTTTACATACCCCAAGGCAACCAAAGTGCTGCACAGCAAAAATAAAAA
>JARVJO010000394.1:1102367-1114007 GCA_031762555.1 Cynodonichthys magdalenae | reverse complement strand
TCAGGACAACTAAAGACCAGATCACCTCTGTGGACCAGATCAGGACAACTTAAGACCAGATCACCTCTGTGGACCAGATCAGGACAACTAAAGACCAGATCACCTCTGTGGACCAGATCAGGACAACTAAAGACCTGGCCACTTTGGCCAAAACCGTTTGAGAAAATGAAGTTTGGAAACATTTCAGGCAGTTTTCAGAGAACCTGACATGAATCCTCCATATCAATCAGCTCGGACCGCTAACAGCATTTTATTTGACTTATTGGAAACTTTCAGCCGTCGTCATTTTCTCCAAACTGCATCTCACAGAAACAGTCTCGTCCCGTAAAGCATCAGGATCAATAAGAACGAGAGTGAAGATATGTGAGAAGGATGAACTACAACCATCCACCTGCGCCTCGGCTGTGCAGCAGGCAGATCTACTTCCTGTGATGAGTTCTGTCCGGTACCGCGGGAGTCATTTATGGAGGAGCTCTCGCACCCACAAACTAAATCAAAACCTCATCAGCTGTGCCCACCTCAAATTATGACCCCATCAGCACAAAACAAAGTCATGAATCTGGTTCCACGGAGCTAAAGCTGCAGATGAAGTGCGATGAGAGCCTCGTGAATTTGGGGCGCTACAGGAATCGATCTGCATCCTCCTCCCTACAACAAATGAGATCCGAGCTTCTTTTTCTTTTTCCCTCCTGTTAGTCAGCAGGTCTGAGACTAATCTGTCGTGGCGTCGTGTTCGTAGATCAGCAGCCATGTTAGTGGGCGGTGAACTCGAACACGTTGGCTGCCCTCCAGTCAGGCTGCCCTCTTATGACTTGGTACAAGGGGCTTATGGGTAGACTTCATAGAAAAAGTGGCAGATTGAGCGTTTAAAGGTGACGTTAAGCCGATAATGAATAATGTGACCTATTAATAGACGTGTTTTTGACACAAAATCAGTCACTCTGTGTTCTACAATTATTAAGGATCAGTCAAAATAACTTTTTCAGTTTATTATCTCCTTCCTGCATTTATTTTGCTGCTCGTGAGGGACAGATTGACTGAGTAGATTTGTTTCCATCAGACGCAGGAGAAGAGATTGTTGTAGTCAACGTTGCAGCCTTGGTCCACATCTTCTGGCTTTCCTCGTACTCCGGTTTATGGTTAGGGTTAGGGGTTTAAGTAATTAAAGAAGTTTATAGTGTTACTGTTAGCTCCACATTAGCATTAGCTCTGTGTTAGTGTTATCTCCACTTTGGCATTTGCTCTGCATTAGTGTTAGCTCTACTTTAGCATTAGCTCTGCATTAGTGTTAGCTCTACACTAGCATTAGCTCTGTATTAGTGTTAGCTCTCCAATAGTGTTGGCTCCATATTTGCATTAGTTCTACGTTTGTGTCAACCCCACATTAGCATTTGCTCTTCGTTAGTGTTAGCTCCCCACTAGTGTTATATTAGCATTAATTCTACGTTTGCGTCACCTCCACATTAGCATTAGCTCTATGTTTGTGTCACCTCCATGTTAGCATTAGCTTTGCATTACTATTAGCTACCCACTAGTGTCAGCTCTATATTGGTATTAGCTCTGCATTTTTGTTAGCTCCACGTTAACATTAGCTTCACATTAGTATTAGCTCTACGATAGTGTTAGCTCAGCATTAGTGTTAGCTCCATGTTAGCATTAGTGTTTGCTCCTCATTACCATTAACTCCAGATTAGCACTAGCGATGCCCTAACATTAGCTCCATGTTTGTGTTAGCTCCATTTTTAGTGTTGGCTCCTACGTTAGCATTAGTATTAGCTCTGCGTCAGTGTTGGCTCCACTACAGTGTTCGCTCTGCATTAGCTATTTAAATCACTCAAAGCAGTCACTGTAAAGTACCAAATATTAATCTGTGACGGTTTTTCTGATGATTAATTGCACACGATCTAACTTTGCCTGGCCCTAACTGAAAGACATTTCAGTTGTGTGACTTTTACAAAGTCTTTGCTCAGACGTGGAGATGCTTCCGAAGGGTAAATGTTTTTGCACAAACACAATTGTTGCTTTGGCTCAGGTAGAGGACCCCATCTGCTGCTGCCAGTTTCCATCATCCCAACATGTACACAAGTCTCAGATGCAGCTGACAGCGCTCAAAGAATTCAAAAGGGCTCGATTATATACGCACACGCCTCAGGGGAAATAGGCTTAAAAAAGAAAAGGTGGTTGCACATGTGTTTGCACATAAACTCGGGACTCCCAGTCAGTCTGTTGTTGACGGGCGTTCTCACCACCAGCAGCAGCAGCCTGAACCTGTCAGTCCGTGGCTTGGCCCAGCTGCCAGAGCAGATAACACCGCTCAGCTATTTGTCTTCCTGCTGCCAAAGTAGGCATCAAAGGCTGCTCTAAAAAGCCTTTTTTCAGGGCGGCTGGTATGTGGGGTGAAGAATGTAGGGGCATGTTAGGGAGGGCTAAATTATCCAGGGAGCAGAATGCATCGAATTGGCAGAAAGCTGTTCCACCTCTGGATCCAAACCCACTTTTATATTGTTTAAAAGCAATAAAACAATTTTAGCATTTAGGGACCTGTTTTCTGAGTAAATGGATTTGTAGAATAGCTAAGACCTGTTGATATTTATCTTAAGACATAAAAAGTTTCTATAAAAACAAGAATAACCACCCCAAAAATATACAAAACTGTGTGGAAATGCTCAGCTAATACTATAATTTAATATATTAAATGCTATTATTATAGATTTTCTAATTGGATAGCAGCTAACAGGCTAGTCTATTATTACTGAGACAAACTAGCTTCTTTGTCTAGCTAACTGGTTAGCTAGACAAAGAATGGCTAACTAGCTTTCTAATTGTTTGGCTAGACAATAATGTATAGCTAACTAGCTCTCTAACTGTTTATCATGGCAGTAAAGTATAGATAACTAGCTTGTTAACTGCTCAGCTAGACAATAAAGTGAAGCTTTTAACTTGCTAACAGGCTAGACATAGTATAGCTAATTGTTTGGCTGTCTAAGTAATTAATATTCAGGCTAGTTAGTGAGCTAATCCCATAAAAATGTTTAATGCCATTGTACATAATGCAGTCAATTTAAAAACTTTTCTAACTCATTCTAATTTAATTTTATTGTTTAATGAAAGATGTATTTAGTATTCATTGTGCAGCACTTTGGTCTAATCTCTTTGTTTTAAATGTGTTTTAACGCTCCAAACACTGGACCCAGAATGATTCTTTTTCTTTATTCTGCACATTTTTCGTGGTGAATATGTTCTGTTTTGTGTCCTTGCTCAGAGTGCCACCCTTCCTGCCTTCACTGCACCGGACCATCTGCAGAAAACTGCACCTCGTGTTCCTCCCCATCCAGCCTGCACGAGGGCCGCTGTGTCCCCACCTGTCCACGAGGTCTCTTCACCAGAGACAACCAGTGTCAAGGTGAGAATCACCTCTCTGAGTGTGTGAGTGCTGGCAGACCTGCAAAATATATTTATTCAAATGAGAATTATAGCTGTTATTTTGTGCCCACATTGACTCTTATGAGACGTTGAAAACCTGAGATAATTAAACTAAGTGGTGTATTAGTACAGTAGCATGTTAACAGCTTAAAAAGAGCTTATCTGTACTTTCCTGTGTGTTTACTCTCCAGGTTAATGAAAATCCATTTGCTCTAATCTTCCATTCATTGCCTTGGCTCGGTTCAGACGCTCTGACCTCATCTGAGGCAACATGACCCTTTCTCCTTCAAAATCACCATTTTATTTTAATCTTTAGCTTTAGCTTATCTTGAAAAAGATAAAAAACATCAAATAAGCACAGGCAGAATTTTTTATTCCAAACTTGGCTTAAGAAATGGAAACAGCAGATGAGGAAAGATTGAGGCGGTTAAGAAGAAGAATACGTTTCGTCCCGGGACTCCAGAATAAATGAGCTCCGGTTGTTTCATTTGTCTCCTTCAATGTTTAACTCATTAGACACCATCCAGACCAGAGTGAACTTTACTTTGACGTTCTGGGGGTTTGTTTTAAAGGCCGTGTGAGTTTCAGATGTGCTCATTTATACGCTATGTTGGAGAGGAGGCTTAAAGTGACCAAACAGAAAATGTTTTCATCTCTTATCTTCATCAGCTCCTCTGTAGCTCCAACAGGAAGTTGTTTTATTTTGAAAAATCACAAGAAATGAACCAAATATTCCATCGTCTTGTTTTGTGGACACCTGTGTCCCTCCCAGGCTGCCATCCGTCCTGCCAGACCTGCTCCGGTTCCTCCCAGGCCGACTGCACCTCCTGCTCCCCGCCGGCCTCCTTACAGGACGGCGTCTGTGGGACGAGCTGCCAGGACGGGCGTTTCCTCAGCGCCGCCTCAGGAGAGTGTCTCAGTAAGTCCAGCTGAAGCTTCTCTCTTTTCTTCCGACCCACCGATACAAGAAGTCTCCAAGAACGATTAATATTTAAGAGAAGTAGCAGCAGTCTCTGTGAATGAGATGATTTTAGGCTGAGATGTTTCATTCTGGGGTTTTAAATCTTAAATTTAAAATAACATATATTAATGGATTTTTTTGGGGTTCATATCAGTAAATCTTAGATTTGTTTATGTCTTTAATCTTTAAAACTTCATCATTTTGAAGTCTTTTCTGAATTTTAACGAAGTGTCAAGCATATGACAAGTGGAGGTGATGTCGGCTCATTTAGCACTCACAGTATGTGACAACTCTCAGCTACTAACCTGCTAAATTTTAGCTCATCATCTGTAAAATCAGCAGAGCTGATAAGTTTTATCCTCCATCTTTAATGAGATTGACTAAAAGGTTTTTCAGTTATAGAACTCAGGAATTCTTCTGATTCCTGAGCTGAACTCTGACTGAACCTGTTTCTGTTGCTTTAGCTTTTATTGATAAAACAAGTTTTCTGCCGTCAGAAGACATCTTTATTTTAGATCCCTCGATCTTTAGAGATGTTTTTTTGGTTGAAGTATAGAAAAAAATGGCTGAATGAAAAAAAAATACCACGTTTCTCAAAATAAATAAATAAAAGTTTAATTAAAAATCATTGGAAAAAGCACTTGAACATTTTCACTTATTCAGCATCTGAAAACAGAATCTGTAACTGTGTTTTAAACAGTTTCAACACCTCATGTACCTTAAAGCCAGAGAAAATAAAGATCCTACCTGTCAGTCCCTCTGATATTTTTAACAGAGAATGCAGACAGAATACGATATTTTCAATTAAAGATTCAGACGATGTAAAGTAGTCGTGTTTTCTCCAAGCCTTCGGGTTAAACAGATGAATCTGAACATCAGGCAGGACTTCGTGCTTTTATTTCTGACCTGATATTTAGACGTGAAACACAGATTTCAGTTGCTGTGTGGGAATAAAAGCAACAAATTGCTGCCTCTGGCTCCCACTCATCTTTTCACTCCCTCTTTTCATTCTCCAGTCCTTTTTTTTGGTACAAAAGGATCTTGGACAAAAGTGACGAAACAATTTTCTTTCCTGAAAAGTTCAAATGAACTACTACTCTGAAATGGTTTCACAAGGAGCTCATAATCCATTGTTTAGCAAAATATCAGGCCTAAAATAGATTTATATAGGAGGTAAGACAGAATAAAAAAAAATACACTAAACCACTAGATAATAAACACCTGTTTAATTTATTGGATGGATGGATAGTTGGATGGATGGATGGATGGATGGATGGATAGTTGGATGGATGGGTGGATGGATGGATAGTTGGATGGATGGATGGATGGATAGTTGGATGGACAGTTGGATGGATGGATGATGGATGGATGGATGGATGGATGGATAGATGGATGGATGGATGGATGGATGGATGGATAGTTGGATGGATAATTGAATGGATGGATGGATGGATGGATGGATGGATGGATAGATAGATGGATGGATAGATGGATGGCTGGATGGATGGATAGTTGGATAGATAATTGAATGGATGGATGGATGGATGGATGGATGGATAAATGGATGGATGGTTTGCAATCTTTTCAGTGAAACCCTGTTGAAAATATGTCAACTATCCCTTTAATGAATGACAGTTATTTACAATATTTGGGCTCAGTTCAGTGTTTTAACACAACAACAATAGATGCAGATAGAACCAGCAGACCCATCAGAACCTGGAAACTGGTCCAGATTCAGAGCAGAGGTTTAATAACCACACTCAGAATAATTACAGCTTAGCACAGCTTGGTGTTTTACTGAAGCTGTAATTAACTTTGAGCCAAAAACAGAACGTGATCATTAAAAATCTGACCCTTCTGATCAGGAAGAGATGGAAATGTTGATTTTTTAGTTTACTTTTTTAAAACGAGTGTTTCAAGAACTAATAGCCAACATGTTACTGTTTTAATTTAAAACATCCATCCATTCATCCATCCAACCAACCAACCATCCATCCATCCATCCATCCATCCATCCATCCATGGAATTACTCTCAGCTACTACACTCTAAACTTTAGCTCACAGAGATTTAGCTGTTGTGTTCGCTCAGATCAATTAGCTGTGGCAGCCATCTTAAATCAGGTTTACTTCACTTGTATTATAGTTATTGAGCAGTTCATTGGATATTTAAGAGACACAAAAACAGTATCCATGGGCGATCACACTGTTTACGTTTGCAACAGGTAAGAGTTCTTATCGTAAAACCCAAACATGATGAGAATTAGTAGTGGTGGGCACAATTCTGCTAATTTGCTAATATTTTAACTAGTGTCTCATTTAGTGTTTTCTTTTGCTAATTTCGGAAAATTAGCGGACCGATCAACTTCCACTCAATTTGATTTTGCTAATTTTAAGTCCACTATGAAATTCACAAGTATAAAACTTCTATTTTTATCCCATTTATCCCAAATTAAATAAAAACTGTCCTGTTTTACAAGTCATGCTGGATATGTCAGGCACTGTGTGTTAGCATGTAGCATCTTTAGCAGCTAAGCTTTAAACACTAAGTGTTAAAAAGGAATAAAATAACCTTAACCAATATTTAAATAATGAACACAAAAATTCACTACATATAATGTATGAATATGTGACACAGACTGAGTGACGTCATCTTAGTGGTTAGCATTAGCTTCTACTAATGTTGTAATCTGTTTAGCGTTAGCGGCGCTAAGATTCTTGTTTAGTGGATTAGTGGTTAGCAAACCTAATTTTTGGCTAGCTGTGCCCACCACTTACAATTAGTTTTGTTTTAGAGAAGCAGGACCTCCTCAGAAACTGCAACGTGTCTCGACGAGGTGCAGGAGGACCACCCAGGTCCTCTCCTGACCCACTTCTTCTTATCTCCTGCTTCGTTTCTGCACTCAGGCTTCATCACACCAGAGCCCTCTGAGCCAAACACCAACTCTCAGGGAGGCAATCAGCCAAGCAGCATCTGTCTTGATTGTCTTGTTTGAAGACGTCGTTACGTTTATTGCAGGAAATGCAGGGGAGAGAAAAAAAAACAGCATTAGATGTCTGATATGAATCCGTCCCACCGGAGACGAGCAGGTTCATTTATATCTCCTGCATATCGTTTTTATTTGCTTCAGAAATGGTAACTGTGCTCTAAAGAGGGGCTCAAAAGAGCCGGATCAATACCATTTTAGTTTTATATTCAGTTTTAGTCTGCAGAGTCGATAATCCCTGACGCCTGACTTATCTCAGCTCCAGTGTGGAGCGACATGATCGGCAGGAGGACCGCTGATACACGTTTTCTGACAAAGTGATGTTTTATGGAAGGAGATTGTGACACTGAGACGTTTTTTTATTAAAGTAGTTGATTGAAGCAGAGTTCAACAGGAAGCAGAAATATTCTGTTTTAATGAGGATTAAAACGCAGCAGCAGCAAAATAAATCAGCATCTTTCTAGAAAGACCACATGTTTGTTTACATGTGGGAACATAAGCAAAGCGTGTAAACGTAAAAACTTGGGTTTTAAATGTAATTCAGTTGATTTTTCACCAAAAGAATTCTCCAGAACAGTATTTGTTGTGGTTGAGGCGATGTTCCACCGTACATCAACAAAAAGTAGTCCTGTGATCCGTCTCTTACCGCTATCCGCACCTGTCCAAACCACATAGCGTCACCTGCAGAGTCCCATTGTTCCTCTGATGGTTATCATGCAGTCAGACAATCGAGGGTCCGGTTTAAACACGTCGCAGACCTGATAAAAACACCTGGAGGTGGTGGTCTCTGTCGGGTTTATCTGGGACCCACCTGCGTGACGGCGCTGCTGTCTGAGGGTGGATGTGGGTCTGTGTTTCTAACCCTCAGATGTGCTGTGATACGAAAAAACAGAGGAGTTTTCAGCAGATGACTCGAATATCAGTTTGAGTTCTGCTGCCATCTTGTTGACGATGAACCTGCATCG
The DNA here is from genome assembly GCA_031762555.1 of Cynodonichthys magdalenae. Lineage (NCBI taxonomy): Eukaryota > Metazoa > Chordata > Actinopteri > Cyprinodontiformes > Rivulidae > Cynodonichthys > Cynodonichthys magdalenae. The sequence goes on along the minus strand of JARVJO010000394.1, from coordinate 1,105,673 downwards.
ATCGGACCTCTTTCTTTGTGCGTGTTACACATTCTCCGTTATCTTTTATTTTGCTGACACCTGAGGACATGTTGTCTTCTACCATGTGCAAACGTGAATTGTGTTTTTACCAACTCACGTGTTGTCTATCTTAGTTTGTTTCCTTTCATATTAGCATCCATGCTAACCGTATTTTACCTCTTTTCCACCAGTCCTCTGCCAATTTGCTCATCTTCCTCGTTTTTGTCAAGAATGCACCAACAACACTTCTCCGTAAAGTGAAGTTTAAAAAAAAAATGACATTTTTAGCTTTATTATTTTTTTACTCGAAGCAACCCGTCAAAATAAAAGCTATAGAACCGACCAAGTGGTTTAGTCCCTCGATAACACATTGATTTAATTTGACCTGCTGTGTGACTACTGCACACGATGATTGAATGTTTTATTTATAGTGATTTTGCTGATAAACTATTTAAATACAAAAACATTCAGATAATTTTCTTGATCATGGGACTGTTTTTATAATAATCCAGGATTTATTTAAAAATGAGCGGGACAGAGCAGAGGTGCGTTATTGTTTCAGCTTCTGAACAACAAAATAATATTATGTTTTACTACTTTTAATTGGTAACAATTATGGTTTAAATTAGATTTTGGATGTCACATTTGGGACAGATGAGCCTGAATATCAGCAGACCTATTGTTTTTCTTCAGAAGCCTCAAAATAAAAAACCCAACATCCAGCTTCCTTTAAGACTTGAACAGAAAATAAAACCAAAAATCTTTTCCCCTCATTTGTTCCCTAAACGTCACATTTCAGTGTTCAGTTTTGTTCGGGGCTCACAGTTAGAAAAATGTGTCGAATAATAGTTTAGGCTCTGTTAGAAAATAACAGCTCTTGTGAGTTTTCAGTCCGAGTCGATCACTAGGCTGCAGCCGACGTCGCCATGGCAACCTGAGCTCATCAGCAGGATCACCTGAACGCAGGCGTGTTTTTTTCCTTGTTTTGTTCTTGTTTACTGGTTTTTATTTAAAAGGTTCACAGGTCTCTGCCTCCGTCTTTTAGCCCAATTAAAAGATTAAATATGCAACAGATTCAAACTCAGTTTTACAACCAATCAATTCTTCCTTATAAACCTGATAAAAGTGCTTTAGCCTCTTCAGGAGGACTTGGGTGTGTATTTGTGTCGGTCACAGTGAGATCACCGTGTTTTCTTCCCTCAGGGTGCAGCTCAGACTGCCAGCGCTGCACCGCTGACCTTCAGACGGGGGTCGGCAGCGTTTGCCTGTGGTGCGACGCTCCGAGGACCTGGCTGCTGGGTGATCACTGCGTCCCTCGCTGTCCCCCCGGTCGTTACGGTTGGCACGGAGCCTGCATCGGTAAGGACCTCCGTCTCCTCGCCTTATTACTACATGTGGAGAGGTCAAAGGTCAGGCTGGAGCTGTCCAAATGTAAAATTTGAGCTTTTATGTTTTATTCATCAGTTGGAGAAACTCTCTGACCTGCTGGAAGTTTGTTCTTTTCCCTATTTTTTTTTACTGTAAAGGAAAATAAGAAATAGAGACACTGAGTATATAAAACTAAACCTCCTGACACTCAAGACCAAAGGATTGTTTGACTTTTTGGCCTCTGATAGGTTTTGTACATCTGTCTGATTCACAAAGGGAGATGTGCACCTCAAACTGTGCTGCCAAACAAGCTGTATTTCACTGCCAGATATTTATCACCTTCTGGTGGGTATTTTATGTCAGCACATTAAACAGAACATCAATCAGTTAGAGCTCAGAATAACTGTTAGAGATGACAATCAGCTACTACCACACCTAACTGCAGCTCAATGTAGCTAAAAATGTTTGAGTTGTAGCCATTTTTGTGTTTGCTGAAGACAGTTTCTGTGGTGGACATTTTGAATTTATGGTCAAGGCTTAGCCTCTTTGATGCAGGTGTGATTTCTGTGATCAAGGTGTGGTTTCTGTGGTCATCATAGGGTTTGGTCCAGGTGTGGTTTTTATTGTCCAGGTCTAGTTTCTATGGACCAGGTCTAGTTTCTATAGTCCAGCTGTGGTTTCTGTGGTTCAGGTGTAGTTTCTATAGTCCAGGTTTTTGGATTAGGTCCAGTTCCTGTGGTCTAGGTGTGGCTCCTGTAGTATGTGTAGCTCCGGCAGCCATCTTGAATTGCATTAACTCTAAAAGTGATTTGTTTGTTGACTTTCTGATATTTTTATTAAAATCTCTTCATGACCTGTTTTACCTCGTTCACCTGGTTCACTTGGTTCACCTGGTTTACCTCATTCACCTGGTTCACATAGTTCACATGGTTCACCTCATTCACCTGGTTTACTTGGTTCACTTGGTTCACCTCATTCACTTGGTTCACCTCATTCACCTGGTTCATCTGGTTCACTTGGTTCACCTGGTTCACCTCATTCACCTTGTTTACTTGGTTCACCTGGTTCACCTGGTTCACTTGGTTCACCTGGTTCATCTGGTTCACTTGGTTCACCTCATTCACCTGGTTCATCTGGTTCACTTGGTTCACCTAATTCACCTTATTCACATGGTTCACTTGGTTCACCTGGTTCACCTTATTCACCTGGTTCATCTGGTTCACTTAGTTCACCTGGTTCACCTCATTCATTTGGTTCACCTGGTTCACCTCATTCACCTTGTTTGCTTGGTTCACCTGGTTCATCTGGTTCACTTGGTTCACCTGGTTCATCTGGTTCACTTGGTTCACCTGGTTCACCTCATTCACCTTGTTTACTTGGTTTCACCTGGTTCATCTGGTTCACTTGGTTCACTTCATTCACCTGGTTCATCTGGTTCACTTGGTTCACCTGGTTCAACTCATTCACCTGGTTCACTTGGTTCACCTGGTTCACTTGGTTCACCTCATTCACCTGGTTCACTTGGTTCACCTGGTTCACCTCATTCACCTTGTTTACTTGTTTCACCTGGTTCACTTGGTTCACCTCATTCACCTGGTTCACTTGGTTCACCTGGTTCACCTCATTCACCTGGTTTACTTGGTTCACCTCATTCACCTGGTTTACTTGGTTCACCTGGTTCACCTCATTCACCTTGTTTACTTGTTTCACCTGGTTCACCTGGTTCACCTCATTCACCTGGTTCACTTGGTTCACCTGGTTCACCTCATTCACCTTGTTTACTTGTTTCACCTGGTTCACTTGGTTCACCTCATTCACCTGGTTCACTTGGTTCACCTGGTTCACCTCATTCACCTGGTTTACTTGGTTCACCTCATTCACCTGGTTTACTTGGTTCACCTGGTTCACCTCATTCACCTTGTTTACTTGTTTCACCTG
>JARVJO010000394.1:1085255-1102267 GCA_031762555.1 Cynodonichthys magdalenae | reverse complement strand
TGGTTCACCTGGTTCACCTCATTCACCTTGTTTACTTGTTTCACCTGGTTCCCTTGGTTCACCTCATTCACCTGGTTCATCTGGTTCACTTGGTTCACCTGGTTCACCTCATTCACCTGGTTCACTTGCTTCACCTGGTTCACCTCATTCACCTTGTTTACTTGGTTCATCTGGTTCACCTGGTTCACCTGGTTCACCTAGTTCACCTCATTCACCTGGTTCATCTTGTTCATCTGGTTCACTTGGTTCACCTAGTTCACCTCATTCACCTGGTTCACTTGGTTCACCTCATTCCCCTGGTTTATCTGGTTCACTTGGTTCACCTCATTCACCTGGTTCATCTGTTTCACTTGGTTCACTTGGTTCACCTCATTCACCTGGTTCATCTGTTTCACTTGATTCACTTGGTTCACCTCATTCACCTGGTTCACTTGGTTTCCTTGATTCACCTGGTTCACCTGATTCACCTTGTTTACTTGGTTCACCTCATTCATCTAGTTTACCTGATTCATCTCATTCACCTTGTTCACCAGGTTCACTTGGTTCACCTCATTCACCTTGTTTACTTGGTTCACCTCATTCATCTAGTTTACCTGATTCACCTCATTCACCTTGTTCACCAGGTTCACTTGGTTCACCTCATTCACCTTGTTTACCTGGTTAACCTGGTTCACCTGGTTTTACCTCATTCACCTGGTTCAACTCATTCACCTGGTTCACCTGGTTCAAACGATCACAGGTAAAACCATGATCACTTCCTCTCTGCAGGATGGTGATCTTGATGCTCAGTGTAGTTTTAGTGAACCAGGTCTGATGTTTTATTTAAAGGCTCTGTCCACCAGTGTTCGTCTAATTTTAATCACAAGTGTTCTCTTTGCTCTTCCTCTTTATTAATGTAATCTTTCATTGTCATCGTCTTCATAATTCTCCCTTTCATCTTCATTTTCCTCGTCCTTATTATTGTAATCCCCCTCCTCCTCCTCATCTTCAGAGTAACCATCAGTGTTCTCATCTCCTGATCGTTGCCCTGAGTCCTTCCTCTCCTCATTAGCCTTATCGTTATCATCCCCTTCATCTTTCTCCCTTCCCGGGGTCCTTAATCTCATTAGTTCTGTCATCTCCTTCATCCCGAGCCGTGATCCCGGCCCTCGTCCTGCAGTTCAGCAGGTGAACGTTAGAAAAAGCTGCCTCCACGCTGCGTCGCCGCGCTTCATTCACATTCATACGCTAATGTGTGGAGGAGGCTTCAGGCTGCGCGAGCAGAACCTCAGGAGGCTCATTCAGCAGTCGAACACACACACGCGCACACACACACACACACACACACTGGCAGAAATAAAGAAGCAGCTCTGCAGAGATAAAACAGAACAATGAACAACAGTTTCTGAGTATCAGTCACATTATTTTATCAGCCTCTCTGCTCCATGAAGACTGGAATCCCAAACCTTTGATGACGATGATGAAGGTTATTCTAGGATTATAATATATTGAGTTTTTAGAGGATTAGAAGATGTACTTTTAACATAAAGACTTGTTTCTGTATTAAATGTCTCCCGAACTGTAACTTTAATATTCTTCCTTTCTTTTTCCCAGAATGCCATCCTTCATGCGAGTCCTGCAGTGGGGCGGGGCCTCTGTCATGCACGTCCTGCCACGCCAACAGCGTCCTGTTGCCCTCGGGTCTTTGTGCCCCTAAATGTCCCGTTGGTTACTACGACAACGGCCGTCGAATCTGTCAGGGTAAGACCCGACAGAACCACAACATCCAGGTTTTAGCTCATGATATGTAAAACTAGCTGCGTTTTAGCCTTTTTTGTGTTAGCTGAGGCTGAGCAGCTATGGCGGCCATCTTGGACAGGGCTTACACAGAAAGATGTTTTGGATAAATCTTTTTTTTTGCCTTTTTGAGGCAACGTTTTCTTCACCAGGACTAACTGAAGCATAATCTGCTAACCGCCGATGTTACTGTTGTTCATCAACTCACACAAGAGTAAAAAAACTCTGTAGTCGTCACATTGGTTGTTGTTTTCTTTGAAACGATTCCAAAAAGCTTCAGTATCAGAGGGAACGAGCGCTGTTTCACTCACACGGCGTTGTGTAAACAGAACCGTAGATTTGAACTCTCAAAACGTTAAACAACACTTCTAAATAAAATAAACTCATTAAACCTGTCCTGTGCACGTTGGACATTTAGCATCAGAATGGCCACTTTAATGATTTACTGGTTTTATCTCTCAGTTAATGAGTTTCCAGGCTGACGTGTTGATTAAATAATAGAAACGTTCCAAAATCCAATTTATTTCCGGCTCGAACAGAAACAAAAAGGATTAAAAAAAAAAACAAGAGGATGAATATGAAACAGTGTTTATTTGAAACCAAAACAAATCCAAACCAAGAGCAGCTCGTGTTTTTGCTTTGAATGATACATCTTCAAGGATGTTTTGTGATTTATATTTAAACGATTTGATGGAACAAAAAGACAAATCCTTGTTAAATAATGAATCCGGAGCCAAATATGGAAATATGTTTCTGTCAGAGCTGTGGAGTTGTTTAATTTAATCTTTTCCACGACTTTGAGAAAAATTAGTGGTTTTAAAAGTTCTATCGCTCACCGCCTTGTATGACCTGCTAGAGCTCAGAGTATGTGTTGAGAAGGACTCTCAGCTACTACCACACCAAGTTTCACCACAATATCTGTGAAAGTTTCAATAAAATCCATTAAAGTACACTTGTTTTTTTTTTTTTTTTGTAGTTTAATTCTTTCATAGGTTTTAATTCGACACTGGGGTTGAAATCTGTTCAAAACGTATCAAATATATAGTTTCTGTTTGACATTTTCAGCCTGAAATACTAATAATCTTTGAAAATAAGATGTGAAATATAAAAAAAAAATCCAATTATCAAACTGTCACCAAAGCCTGAAGTGTGTCAGCTGATCTCAGGTGTTATTCTCTTCTCTCACTCTCAGCTCTGACTTATTTATCCACCGTTTTTTAATAATTTTTTTTATTTTCTTTTGTCAGAATGCGACAGTCAGTGCCGGACGTGCGACTCGGCCGGCGTCTGCACCTCCTGCCGCGACCCGACCAAGGTTCTGCTGTTCGGAGAGTGCCGCTACGACAGCTGCGCTCATCAGTACTACCTGAACGGCACCGACCGGACCTGCAGAGGTACTGCTGCTGATTAATAACCAGGATGTTTCCTTCGCCCTTTATGATATTCAGAGATGACTCTGCTGCCTGTAGTGAAGGAGGGCGGGAGGGGTTTATGGACTCCATCAATCAAAGTAATAAACTCCGGGTCCAGATATGTAAATGATTCCAACTATTGTGCATCTGTGTTTTAACATCTTCTGCACAAAGCAGCTGACGGATGAGGCTCACAGAAAATATACAATTCTTTCCTCCTGAAGCCTCCAGATGTGCCCTGATCCTCTCAGAGACCCAAACGTATCTCTGCCAACAGCTAAATTTATCACAATATAAGTGTTTATCAGTCGGTATCAATAATTATTGATTAGTTTTACGTATCTGAAATAAGGACCAGGAGAAAAAAGGATGATTAATGCTGCCAAACTGGTGACATCACCTTTTTTCTTTTATCCACACTTTCCTCTTGAGTTGTTTATCTATATTAATCACAAGTATCACAATATATTATTATTATTATTATTATTTTCTATTATTTTTCATGAAACCAGAGGGTTGAGAGAGCAGTGACCTGATCCCCTCAGGTGGGTGGGAACACTGATTACACTCATATATGGGAGGATCTGGTTGGGCGATCACTTCCTAATTCTAGTCAATGATCACTTCCTGTCAGTTTTATTCAAATCTGTCCAGTGGTTTATGAGATATTTTACTAACAGACTGACAAACGTTGGCAAAAATGACACCAAAAGAGGCTTAAAGAAGCCAGAAAATGATCCAAATCCTTCAGACTAAATCCAGTATATTAAAATCCAGTTTTCCTCAGTTTGTCTCTTAAACCTGGTCCTGGACTCTGGAAGTTCTGTTCATCCTAAATAATGTTTAATCCGACTCACAAACCCTCCAGATGTGCAGCAGGTGAAAATATCGAAATGTGTCTGAAAATCTATTAAATGTGTCTCTGTTGTTTTTATCTGCCTGTGCTGAAATCACCTCTAATCCAAACCTGCTCCTCCTGCTCTCCCTCCTCCTCGTCTTCCTCCTGCTCCTCCTCCTCTCCCTCCTCCTCCTCTTCCTCTTCCTCCTGCTGCTCCTCCTCCAGAATGTGACTGGAGCTGTAACGCCTGCAGAGGTCCTCTGCGGACCGACTGCCTGCAGTGCATGGAGAGCTACGTTCTGCAGGACGGGTTCTGCTCACCGGGCTGCTCCGCCGGCTTTTATCAGGACGGAGACGGCTGCTTCGGTCAGTCCAACACCAGGCTTCTTTCACATCAGCCGAACTTTGGCTGATTTCCAGCTCCATTCTTATAATCTAGTTTTGATTAAAGCTGTTAATCAACAGCATCAGGGTTCCCCAGGAGATGGTTTCATAAAAATATGAACCTTGATGACGATTTCTTTAAATTGTTCCTGCTGATCTGAACAGAAACGAGTTTGAAGCTGAAATGTTTACTTGGTTAACGAGGACATCTGGAGACGTTTGAATGAGACAAATATGGAGGAAAACAACACTCAGTTTGTTTGAAAAAGCAATAAACAGCTGAGGTTTAACTAAACAGAAGCTAAAGTTAGCAAAACAATAAGTAAAGGCTAAAATCTGAAAAAGCACAGTTAAAGCCCAAAACTTACAAAATGTTGATGAAAAGATAAAATAAACAAATTTGTAACTAAAAACAAAGATAAGCAAAACTAAAATGAACAAAAAATACCTAAAAACTGAAAATATTACTTAAACAGATGCTAAAATTAGCAAAACTAGCTAAAAACTTGAACTCACATAACTCAGAAAGTTAAAATAGGCTAAACGATGGCTAAAAGCTACAATTAGAGACATTAGTTAGAAGCTGCTATGTGAAAAATCACAACTAAAAGTAAAAGTTATAAAAAAGTTAAAAGCTAAAACAAAACAGCAAAATGCTACAAACAGCTAAAATTGAAACAACTCAAAACAATAATTAGCTAAACACATGATGAAAGGTAAATAAGCAAGATTGTAGTTAAAAAAATTTAAATGCGCTAAATTCTATTTTGATTTTAGCTAAATTGTGGCTAAAAGCTACAATTAGAAGAACAATAGCTAAAAGCTAGCCAAAATATGCAATTAGCAAAATGGTAGGTAAAAGCTACAATTTAGCTAAAAGTTAAAATTAACAAAATAGTGGCTAAAGATAAAAGTAACTAAATGGTAGATTAAAGCCGCAATTAGCACAACATTAGCTTAATCATTCCATTAGCAAGATAGCATCTAATAGCTAAAAGTAGCAAAATAAACTCAAATAAAATCAGTAAATTCAGACGTTAAAGTTGAACTTGAGGTTTTAAGGATGGAGCTGCTGCTTTTTACAACAAATGTTCAGTAAGAATAAATAAATTTAGTGGATTAAAGAAGTGGATCTGCTCTGGAAGGAAAACAAGTTACTTCAGAGCGAGTTTTGCTCCGTATATGAAGACTGTGGAGATAAATGATGAGGAGAGTTCAGCTAATGATGCAAAAAATATTATTTTCTGCAGAAAATAGTCGACTGTTCTGAATCATTTACCACAAAAACAATGAGACACAAATGTAACGAGGGAATTCTTGTTTAATGTGCAGAATTTTCTCTGTTGTCTAAATATTTTCTTTTGTTTTTTTACACTTCTCTCCACCTCACTTTATTTAAATCTTGTTGTTTTATTAATTTCTTTTAGGTTTTAAACAGTTTTTGTTTGTCCTAAAATATGTTTTGAGAGGCTGAAGTTTTATAATAATCACAAATTAATTGTTTATCATTTTATAATTGACATCAAAATATTATCCAATAATACCATGTTTAGAGTGTCGAGAGTATTTTTACACATTCAGTGTGTATACTTAGTGTGTATCCTGAGTGTGTATTCTTAGTGTGTATACTTAATGTATATTCTGTGTACTTTGTGTTTTCAGCCTGTGATGATGACTGTATGACGTGTCGGGGTCCTGGACGCTGCCTGGACTGTCAGCCTCCGTACGGTGTCCTGCAGGGACAGTGTGTCCTCCAGTGTGGCAGGAACTATTTCCTGGAAGTCGCCTCTAAAGTCTGTAAATGTAAGAACTTTTTGTTTGTATTGTAGGAAAAGTTGAAATGATTCTCTGTTGAACCGTCTTTAACTGAATCTGCAGCTTGCTCGTCTGACTGCGCGCTCTGCGACGGCGTCGGACGCTGCAGCGTTTGTCATGATCAGACCTTCCTGATGAAGGGGTACTGCACCCCCGACTGTGGACCCGGGTACTTCAGTGATCTGAAGACCAGGACCTGCCATGGTAAGAACTGTGCTGCTTTATGAAAATCTGATTTTTCTTAAAGGTCCCAGAGTTCTGATCAAACTGTAGAAAAACTTCTTTGACCTTCTGAGGTAAACAGGAAGTTAAATTTAAACTTTACTGAATCTGTTCAAAACTGAAATAAAAACTCAAAAGACTCAAAATAAATGAATTACATCCAGGTAGAAAACAGCTGAGCATCAAAGGGAAAATACAGCTGCTGATAACAAGGCAGAAGTTTTAAACAGCTGAAATGTTTGTCTGAAAGTACAGTAATAGTACTACTACTTGTAGTATTAGTATAGAAAAGATACTACTAATATTATTAGTACTGCTAGTAATAACAGAGTCGTAGTTCTAATAGTAATAGTAGATCTTGTGCTAATATAGTTATAGTACTTATATTAGTATTACTAATATTATTGCTAGTACTAATACTTTAAGTATAATTACTACTAAAACTACTAGTTCTATTATACTAAGCGTACCACTGCTAGTACTTTTAATAATACTATTATTATTACCAGTATTATTGTACTAATAGTACTGCTAATAGTGCTAACAGTACTAATACTAATACTACTCATATTACCAATACCACTAGTTCTGTGGTACCAATAAAGTTCCTACTAATACTAATACTACTCATATTACTAATACTTCTAGTAATAAAGTAATGGTACTTATAGAACTAGTAGCACCTATACTGATGCAGCTATAGTACTAGTATTATTACTACTTTACTAGTACTATTACTGTTACAAGCACTAATACTAATAGTCATGTTTAATTAATAGTTGTATTAATACTATCACAATTACTAATACTATTACTAATACTACTAGTCTTTTTATAATAATAATACTATTAATAGTACTAATACTACTAGAACTACTAATATAGTAATGAAACTACTAGTTTTATTACTAATACTATTGCTAAAGCTGTTGTTTTTGCTACTAATACTATTACTAGTAGTACTAGTAATAGTGCTATTAAAAGTACTGGACCTACTGTTACTAATAGTATTGTTAATAATTGTGTAGTACCAGTACTAGTAGTGATATTACTATAGAAGTACACAGACAAACATAAGATTTCTCACATGTTCATGTGAATCTTTTTATGTAAAACTTTACATTTTAAACTCGTCACTTCGGTCAGAATGAAATATTTCTGCTGCCGTTCAGATAAATCCTGAATAATAACTCCGTACGCGTGGAGCTGTGAAGATTATGGGATAGAGGAGCTTTTTAAAGATAATTAAAGAAGAGCTGAAGATGTGAATCAGCTCCATCATCATCATCACTGACTCTCTTTGATGTTTCAGGTCCAGTTAAAGTTTCAAACAATATTTTTTTCAGCAGTTCCCAGATTAATCAAACAATGGGCCTCATGCAAGAACATTTTCATATTCTAATCCTAAATTTCTCTTACTTTTGTTCGTACGAACGGTTCTTACGAACATGTCACACCAGATTCAACAAATGCTTCTATCTGCAGGAAAAGTGTGTAAATGAGCAGCGTAAACATGATGAATCCCACCTGTTCGTATTCAGGTGCTCGTGCACGAGGAGAGGAGATTAACATAAATAACTCCCCAAAAACACCATATAAGGCTACGCTTCCTGCCCCACGTATGAGGAAGTGTTCGTTCATGAAAATGATATCGCAAATAAAAAGAAGAACGTAACAAGTTCAGAGACTGAAGTTTAGAGATCCAGAAAATAAAATCTGTCATTATTAACAGCGTCAGCTGACCTGATAAAGCCGAGAGATGAACTGATGATGCTGTTAATGTCATGTCTCCTGTGGGTCGTATACAGTCAGAGAAATAAAAACCTAAATCAGATTCATCTCTCTCTAGTCCTGCTCCGGTTTTCCTTCGGTCAAATATTTTTAATTCAAGTGTAAACATTTGTGTTAAATAATTTTCCTTTATAAAGTTATTAGTGAAGAAAATCCATCTGGGTAACAGCAGACAGCTACACATAAAATATACCACAGGTCTGGACCACACGGGAATTTTGTTTGTATCTGAAAAAATCTTATAATATGAGAACATTGGTGAATGATAAGTTCTCCTAAATCACTCGTACCACAACTTAAGAACAAATCTGTTGTATGAACGGTTCTTGCACGAGGCCCACTGAGCCCTCCAGGAGCCACACCTGTAAAGCTCCTCGTTAGAGATGTCTAATTAATTCAGCTGTTTGTTTAAGTTAGCAGCAAAAGTTTCAGTTAATAACACACACAAAAAACAAACAGCTTCCAAACTAAATATTGTAATTGTTTATTTTATTCCTCAGCCTCTCAGGATCCAGTGTCTTACATAACATCAGCATTAATGCTCCGTGATTAAGTGAAACTGGGATCTGCTCCTAAATAATGTAGATGACCAGAAGATGCCACACGATGGAAAGCCCCGGTGGCTTGTTGCTAGGCAACAGGAAGGCTCACCAAAGCTTTCAGCCGGGTTTTATTATTTTTTTTAACGAACAGTAAAATCCCACCGCCGAGTCCGGAGAGGATCCGTTGGTTAAATCTTAATGTCCACTCAAGGCTGCAGCTCTCAATTCTTCACTGTTTCTGCAACTAAATACAATTAAAAATATATAACGTAAACTTCAAAGACCTCTCAGAAACGATGATTCTCTTTAAAATCTTGCCTGAAACTGAAAAAACTGAACAATGATGGTTCTTAGTTTTGGAGTTTCAGCATCTTGGGGTTTTAAAGGGAACCTCGACCATTTGATAAACATTTACTTCATCTATAAAAACAAGACTGTTAAACTACTGTAGGATGTTTATAAATAAAAAATATTTATACGTATGTTGTCACACAGACCTGGGCTGTGTCCAAAACAAGAGGCCGGTCCTCTGAAGGCTGAATTCATCGGCCACTGAATTCAATGGAGGCTGTCCAAATCTGAAGACTCCTCCGATGCGGCCGACAAATCTGTCCTTCCTTTGCCCTGAATTGAAGGACTGGTCCGATGGATCCTTCCCGGCCCACCATATCCCATGTTACTCTGGGGGCCGACCGGAGATTTTGTTTGCTCGTAATGGTGGATGATGCAAGAGAAAAGAATACTCTTTAAAAAAAAATCTGCCGGGTGTAAAAATTAAAAGTTTCAAGGGGTTGTGTTGTTAATACATTTATCATTTGTATAGACATGTTTTTAAATATTATTTTTGTCAGAAAAAAAAAACGATCTGGTTTACAGAAATAAACATGCCCCTACAGCAGGTCCATAGTTCTTAAATATTGCCTTTAAGTTAATTTTTCTGTTTTGTGATTTTAATAACACTAATATATTGATATTTTCTAACTTTGATCTAATTTAGCTTCTGTTTAGCGTTGCCACGGTTGCTAGGCAACAGTGAGTACGCAAGGGTAAGGATGGGAGGCTAGCTAATAGGCAAGCTAATACATATATGACATTAGCTTCTTAGCCAATACGACTGACAATATATGGCATTAGCTCCATACAAACATATTGTTAGCTCACAATCTTCTTTATATATATGTATATATATATATATATATATATATATATATATATATGTATATGTGTGTATATGATGGCCAGAGCTTAAAGATATAATGTTAGCTCCAAAGCTACTATATATACAGTAGGGAAAATAGTATTTGAAACACTGCTGATTTAGCTAATTGTCCCATCAACAAAGAATGGAGAGGTCTGAAATGGTTATTGTATCTACGTTTTAACTGTGAAAGACAGAATCTAGAAAAAATCTAGAAAAAAACAATCCAGAAAATCACATAAATCAAATAATTAATTTGCAATTCAAACACAAAATACAACTTTATTTTCACACATTATAGCTTTTTAGCCGTGACTCTTTGTTTTATTCTCAACTGGAAGTCATCATCATCTTCATCCCCATTATGCATTTTGGGGATGAATCAAAATAGCGATGTGCTTAAATGAAAAATGTAATAAACACAATTTTTTCAGTAATTAGGAGTTTTTAGAGTTTTTTATAGTAGAGAAATAGTAAATACTACGGTCAACGTATGAAAGAAGTCAGATTCCTGTGAGGGATGAACTACATTCCTGCAGTTGGATCACTGTAAGTAGTATTAACTGAAAACCACTGCAGCCGCTTCTGTAAAATATTTCACAGACGGAGTTAATGCTTCTGGAAGTTGTTGGAACAGACGGCTAATATCAGCTGACGAGTGGAGCTTCCTGTTAATTGGTTCTCATGAATAACAAAAAAAAAATGTAGCCTGCAGAGCTGCAGAGTCGTTAACTTGAACTTTTTTTATTCTGTTATCTTGAAAAATGGGTGTGAACCTAAAAAAAAATGTCCCGAGGCCTCCGGGTGAAAAAGTGTGGCTGTGAAAGAATTCATGAAAAGTGACAAAGTGTTATTCAAACAGAGAAATATATTATTCTGCTCCCTTTGAGATAAATGCCCTTTTTCTTCTGAAATAATTATTATTTTTAGCCTAAAGGCCTAAATTAATTCATGAGTCAATCAAATAAAAAGCAAAGAAAGCCTTTTAGCTTTTTTTTCCTTCCAGCCGACAGAAAAGAAGTTCAACATTAAATCGTACACTTGTCCTCATTTGTAAGTAAAATTATACGTCTGAAAGTTTGATGTTTAAAGGAGATTATAACCAGATTACAGCCTTTAAAAAGTTCACCAACAAAGTTCATTCAGGTCCAATTAAAACTGTTTCCTCACAGAGGCTCCTCCCACATATAGATTTATTCAAACTGATGCTCCTACAAAATAAAACAATAATTAAATATACTGATGATAATTAGAAGACTTTTATTTTATGATTCATGAAACGTAAATAAGTGAAGACAGTCCACAGAAAACTCTCCTGTGTGTCCAATTATGAGATAGTCCACAGGAATTTGTCCTCTGTGTCCACTCAAAAGAAAGTTCACAGGAAGTTGTCCTGTTTGTCCGATTAAAATCCAGCTTTTATTTTTCCTCAGTCAACACCTTCAATCCTGTCCTGCTCGTTAACGGTTCCCTGCTGGTCCCTCTTGGTGGTTCTGTCCCGCTGCTGCCCGTCCTGCTGCAGGTGAAGGACCAGGACAGTCCGTCCCAGCGGCTGCTCTTCCAGCTCGTCCACCGTCCCACCAATGGACAGGTGGTCCTGTCCACGGGGACGGGCCTGCAGGAGCTGGGCACTGACGACACTTTCACCTGGGCCGACCTGGATCTGGGTCGGGTCCAGTTCAGACACCTGAAGGACAAGTCCAGGTGAGAAAACTTCACTTTTATAAATGTCTAAATATATTTAAGCTCCTCCCCTTCAGTTCCAGCTGTGTAGTTTTTATTTTTGTTCTTTTATTCAGTTTCTATAAACCGACAGATAAAAACATTTGTCTTTAAAACTCTGCTTGTCAAGTAGCTGCTCTGCTTGTTTCATCCCTTCAAAATAAAGCAGATGAACAAATTCATCCCTTCAAAATAAAGCAGATGAAGGAATTAATTTATTGTTTGGACCAAAGAAGCAAACTGACGATGAATTAGGGAAATTACGACCCACCGATCGTTTGGAGCTGTTACAAGCTCTCAGATCCCAAATGAAATGAAGATAAAATTACTGCCGTATTTTTCAAATTACACTGAGTGTTGGATAATTCCTGCTGATCGACTCCAACATCTGTTGTTGTTGTTTTTTCCATTTTCATCTCTAAAAACCAACAAACTGATAATTAAAAAACAAGCTTTAACCTCCCAGATTCTTCTCTGTTTTTTCAGGTCAGAAACAAATAACCTGACTGTTTGGTTTGTTTTTTCAAATATTTGTCAAAATGTACGTTTACTTTATTTTAAAAAGTAAAAAACCTTTATTATGCTTTGGAGTTTTAGAGCTCTAATAGTTTCTGACTTACTGTAAACTAATAATGAAGTTTTATTTCAGAGCAGAATATTTCAGCAGCTCCTGAAGCTGAATAAGAAACTTCAGGGAATCCTGCAGGGGTCAGATTATTCATCATCTTTTTGATTCAAACATCTACTTTTCCTCTCAAAAATCTGAAAGTTTTCATTAAATTTTGCTGTTTTTTTTCTTAATATATTATAGTTTTACCAAAATCACACCAAATTAAAAGAAAACATGAGTTCTATGATTAAAATCTATAAAATCTTTTGCGTCAAAGACAGAGTCAAGTTCTTTTAGAGTCTTATCACCACTTTGGTCTTTGAATAATGTGTCCCAAATGTCCCCCCCTGTCCTCCTGTCCTTTTGCCCTCCTGTCCTCTTGTCCTCCTGTCTCTTGTCTCTGCACAGGACCGGGGAGTTCACCCTGCGTGTCTCAGACCCTCAGCTGTTTTCTGAACCGGCAGCTGTTCGTGTTCGAGCCGTGTCCGTGCAGGTAAACCATCACTTCCTGTCCGCTCATCATCAGACTGTCACTTGAGCTCGGCCCAAAGGAACCGACTCTCACCTGTTATAAGCGCAGGGGGTGGGGCTTAATGATCTTTTAACCGTAGCTGCAGGTGGGCAGCAGATGAGACGTTCCTCAGCTCAGCCCCCCTGCATCTGCTTCCCATCAGTTTCCTCAGGAGAAATTTCAGGGTTTGTTTTTGCCTCACCGACGTGTTCAAGACTTACAAACGTCCAGCTTCAGCCTCTTTCAGCCACTTTCAGCAGCCGCCATCTCTGTTTTTATATTGGGTGAAGTCGTCCCTCCTCTGACGTCTTCATACTTTCTGCAGAACAAGATTTAACCTCCTAAGATCTGGCGCCACATATGTGGACAAAAATGCATTGCAATGCAAGAGTTCGGATCTTAGGAGGTTAATATATTTTTTACTTGTTTATTTCCCTGTGAACAAGTAAAAATAAAAAATAACTGAAAATAGCAAAAGTCTAGCTAAAAGAAGCAACAAGCTAGCTAGAGGCTAAAATCAAAACAATCGACCTTAAAACTTCAGGGAGCAAAGTAGCAAAAAGGCAGCTTGAAGCTAAAGGCACAAAACGGTTAAAAAAGAAAAAGAAAGTGACAATCTTTTTTATTAATTTATTTTTTAGATTTTTAGCTAGTATCTGAAAATAGCAAAAGCCTAGCTTAAATAATTAACAAGCTAGCAAAAAGCTAATAGTAAATAATGCTTGCTAAAAGAAGTAAAATAGTAAGTCGCAAAAAATGAGCAAAACTACTGCAGCAAAACCCTACAAGACAGATAAAGACTAAAAGCAGAAAAATGTTATCTAAAAGTTAAAAGTAATAAAAAGGCAGCTTAATGCTACATGTACAAAAATGTGCAAAACTAAAAATAGCAAAAGCCTAGCTAAAAATATAAACAAGCTAGCTAAAAACTAAAAGTTCAAAAATACTAGCTTAAAGTTAACAGTAGCAAAAAGCAGCTAGAAGCTAAAAGTAGAAAAAGGCAACCTAAAAGCTAAAAACATTGAAACACAAGCTAACAGCCAAAAGTATCAGAATAGTCTCTAAAAACGAAGTGTTTGTGTGTTCTGTTAGTAAAATATTTTCTGAGCAGGGGGATGTATTTTAGTCGCTGGATGTTCCTTTAGAGCCAGCCCTGTTCAAGATGGCCGCCACAGTCTAAAAAGGCTTGTTAAAAGAGTCTAAAATCTGCATCTCAAACATGAAGGTCTGAACCCGGAGGAAGAGGACGGTGAGCTGAGGAGGAACTCACATCCTTCCTCCCAGCAGGACGCCTCCTCGTCTGTCAGGTTTTGTTATTCAGATGAGGCTTTTCTTCGGCTCTAACTGGGTTTTAGATTCGGCTGAATGCAGATTAATGAAGCTGCTGTTTAAGCTCCTGCTGCGCTGCAAACAAACATCTGAACATTCTGCAGCTTCCTGTCGGCGTGATGAGCTCCCAGCAGCTAACAATGTTTTTAAAACGTTAATTATTATTTTAATACCTTCATCTTCTCGTCTCCTTTCACTTCCAGCCTCCCAGAATCGTCACCCTCGCTCCGTTGACCCTGGAGGCCCGCGGCGCCACGGCGACCGTCACCAAGTCCGTCCTGCACGTCGAGGACCCCGACAACCCGGCTGACGTCCTGGTCATGGTCCTGGAACCGCCCCGCCGGGGCCGCCTGACCCGTCTCCACGGCGACCGCTCCCTGAGCAGGTTCAAGCTGGAGGAGCTCTCCAGGGAACAGGTCCGGTACGTCCACGACGGCTCGGAGGAGGGCGAGGACCAGGCGGTGCTGCAGGTCAACGACGGCCACAGCTACCAGAACATTCTGCTCCGGGTCCAGATCCTCCAGAAGGTATTTTATTATTTATTAAACCAAGATTTTAGATTCAGAATTTAACAGATCTGACTTATTTAGCAAAAAGTCTGAAATCATCAAAACTAGAAGCTTAAAATTAATAAATAAACCGGAAAAAATACAATATTTGACCTCTTTGAAAAAGAAAACAGTCAAATATTCTTCTAATTCAGTATTTTCATTAAAAAACACATTTAAAAGTTTCTCAAATATTTAATTTAATCAGAAGCAAAGTTCTCAGTCACTGTTTTAGGTTTTATAAAACTTTAATTTCATTTAATTTCTACTGTGACACAAAATGACAAAAATTATATTTTATTTATTTATCTTTAAACTTAGATAAAAGGAAAAGTTAAGTAAAATGTTAAGCATTTTTAAATACATAAAAACTAATTGTTTTCACCTTTTTATTCAACATACTTCAGGATTTAATGTTTTCTTTTTAAGAATTCAGATATCTTTATGAAATAAAGCAACTAAATTAAATTAAATTAACATTCAGTTGCATCAACTCGAGCTGATAACTGTCAAAAGATTTCTGAGAAACAACAAATCTGATCAGGTTTCTAGAAAAAAACAAACAGTTTTCATTTCTGGTTAAGTTTTTTAATCAAGGGGACGCAGTTATCTTGCAGCATGAGGCAAGAGCTGTGACCGAACAGTAGGCGGGGTCGAGCAGAGATTATGTGGGATCTGCGTTCAGGGCTGGAGACGAGAAACAAAAGTTTCAAGTTTTTGTTTTTAAATGAATTAAAACAGAAAAAATTGACATTTTGGGATGAGTTTTTTAAATCAAAGTTAGCCCAGCCCACCTTCAAACGTCACTAAACAGAAGCTCCTCCCCCTTTTATTGTTTGTCAATTAAACCTTCATACTTTTCTTGTTGCAGAAAAACTTTTATTCCTGTTTTTTTCTGCTCGGTTTGATTTTTGGAGGTCAGCTCTGTTTGTCTGACTGTGCAGATGGTTCGCTTCAGGCTAGACTCCTCTGCTTCTTCCCCTCCTGTAAATCAATAACATCCCACTCACACACACATACACACACACACATAAACACACGCAGGTCGCAGTGATTATTTGCTGTAAAATGTCCTGATTCTGCAGTCTGTCAGACACTCAAAGCCAGACTGACGGATAGAAAAGCTGAAGGAATGTCATCAGCTCGTTATCACCTGACACTACAAACAGCAGGTGATCATATAACTGCTGATTGACCTCAGGTAGCACAAAATACGACACAAAACATATATAAAATCCAAACTTTCTGCTTTAGTTTTCTCCCTGACTTACTGTTGGGCAGCTCGTTCAGTCAACATGTGTGAAGTTTACTGAAGCCTCTCGGGATTTCCTGATATTAAAAGTCTAATTAAAGTCTTATTAGCTGAAACTCCTAAAATGCCGAGCTGTCTGATCTGAGTTTGACTCTCACGGCGGCAGCATCCAGATGGTGTAAATACTTAAAAGATGCAACCAGATGGAGAACTGTCCATCATGAAACTGAGAGGCTCAACGTGGAGAAGAGCAGCACAAGTAGGAGAAATAGAATAAATCACTGTTTCTGCTGTCATTTACTGCAGCTGAACATGAGCTGAACATGAGCTGAACAAGGGCTGAACAAGAGCTGAACATGAGCTGAACATGAGCTGAGCAAGAGCTGAACATGAGCTGAACAAGAGCTGAACAAGAGCTGAACATGAGCTGAACAAGAGCTGAACAAGAGCTGAACATGAGCTGAACATGAGCTGAACATGAGCTGAACAAGAGCTGAGCAAGAGCTGAACATGAGCTGAACAAGAGCTGAACAAGAGCTGAACATGAGCTGAACATGAGCTGAGCAAGAGCTGAACATGAGCTGAACAAGAGCTGAACATGAGCTGAACATGAGCTGAACATGAGCTGAACAAGGGCTGAACAAGAGCTGAACATGAGCTGAACAAGAGCTGAACAAGAGCTGAACATGAGCTGAACATGAGCTGAACAAGAGCTGAACATGAGCTGAACAAGAGCTGAACAAGAGCTGAACAAGAGCTGAACAAGAGCTGAACATGTGCTGAACAAGGGCTGAACAAGAGCTGAACATGAGCTGAACAAGGGCTGAACAAGGGCTGAACAAGAGCTGAACATGAGCTGAACATGAGCTGAACATGAGCTGAACAAGAGCTGAACAAGAGCTAACCATGAGCTGAACGAGAGCTGAACATGAGCTGATCATGAGCTGAACAAGGGCTGAACAAGAGCTGAACATGAGCTGAACATGAGCTGAGCAAGAGCTGAACATGAGCTGAACAAGAGCTGAACAAGAGCTGAACATGAGCTGAACAAGAGCTGAACAA
>JARVJO010000394.1:1066453-1077634 GCA_031762555.1 Cynodonichthys magdalenae | reverse complement strand
AACAGGCAGCCGCCAGGCCGGGCCGGCACACGCCCAAGCGCCCAGCCCCAGGTACCGAGAGCCACCAGCGCCCCGGCAGGCAAGGGCACACCCCACCAGGGGGCATAGCGGCAGGGCAGGGGGGCCGAAGCCCCAGATGTTTGCTGAACTAAACAGAAAGAAGCTGAAATAGCCACTAAAATGTGAATTTAGCTCAATGAAACTAACTTTAGCTAATGACAGCTCAACATTAGCTAAAACTCCAGCAAATAGTTGAATATAGCAGAAAGCAACAAAATAGTGGAGAAAAGCAGAAGAATAACAGAATAAAGTAGATATAGCTGAAATAACAGAAGCTAAAGTGAGCAAAAAAGAATCTGAAATTAGCACAAGGAAGTTAAAAAAGCAGAACCAGAACAAGGTTAGGTGCAGAACAAGGTTAGGTGATATAAAGATTTAGAAACATTTTGAAGGATTTTAAGGATGTTGAAAACAGCTCCATTCATTTTCTATGGGAAAAATTGTGGCCAAAAAAGTGAAATAGCTAAAAAAAAAAAGTATAAATAGCTGAAATACCAAAAGTCATAGCCAGAATATCCTGAAGGAGCTGAACGTTTTGATAAATGAATTGTTAAAAAACACAAAAATTGCGGAACAAGATATGGTCCAATAAACATAGGAACAAAAACCTGATCTGAACAGTGTGAAAGTTTGTTCAGCTTTTACAATCAGCTAAAGCTGCTCTCTGCAGGTTTGGAAAAGCTGTAATCTTTAGCGTTTTTGTGTGTAATAAGCAAAGTTTAGCTTGTTTTCTGGCACCTTTAAATCACTTCTCTTAAAAACAAAATGTGAACCGAAGGCTGCGCTCTGTGTTTTCAGTCCTGCTGTCATCGTGTAACTGAGTTGCCATAAAGTTTTTTAGTTGTTTTTTTTCTTTCTTGTTAGAAGTTCATGAAATTGTCCCGTCCCCAGTGGGACGAGGAGAGACGAGGTTGTCTTTACAGCAGCGTGTCGGTCCAGGCGGGCAGCCAGCTCCATGTTTTATGGATGATCCGGACTCCGTCTCAGCAGAGTCGTTTATTTCTGGTTCCGTGGACGGCGGCCAAGAGCTGCTCGTCTGGCAGCGGCTCGGCTCGCAGAGCGTCTCCAAAGCCCTCTAAAGGTCGGCTTTTACACGTGTCTCCTCGTTTTTTTTTGTTTTTGTTTTTCTGAACGCCGTGACTCAGGAGAAGAGTTGTTTATTTGTTTTTAAACAGTTCAATCAGACGGAACTTTTAAACGTCAGGAGTCTTTAAAGTCTCAATCGCCCTCTGCTGAATGTGTCTGCGTGTTCATTGTGTTAGCAAAATATCTCTTAACAAGTGGCAATTTTTAATGGAACTTGATCAGAGGACTTAGTTAACTTTTGAAAAACCCCCAGTTCAAAATGGCTGCTACTGCTAATGCACCTTAGCAACAAAAATAGACACAACTCAGCTGATTTTATAGATACTGAGCTAAAAGATGGGGTGGTAGTAGCTGAGAGTCATCCTCAGTTTAAATATTACATCGATTTATGAAGTTTGCTGTTTATATTTCCCTCCCAAGTTATAAAAATTGTTGGTTGTACATATTTGTGGTCGTCACAAATAAAAAAAAATTCTTCTTAAAGTGGAACTTACACCCCTGTGAAAGGATGACTCCGCCCCAAGGCAAAAAAAAGTGTGTGTGTGTGTGTGTGTGGGGGGGGGGGGGGGGTGGCCAGGATGAGAGATTTTTTTTTTTAAGACGAGAGAATGTGACAGCTAGCTTTAGCTTAATTTGACAAACTAACATTCCTGAAAACCTCTGAATGTTCTAAATAAATGACTTGTAAAGTTTTATGATATACATGCAAACTTGCTGACACAGCAACCTTGTAGTTTGTTAAAAAAATATTGAAGCACAAAGAGGATCTGTAAGTTAATTCAGTTTGTTTCTGACTGATAGACCTCTTGTTTTGCACTGTGGGTGAGGAGAAGGTAGACCAAAATGTTGAATTTTAGTCATAAATAGAAAGGTATTACCCTTAGGGCACAGTTCAGACAGTTTATCTGCAAAAAAAATTATTTTGGGTTAAGTTACACTTTAAGTTTATGATTTTTGTGTGATTTTTAGGTTTGACGTGTTAAAATTGAAGATAAAATTATGGCATGTATGACCTCCCCCACGTACGGAAAGCACCAAGGCACCAGAACTCAGAAGTCACAAGAACAGATTCAGTGTTTTGGGTGGGAGTCCGGAGGGTGGGGGGGCTCATTGGTGGGTCCGATGGAAAACCCTTCATCAGAGATAAATGTTAGATAGATGCTGAACAGTTTTTCAGCATTTTTGCATGTCCAGACACTTTAGATGGAGCCCCCTCCTCAAATATAGGGTCTATTGTAAAATGGTTGGCTGGCTCAGTGTAGGTCAGACACATTTACAATCCTGACAAATTTTATGTTGATCGGTGCAGCCGTTTCTGTGCTAATGTTGAAAAAAAATCACTGAAAAAAATGTTAAAAAAATTACTAACCAGAGCAAAAACATTATGACCCCCGCTTTGCATTTTTTTTTGGGGGGTGGGGGGCATAATAACAGGAAAGTCCCAGATGTGAGGTGGTTCTGAACAGAATGACTCCAAATTAACAAATTTTTAAGGTGAAACATGAATTTCAATTAAACTATTTCTATCTTTTCTACAGAAAGTTTTTCTCCTGTGAAAACTCCACACTTGGCGTCGAGCCGTATTTGTTTTTAAATTATTATTTTATTTGGAGGCAAAATTAAAATCCTACACCCTGAAGATTCTTTCAGTTTCCTGCTCATAAAGCACTAACAATAAATAAAAGTTTTACCTCCCGACTCGGAGCTTCTTTTTGTCTGATGTTTGTTTAATTTGCAGTTTTCCACCTTCGTTCACTCCTTTGTGTTTAGTTAGTTTAAAATTACATGAAGCAAATTCTCTTTTCTTTTCTTTTCTCGCTCCCAGAAGTCAGAATCAAACAAATTAGCGTGAGTTTTTCATCGGCTTTGCACCTGTTTGCAGGAGATTAGAGTGTTTGTCTAACGGGCCAACACAGATCTCACGTGGAGTCAAATAAAAAACTCATTAGATTTATTATCCAAACTGAAAACGAACAAATCGCGCTGCGGGCCTGAGGAGGATCAACAGCTGTAGATCCGAGCAGGATCCTTCAGACCTGGTTCAGCTTCAGGCTCTGAGCGTCCTTGAAGCTCCTGAGAGCGTTATCACCTCCCAGACGAGGCGCAGCCACGCTGACGTACGGCTTTTCTTTGTTTTCGCCTCAACGAAACGTGATTTGGATCGGGAACGCCACAGATGGTCAGCAGGTTGTTATCTGCAAACTCTGCTGGCTCTCACACACACACGTGTCCAACGTAATATTTTATCACCTCAAACCAATCTGTGGTTATCTCCTGCTGTAAATGGAGCGAACCGAATGTTTCTGTTTGTCTACAGATTTAAGACACAAGCAGATTTTTAACAGAATCTCTGCAGGTGTTTGTGCCTCTGCTCAGGTGAGCGATGGTTTCAGGTTGTGTTCAGTCCTGTGATATTGTTACACAATGTGGTCAGATTTAATTTAAATAGTTTAACTGTAGGGTTGTAAATCAGCAGCTTTAACACGATACAATATTATATTGATATGTTTGGATGACGATACGATGTTTACTTATGTCTATGATTGATCGATCCACATCGGACATATGATGACGATATGATCAATATTTTTGTTTTGCCTTGAGGTAATTAAATTATCAATCATTTAACCAATATATTGCTGTTTTGTTGCTCACAGAAAAATGTCCTTTTATGCAATTATTTTGCAAAATGTAACAAAATAGGCCACAAAATTTGTTATTGGATGACTTGTTTTACCTTCTTAGACAATTTGAACAAATCTGAAACATAAAACTGCAACCTAATTGTAACATGGAAGGAAAAACAAAAAAATATTTTCTTTGGTTTGACAAACTTTGAAGCAACAATAAAGACTTGTTTAACCAAAGTACAATAATACGGCAATAAAAAAATACGGTTAGACAGTTAAATATCAGGAATGTTTTTAAATGTTTTTGTCCGCACATACATTTAGTACTCATTTAGTTTTTTGTTTTCTTTCTTTACTAAAATTTAAATAGTGGGACTGTATGTCATGTTTTTAAAACCCATTTATTGAGAAAACAGAAGGGATCTAAGTATAGAACCTTGCGGAACACCATGTAACAATATGCATGTTAATATGGTTGTTTTCTGTAAATGCAAAATATTTTGATTTTGTCATCACAAAACTTAAGATCAGTTGAAGTCAAAACCTTAATGGAGTGTAAAAAAACATTGAGTTGCTTTTAAAAACAAATATTTTCAGATATTATAACTTTCACCTCCGTTCTGACATTAAGATTGGTAAAGTGAAATAAATGTCACAAGTTTCTATTGTGAAGTGAAATAAGTTTTTTCAAACATAAACATAAATAAGTTTTAGTTTATTTCAATGCAGCCTGTCAACATTCCAGCACATGAAAAATGTGTTGTTTTAGAAAGTGATAAAACAAATGATTTTCTTAAACAGCTAAAGTTTTTCTCAGAATTTTACAGGTTCAATCCTCCAGATGAACCAAACCTATTTTTATTTCCACAGCAGGGTGACAGTCTGAGTGAAAAGGTCTGGATTGAAAACCTCCGCGACGGCAGGAGGTTTCTGCTGAAATCGCCTCGAGCGACAATGAGTCATCAGCCGTCTCTGTGAGCGCCGCAGCCGGGCCTGCTTTTTGTTCTGCAGGAGTGGGAAATGGATCAATACGGGTTTCATAAAAATAAGTCTGATTGTCAGGTCCTGCTGTCAGTTCGCACATCAGGAGCCAAAGCTTTTGTAACGTTTTATTTCGGTTCAGGACAGCCGGCGTTGGCTTAGTGTTCAGATGACAGTGAAGCTCGGCTGCTGGACTCCAAAGACTAAGCTCATAGCAGAAATAACAGAGTACAGAAGGCTATAAAAGCTAAAGCTGTTAAAGCTAAAAGAAACAAAACACTAGCTAAAAGCCAAAGGTAACAGAACACTAGCCAAAAGCTACAGGTACAGATTATTACCTGTGGCATTAATATAAATAGAATAGTCAAAAGATAAAAGTAGTAGAACTGTAGGTAAATGCAAGGCTAGATTAAAACTAAAAGCACCAAAAAGCTATCTAAAAGCAACTAAACTCTAACTTAAAGCTAAATGTAGCAAAAATGATAACTAATAACTAACTGCAGAGTGAAGCTGAATCACAAAATAAACCAGAAAAAAATTTTAATTTTACGGTCAAGTCATAGTTACACCCTGTTGGTTGGGTTTATGTGTACTACCGTGCTAGCATGTATCAACCAAATATTAAATTTAAAAAAGTTTTATTATTTGTTTTTCTTCTTAGGACTCTCCTCACGTGGTGTCTGTGCCGAGGACTTGGGTGAAGGAGGGTGGAATGGTGCGACTGGATAAGAAGTACCTGCTGACCCATTATAAAGGTGTCGGCTCTGATGATATTCTCTACACCATCCTTACCTCAGATGGGCAACCTAAATATGGTAAAAACTCAGTTTTAAAGTATTTATTGAGTGAATACTATTTTTTCCTGGTTGTTATTTTTTTATTTGGGTCCCCAACATTTAGCCTTGTGGAACACCATCAAACAGAGATTTAACCCCGCCCATTCTGTTTGTCCAGGTGAGGTTGTCCTGGTATCCATGCCGGCAGACAGTCCACCTGAAGGTTGGCGTCCCTCACTTACCGACTCCCAACACTTTACCTCCACAACCTCGTTCACCCAGCAGGATGTGAACGACGGCACCGTCTGGTATCGTCACTTCGGCTCGGGCTATGAGAGCGACTCCTTCCATTTTCAGGTCGGAGACGATTCTTTCATTTCCTGTTTTCCAACCCTTTATTTCATAAACATAAAACTCAACCCACGAAAGCTTGTCTTGAGCACCATTAATGACTCAGACTGGCTCCAAATCCAGTAGAACTCCAGGTTAACCAACGGGGCTCTGGTCACAATGTTTTTAATGCCAAGAGCTTGTTGCAGCATCTAATCATCTCTCCACCCAGCTCCTAACAGTTTGGCTCAAAGCTTTTCAATTATCAGTGTTAAATTCAAAACAATTCTCCAGTGGCTTGTCTGTTTAAAAAACAACATAGAAATCTGTCTCAAATTGTTGCTGTTTGTCAGTTTTTTTTTTTAAGGGAAGAGATTAAACTCGACAGTTTGTCAGAATGACACGTTTGTTTTCCTCTGATTTATTGTTTTGTTGTTTGAGTGTTTCTGAGCTGCAGCAGAGCACAGTCTCACTCCTCTCCTAAATCTGCACCATTTGAATTATAGAGATCATTTGGTGCTTCTGCAGCCTGGATTTTGGTTTCCTTCCCTCTCTTTTTTGCTTTTTGCTTGTTGTATATCTGGGAAGCTCTTGATATATGCCATGGTAAGTGATTTGTACGTACCATGTAAGCGCTTGGTGATTGGTACGTACCAGCTAAGTGATTAAATACGTACCAGATAAATGCATGGTATGAATTATGTAGGTTCTTGGTATGTACCAACTAAGGGCTTAGTATATACCAAGGGAAGGGCATTGTACGAACAAGGTAAGTGCTTAGTACGTACCAACTAAGTTCTTGGTAGGTACCAACTAAGTGGTACGTATGTACCAACTAAATGCTTTGTACATGTCAACGAAGGGCTTGGTACATATCAACTAAGTAAATGTTACATACCAGCTAAGTTCTTGATACATGCCATGTAAACCCTTGGTACGTACCATGTAAATCCTTGGTACGTACCATGTAAATCCTTGGTACGTACCATGTAAGTCCTTGGTACGTACCATGTAAGTCCTTGGTACGTACCATGTAAGTCCTTGGTACGTACCATGTAAATCCTTGGTACGTACCATGTAAGTCCTTGGTACGTACCATGTAAATCCTTGGTACGTACCATGTAAATCCTTGGTACGTACCATGTAAATCCTTGGTACATACCATGGAATTTCCTGGGACAAACCATGTAAGTTCTTGGTACGACAATGTAGGGGCATGTTACATACATGGATGCATGCATGGTATGTACCAAGTAAGTACCATGTGTATACCTACCTGTAATGTGTATTTCTACCTTTTGTAGTACATCTGAAATTATTAATGGAGTTGTACATTTGACAGACAAACAAGACCACCCTAACTTTCAGTGTTGAATATATTTTGACGTTTTTAACCTTTTTATAAGAGTCATTTTGATGTTTATGTTGAATCAGATCTGCAGCTCAACCAGTGATTTACTGCAGCCACGCCGCTGACTCAGCTCCCAGAGCAGCACATTACTTTTCATGTTGCTGATTCCTCTCTTTGCGATTGGCGTTACTTTCCTTCTGACTGACAGAGCCGGCCACAAGTCCTCAAACTTCATCTCTACCCCCTCCAGAAACTCAGACGACGAGACACGAACGAGTCCCGACAGAATAATGAGAACAAAAATTGGATTCTGAAGGAGCGGCCAAGGCTTCTGCTGCTGCATGAATATCAGGGTCAGGTTTGATGTAAGAGGTGAAACAAAAAGGCTTGTTGTGGCAGAAAGCGTTGTTTTATTCAGGAGGAGAGGGTTAGACTCGTCACCAATCAGCAGCTCAGTTCGTTAATCTCAGAGTTTAATTGAGAAGCTCCTCTAAGACATGAGAAGGGAACAGACCTCAGAGGTCAAAAGTCAAAGTCTGAGCTAAAAAACAGACAGAAAACGAAGATAAGAGCAGAGTTTCTTATTCTCCCTGGGATCAGCAGCTATTAGAGCTCCGTCACACGGTGTTCAGACCTGAACCCCTCAGGGTGGGAGTGATGGCTCCCTGCACTTATAGAAACCTTTTCACCTCAGTGTTTCCATAAAGTGCTGCACAGGGTTTTATCTCATCTGTCAGGACTCAGATTGAAGCTGTTTGTTGCTGTTTGTAGCATCATAAAGGTTTTAAAGCTCAGGTCAGGCAATCACACCTGGTGATATTCCTGTCAGGACTGTTGACAGACGGCAGAACTTCAGCTGAACTGGTTATTACAATAATTATTAGCTTTGGTTTAATATTTGATTAGAATTCAGTCAAATTAAGCTTATTGTTTCTCCTTAAAATCTGCAGCAAACCGGCTCTATTTTTCTTTATTTTTCTGATTGTCTAATTTTATTTTAGCTACAACCTTGCTGATTTTAGCTTTCTGCTATGTTTTTCTGCTTTTACTTTCGGCTGCAGTTTCAACTGTTAGCAACTCTTGTTTATTTTTAGCATTTTGCTAAGAATTTGCTAATTTTAGCTTTTAGCCACTTTTTTGCTCATTTGACCTTTAAACTACACTTTTGTTAACTCTTGCTTTTCACTAGTTTTCCTGGCTTTAGCTTAGTTTTCGCTGAGACAATGATTGTAGTTTGTGACTACTGTTTTACCAATTTAGCCTTTTTAGCTACAGTTTAGCTAATTTTACCATTTGGCTAAGAATTTGCTACATTTAGCTTCGACTGCTATTTTGCCAATTTCAACGTTTAGCTCTGGTTTAGCTGATTTTGGGATTAGGCAGTAGATTAGCTCATTTTAGTTTTAGCTCTGGTTTTAGCTGATTTTGGGATTAAGGAGAAGATTAGCTCAGTTTTCCTTTTAGCTCTAGTTTAGCTGATTTTGGGATTGGGCAGTAGATAGCTCATTTTAGCTTTTAGCTGATTTTGGGATTAAGGAGAATATTAGCTCATTTTTGCTTTTAGCTCTGGTTTAGCTGATTTTAGGATTAAACTGTAGATTAGCTCATTTTTGCTTTTAGCTCTGCTTTAGCTGATTTTAGGATTAAACTGTAGATTAGCTCATTTGAGATTTTAGCTCTGTCTTTGTTGTTTTTTTGGATTTTGCTAAGGTTTTGCTACTTTAACCGTTTGGCTACCATTTTGCTAAATTTAGTTTTTAGCTACAGTTTTTCAGATTTTAGCTTTTTTGTGCAGTTTCGCTTATTTCAGCCTTTAGCTCTGGTTTAGCTGATTTTAGGATTGAGATATTGTTTTGCTTATTTTAGCCTTGGCCACTGTTCAGCTCATGTAGTTTTTTAGCTACTGTTCGTCTCTTTTTCATCTTTAGTTTGTATTCTGATGTTTTCTCTTGTTTTAACTCTGTTAACTCACTCTCCGCTTCAGTTCTCTGTATTTTTTCAGAAAAACTCAAATTTCTTGTTTACCTTAAATTTCCAAGGCTTCGGCTTGTTTTTATCTCATCTGTGACGAGCCTCGGGAGCTGAGCTTCGGCTGCGACAGAAACAAATAATATTTAAACACAAAGACATCTCAGAGTCTCAGGATTGGGAGGAAACGTCTCTGTTTGTCTCCGTTTGTCTGCAGGTGTCCTCGGAGGTTTCGCCTGTCGTACAAAGTGACGCTCAAACGTTCACCATCGGAGTTCTCCCTCTGATCCCAGGATTCCCTCAGCTGGCTCCGGACTGCGACCTGCAGATCACAGTGAGCAAAAACGAAAACAAAACTTCATAAATAAATAAATAAAAACTTACTGAGTCACCAAGAAAACTCCTGAACATTTAATCGCTTTTAGAAAAACTCTGATTATAATCTTTATTATTCAACCTTCTGGGTTTCAAAGATGTTGTTTACTTTGATTCTCAACTCATTTGTGTGTTTGTTTGTTTGTTTGTGGAGGCTCTGGAGGATCGGGTGACAGAGGTCACTCCTTCAGCTCTGTCCTTCATCGACTCTGAGACTCCCAGTGAGAAACTCGTCTACAACATCACCAAACCTCTCCTCCCAGGACAAGGTTAGACCACATTCTTTTATGACCCTGTCGGGACCTTCTGCTGACTCCCATTCATTTCTGTAGCTAAAACCTGACCTGAACTAGGACCTGTCTAACCTGAACTCAGCCCTAAAGCAAACCCCAAAACTGAGGCTCTGGTCCCCATAAGATCCTGACAAAGTAAGCAAATAAACAAGAAAAGGTCCTTAAAGTAACAAAAAACAGGCATTTAATTTGGCTTATATAGCATCTTCTGAGTGGAAATGTTTCTCACCTTATAAACATTTCAGAAAGATTAGAAATAAAAATTTAAGAAGACCAGAAAGACCTGGTTTAGTTTTGTTTCTTGTCTTCTTCTTCACCCTAGATGACTTAATCACAGTTTTAAGTGGTTCTGTAGGAGTATAAGTGTTCCTTTCTGCTGGTTTTCAGAACTAAAGACATTAATTCTAACATCGACCCGTCAGATTAATGCAGAACTTACAGCTCAGACTAATGGCTCAGAAAAACGCCTCGCAGTCCTTCTAATTCATCATTTAACATGCAGAAAAAGAGTTTAGACAAAAGTAAAGAGTTCAGATTAAACAGATATTTTTCATGTTTTATTTACAAACAAGAGATTTGTGCTTTACGAGACAACCCTAAAATATTCTGTTTCATTTGTAAAACTGAGTTTGAATCTTAGTAAAATAACTCTGGGTTCACAACCAGTCGATCGGTTTGTTTTCTCGGTTGTTTCCAGGGACCATCGAGCACCGGGACAGACCCTACAAAGCCACAAAGTTTTTCACGCAGGCCGACATCGATAACGGCAAGATCATCTACAGACCGCCGCCGGCGCCGTCCCACCTCCAGGAACTGTACCAGTACTCCTTCACCGGTACGACTCTGAACGCCTCGCGGTCCGATCTGTGTCAGGAAGTCGGCTGGTTGGATCGAAACGTTTCAGCTCGTGTGTTTAGATTTTTATTATGATCGTCTTCTTTTTCTTTAACCCCGACAGGTCTGCCAGAGTCACTGAGTGTTTATTTCACAGGTAAAAACTTTGTGTTTTTAAAAGAAGACGAGGAGATTTCTTTGTCCTTTTCTTCACTGGTTTCAAGTTTTTCTGTCACCTCTTTTCCTCTTCTGTCTTTTTAGACAACTTCTTTACTTGTCATCATTTTCACTTTAACTCTTCTTTGCCTTTAATTTGGTAAAAATGGTAGGTAATGTCAACAACCAACTTACTAAAGTACCAAAAAGGCTAACTAAATGTAGCAAAAGGTTTACTAGACGTACCAAAACGCTAACTACGTGAAAAATGTCCTGATGCATCTCAGTAATCCAGGTAAAAAATTCAAAAGGAAAAAATAAGTAGGTCCTCTGGACAGGTT
>JARVJO010000394.1:1032249-1051598 GCA_031762555.1 Cynodonichthys magdalenae | reverse complement strand
GAGGCTAGTGACTAGCATGGAAAAGCTGGCTTTAGCATCGGAGAGGCTAGTGACTAGCATGAATAACCTGGCGTTAGTGTTAAAGAGGCTAGTGACTAGCATGGATAATCTGGCTTTAGCATCGGAGAGGTTAGCGACTAGCATGAATAGACTGGCGTTAGCATTGGAGAGGCTAGCAACTTGCATGGATAGGCTGGCATTAGCATCGGAGAGGCTTGCAACTAGCATGTCTAGACTGCTCAACTGCTTTATTAGACACAAACATTTTTGAATAAAGAAAACTTTCTCAACAAAATTGGTTGACATATTAAATCTAGAAGCGACATGTACTGACAGGTGTTCCTAGACGTCATTAAACCTAGAACATATTACTGTGAATTAGACAGCTTTAGTTGCCACCTGAATTAGCAGCTGTGTTTGCCCTTGTGTATTGGTCGATGGCAGTGTTTTTTTTTTCGCTTTAGATGAATTATGAGAAAAGCCTGAACTATGAAGTTGGGGCTTTTTAGTTTATAGAGAAAGTTTTCTTTATTCAAAAAAGTTTGTGTCTAATAAAGTAGGTGAGCAGTTAGTCGCTAGGTTCTCCAATGCTAACACAAATTAATAGTCTCCTTCTCATTTTCCAGCGCCGGCCTCTCAGTTACCAGGCCAGCTGCTCAGTTAGCGGTTACCTGTCATTAATCAGATCAATAGCTGGCATAGGAATAGATATAACCTCCTGCTACAAGGATGTATCGACCACTGGTGGAGCAATAGTCCTCATACTGCGCCATAGGACTGTTGGGTCGAGTTGTTTAAACCCAATAACTGAGAGAATAAAAAAAGAAATGAGAAACGTTTTTGTCAGTTTGTGTTTAGAAGTGTCCTCATTAAATTATACGTAACCAAAACCTAAAACAGAAACTGTTTCCAGGCAAACTGCGCCGGCGGCAGTTTTACTCTCAGCCGCTGGAAAACGGTCGCGTCCTGGTGCAGGGCTCCATCTTCACCTACCAGGACGTCCTGGACCGGCTGCTGGTCTACACGCCGGACACGGTCAACGGGGGAGCAGACGAAATGGGCTTCACCCTCACTGATGGCGTCCACACCCTCACAGGCCGGCTGGAGTTCACCATGGACGTCAGGAAGAGCGAGGGGCCGCGAATGACTGTCAACAGAGGCCTGCAGCTCACGGCAGGTGAGAGTCCGGACCAGGCGATCCGGATCATATGAGCAGAGAAACATCACCACACCATGACTCTGGGTGAAAACAGACGAGGTTCAGAGGTGCCTCGATTCTTTGTTTTGTTTCAGGGTCGTCATCAAAGATCACAGAGCAGAACCTGAAGGGCTCAGACCTGGATTCAGACAGCCTGAAGCTGCGGTACGTCCTGACCAAAGATCCTCCTGTGGGCAAACTTCTGCTCAGCAGCAGCAGCAGCAGCAGCAGCAGCAGCCGTGTGGAAAAGGTTTCTGTCAAAGGTCCAGTTCACAGCTTCACTCAGGAGGACGTCAACAAAGGTCTCAGCTCTGTTTTTATTCATTTGTCTTCTGTTGTCTTTATCCTCTTTAAACACAATCAACTGAAACTTTTCACTTAATAATATCACCTCTTAGTTCTGATTTTGGGTATAAAACACTAGAAGAATACAAATCAGAAATACTTTCATCAAACAGAAGCAGTTAGGAGTTCTATGAGTGAAATAGGAGCATTTTTTTAGAGCATTATTTTTTAATTTATGTTATATTATATTTGTGTTTTTAAAAAGCTATGAAATCAATAACTATCCGACTTTACTTTGTGTTTCTTATGTTTCTACTAATCTTTTAATCCTTCATGCAGTGATCTGTCAGTCAACTTGAGTGGCCAATCAGAACACAGGGATTCCACACCGGCTACACATTTAGATCTGTATGGAACTAAGTTGAAGCCATGAAGTTTGTTTAAAAAAAGTTTTGAAATTGAAAACAAATGGTTTGAAACGGCTTGGTATAGTATTAGCTATATGACACAACGGTCTGTCATATTTTATTATTATACGAGACAATAGCCTGCCATATACATTTAATTATACAATACAACGGCTTGCCATACTTTGTTAAATATATAATACAATGGCTTGTTACAGTATTATTTATATGACACAGTGGTCTGTCATATTTTATTATTATACGAGACAATAGCCTGCCATATACATTTAATTATACGATACAACGGCTTGCCATACTTTGTTAAATATATAATACAATGGCTTGTTACAGTATTATTTATATGACACAGTGGTCTGTTATATTTTATTATTATACCAGACAATAGCCTGCCATATACTATTAATTATACGATAAAACGGCTTGCCATACTTTGTTAATTATATAATGCAATTGCTTATTACAGACAGTATTATTTATATGACACAATGGTCTGTTATATTTTTTTATTATAAAAGATAAGTTACAAAATTGTTTTTCAGATTCAAATCTATTTTTCAGTTCCAAGTTGTTGCTTTTATTTTTCAGTTTTGCAATGTTTTTATTTAATGGCCCAAATTTAGTTCCACATTTCTGCCCCAGAATAAAACAATCAAGGCTGCAGCATCCAGCGCTGAAAACCAAACAATCATTTAATAATTACCCGGTGTACCCAGGTAGATCAGGTCATAAAGGTGGGCGTGGCTGCGGGGGGCAACAAAATAATGGGAGTGAGAATTCACTGAGACTGAAACTAGTGTCCTGTAGTCACAGCTTCTCTATCGGTGCTGTTCTTTACAACATTGTAGCTGTAATTAAACAGATGTTATCATTTAGCTCATGTAATTAGGGTCATGAGCCGATGTTCCGTGTCTTACAGGCCTTCTGCAGTTCAGCCATGAGAAAGGTGAGAAAGGCGGCAGCCTGTCCTTCAAGTTCAACCTGGTGGATCCTGAAGGCAACAAACTGATCGACCAGTCTTTCTTCATCAGCGTGCTCGGTGAGGGTTCCCTGCGCTCTCCGTTACCTGCAGCTAAAACGAAAAAAGGCCGAAGTGTTCTTTCATTTGTCGGGGAAGACAAGGCAATTACTGCAGATTTATGCCTTTGTCCTGATGGGCCGCCGCCGCCGCACATCAGACACGTCCTGAATACAAAACGTGCCAAGACAGTTCCTTCTGTTAACATTTTTAAGTTGTGAAAATTCTCATTATAAGGTCGTTTAAATGACTACAGAAGGATTAGGGATATAAAGTCATTAAAATGTTAACGTGTAAAGAGAATATTACAGATTATCTAATTATCCTACCGGATATTTTAGGCGACGTGGATCGTTCATAATTTGGGGATATTGCTTTAATTTTAAGATTTTAATGAGTTTTAATAAATACTGTTGCTTTTTTTAGGATAGAAACTGATTTTGTGGCGTTTATTCTGTTTTCCCTGTGAGCCATGTTGTCTTTTATCTAAACATTCAGCTCCTTCATGATTATGACTTTTGATCTTCAGCAGTTTATACTTTTTGAGACGTTTAGCTTTTTCTGCCATTTTTCTCTCATTGAAAATGAACTGAGTTGTCTTCAGATCCTTAAAATCCTTTAAAATATTCTTTCACCTTTTTGTCCTGGTTCTTCTTATTTTACTCCTTTGTTCTAATTTCAGCTTCTATTTTGCTGATTTTAGCTTTTTTCTGCTTTTTAAGCTATCATTATGACCTTTTCTGCTGTGCTACTTCTCCTGATACTTTAAACTCTTTTTTTGTCCCTTTCAGCTATATTTCTACTTCTTTTACTTTTTATCTGCATATTTCTGTTTTTCAGCTGTTCTCTGCCAGTTTCAGTTTCATCAATCATTCGGCTAATTTTGTGTTCAACCTCAACTGTTAAAATTCATCAAGTAATAAAAGTTCAGTTTAGTTTAATTTAAAAGCTAAATTATTCAGCAATAAGCATTCACAAAGCATCTTTCCAGGAAATTCCATTTCTCTAGTTACGTTAATTTAATCGACCCCTATGCCTGCAGAGGACCACCTTCCTCCCTCTGTGGATGTGAACAAAGGCCTGGTGTTGGATGAAAACTCCATAAAGAAGCTGACCACCCTGCAGCTGTCGGCCAGCGATCAGGACAGTGAGCCGAGCGAACTCATCTACCGGATCACCAAACAGGCAGGCCTCGGCCAGCTGGAGCATATCGCCAATCCAGGTAGCGAACGGCGATGTCATCGTTTCAGACTTGTTGCACCAAAGGGGACATTCTGCTTCTGGTTGAGAATCACAATGTTAAACAACTGATGAAAAAAATGTACCTCTCTGCAGGTACCAGAATCTCTTCTTTCACCCAGGCAGACCTGGTGTCACGCAGCATCCAGTACGTCCACACCAGCGAAGAAGAGAAGCACGCAGACCAGTTCTCCTTCACTGTGTCCGACGGCACAAACGAGGTAAACGTGGGGTCAGACTCCAACTTGGTCCCGCCGTGTCAGCGGTCGAGAGCGGCTTGAACAAAATTTATTTCTCAGCATAAATAGATGTAATCAGAGCGACCAAACATTTCACAACCTGAGGACACACACACAATTTTTCTCGTTTTTTCTCCAGAGAAGAAGCTTCTCATTAAGAAGCAAAACCTTTTTTTTACTAGTGATTGAGCTCTCAGCAGCTAATTTGCTGCTCATTTGTTGTGATTTGAAGACACTGTAGATTCGTGTTCTCTTTTAATTTCCCATCCATCTTCTGCCTGTTTAGCTATAATGAGAGAAATTTCCAACTATTCAACAAAGTACTGAGACTTATATGTACTTTAATTGGTCTCAAAAGCCTTGTTTCATGACATGAGCAATCAGTTTAATAAGTAGAAAGTTAGTTCCTCAGTCCTGCAGTCTCTCAGTTCCTTACCTTATTTTTGAAATCTTAGTGTTCCAGTTTTGTGGGGAGAGTTGGATATCTTGTCAGGTAACTATCCAAATCACCCCCATGTCTAAAGTTTAATCACCACCGTTCCCTGAGCTAGAAAAAATGAAAAATAACAAGAAATTATTAGTTGCAAACTGTTAGGGAAGAGCAAAATAGTCACTCGAATTAGAGGAACAGATTTGAACCAAATAATATAAGTATAAATATTTAGTTGTCTCTGTGTTTCCCAGTACTTATATGTCATAGTAACTATGTATTCCTGGTACTTATGTTTCACAGTACTTTTGTTTTACAGCATCTGTGTTCCCCAGTATCTATATTTCCCAGTATTTATGTTTCCCAGATCCCTGTTTCCCGTTACCTATATTCACTAGATACGTATGTTTCCTGGTACCTATGTTTCTCAGATCCCTATATTCCTTAGATCCCGTTGTTTCCCGGATCCCTATGTTTTCCGGCATCTTTGTTTCCCTAATCCCTATTTATTCCTGGTGCCTATGTACCCCAGTATCTGTGTTTCCTGGTACTTATGTTCCCAGGTATCCATGTTTCCTGGCAGACCCATGCCTATATTTCCTGATATCTATGGTTCCTGGTACCAATGTTTTCCAGATCCTTGTTTCTCGGTTCCCTGTTTCCCAGATCCCTGTTCTATGGATCCCTATGTTTCTATGTTTTCCTGGTACCTATGTGTTCCCAAGTATCTATTTTACCCAGTGTCTGTCCCCTGGTATATACTGTATGTTCCCCTGTATCTATGCTTCCCATTACCTGTGTTCCCTGGATCCTTATGTTTTCCTGCACTTATGTTTTCACAGTAACCATATGTCCAAGTATCTATGTTGCCCAGATGGAAATATAAAAAGTGGGAAACATACAGTATGTACCAGGGAACATAGGCATGGACCCATTCTTCCATGTGAGAATTGATCCATACATATTTGGCTTTATGGATTTCAATATTTACATAGGTGATACATGTGAAACCTCTGTTAACCTCTGCACATGAAGAATACCCAACACTGTAGGCTGTATTCTGTGTTGTTTATCACACCAGTGTTATGCTTCTGTGTGATGAAGGAGCACTTCAGCTCCCTTGCTTAACCTCATGCATAAATTTGTCTTGCTAATCAGAATTAATGAGAAACACTAGAACTAAAGTAAACACGTTGGAAAAAAAAGGTTATTTGTCCTTTACGCCTGAGTGGTTAATGTTTGAAGTGCTTCAGTGCTTTTTGTTTTGGAGTTTAGGAGGTTTGGGATTTTTGTTAAAAAGCTGTATATGTTATTTAGGTCAATATGAAGCTGCAGGAGGGCTTAATTTTTTTCTGGTCCAACTGCTAACTGTGCCATTTATTTGATGTCATTTGAGTTTCATGATAGAAATGTTGTGCCGTTTGTAAAATTTTGCTAAGATCACACGGCACACAAAGTTTTCACTTGACTTGAAGTGTGCATGTGTTTTGCCAGATGTCTTAACTCTGAGATATGTGCAGCTTAGTTAGAAATATTTTAGCGTACCAGAGCTCATTAACTTGCTCTGTTTAGCTTGAGGCTAAAGACTAAAAGCTACATTAGCCACTAGGATGACACAGTTTCTAACAAAACTGGCAGCTGTCAAAAAAGTGTAGATTATAAAAGATTGGCAAAGTTTTTGCATGTAACAATGTCTGTAAACAAAAATAAAAATGGCTCTCATTAGCTTGTTCTAAATGCTACATTAGCTACTAGCATAACACAGTCCCTAACAGAGCTCACAGTTGTTCTGATACAATATTTAATAAATGGTCTTGTTTTACATGTATTAAAAACTCTTACAAAATAGTAAGAATAAACTGAAGCTCATTAACGTTCTTTTTCTCTGCTCAAGGCTAAAAGCTCAATGCTTTGTTAGCCTCTATTAGCATAATACAGTCCAAACAGAATATATGCTGTTGTGTTGCATTATTTAATAAATGAACTTTTTTACAAGTGTTTGTAACTGAAGCACAAATAATAATAACTAAAGCTCACTAACTTTCTTTTTTTCTCTACTAAAGGCTAAATGTTTATGCTATGTTAGCCTCTATTAGCATAACACAGTCCAAACAGAATATATGCTGTTGTGTTGCAATATTTAATAAATAATCTTTTTTACTAATATTAAAAACTGTAACAAAATAAGAATAACTGAAGTTCATTAACTTAATTATTATTATTTATTATTAATTAAACCTCACAGCCGCAACATTCAATTCTGTTGTTTACTATTTAAAAAAAATTAATAATAAATAAACTTTTTTACAAGTATTAGTAACTGGAGCAAAATAATAATAGCTAAAGCTGTCTAACTTTCTCTTTTTCTCTGTTAAAGGCTAAATGGTCAGTGTTATGTTAGCCTCTATTAGCAAGTATTATTAACTGGAAAAAAAAAACTACTAAAGCTCATTAACTCTTTTTTCTGTTTGAAGCTAAACACTTAATGCTACATTAGCTTATGCTAACATAAAACACCAACAGAACAAACTGACATGTTTGTATGTTGTGTAAAATAATAGCCAGGTTTTTACAAAGACAGTAACAATATGTGGAAATTTGAAGTCAAACATTATTTGGTCAAATTTTCACTTGTTTTCAGGTTGCTCAGACGTTTTACATCACCATCAGGCCTGTGGACGACTCGCTGCCTCTGCTCCTGGTCCCTGGTATGAGAGTCCAGGAGGGTGTGAGGAAGACCATCACTGAATTTGAGCTGAAGGCTACTGATGCAGACACAGAGGTAATACTTAGTCCTAAAATCTATTTAAAAATAAAAATGTCTTTTTAATCCTTTTAATCTATTCTCTCCACCAAAACCCCCTGAAGGCAGAGTCCATCGTCTTCACCGTCGTCCAGCCTCCTCGCCACGGCTCCATTGAGCGCACCGGCAACGGCCAACACTACCGCCAGACCAGCACCTTCACCATGGAAGACATCTACCAGAACCGCATCAGCTACAACCACGACGGCTCCAACTCGCTCAAAGACCGCTTCACCTTCTCCGTGGCCGACGGCACCAACCTGTTCTTCATGGTGGAGGAGGCCGGCAAGGAGGTGTGTTGATGTGTGTTATAACATCTTTATTACAGCTGGATGATTAAAGTGGAGGTTTTGATCTTTGTGAAGACATGTGGTACTTTTTTCAGAATAAAGAAAATGATAAACCTTTATGAAACAGACTTTAATGGAAACAACAAGTGGACAAAGTTGGAAAATCTTATTTTTATGCTTAATTTTGCAGTTTTTGTGCAAAAACTCGAACATCCAGATTCAGAGATCATTGAATTATTAACAAGTCGGATGTTTTTGCATTCAAGGACAACTAGAATCATTAAATTTCTGTCTTATTGACAAGAAAGGAACATAATTTTCCCCATCAGCTTTGTCCCACTGTCTTTTGTAGCTAAAGAGAGTAATTTGCTGAAACGTGAAGAGTTTTAATGAGTACATCAATGGTATGGCAGTTTTTCAGCCTGAGTTTAGGACTAATTTTCTCTAACTTTCTGAAGGTTGAATCTGTGTTTAACCCCTCAGGGATATTTCTGAGGTTTAGTGCTTTAAATACTTCATTTGAAGAGAAATTCAGATTTTCTGAGATGCTTGTAGCTCCACCATTTTAGAAGAAAACGTCCAAACAATCTGAGCCTGATTGAGCTCACGGTTCTAACAGAAGTCTCTCCGGGTGTCAGAGTTGTTCAAGGAGGATTGGAGTTTTTGAGTTTTGTCGAGAATTTTGATGTTCCTGGTTTTTCAATCTTAAGTTTTACATTTGTACAAAAACTAGATGTAGTTAAAATGAGACAAATATAAAATAAAATATTCTGATTCTACAATAAAAACGTGGCTCGATTGAGAATACAGTACTTCGAGTTTTGGGTCTGTGTTTGTATTTCTAGTCAACTTTTAGCTAGTAGCTATTAGCTTAAAGCTAATTACTCTTACATTTAGATTTTAGCTATTTTTAGTTTTCAGCTACAGCTTCATTCATGTTAGCATTTATCTACTTTTTGTTACATTTAGCAACAGTTTTGCTTTCTTCAGCTTGTAGCTACAGTTTTTCTTACATTTAGCTTTTAGCTTTATTATTGCTATTTCTTTCATCTTTGTCTCAGATTTCCTATATTTAGCGGTCAGCCAGTTTTGCCTATTTTAGCTTTTAGCTATGTCTTAGTTAATTGAAGCTTTTATCCACTGTTGCTAATTTTAGACTTTAGCAATGTTTTTCTATGTTTAGCTTTTATTTACTTTTTTTTTGCCTATGATTAACTTTCAGCTACATTTGCTAAATTTAACTTTTAGCTACTGTTTACTGACTTTTAGCATGAAGCTACTGTTTTCTTTCCTCATCTTTTAGCTACAGTTTTTACCACTTTTAGTAACTTTAGCTTTTGTTTTCCTACTTGTAGCTTTAAGTCATGGTTTTACTCATTTTAGCATTTAGCCACAGTGTTGCTAATTCTACCTTTTAACTATACTTTTGCTAGTTTTAGCTATTAAATCCTGTTTTGATCATTTGAGTTTGTTTCTGCTTGTTTTATGTTCTAGAATCCAGCTTTAGCTGCTAAAATTTGAACAAATTTCTTCAACGTTTTCACAGAAAATAAAGTTTATTTATTTTTTTCTGTAACAATAATCCTGAATCCCTCAGATTGATCCTGATGTTTGTCCAGCTGTTTGCTGGAAAACTTCCTCACAGCTCATAGAAAAGTCAACATCTGTGTGTGTGTGTGTGTGTGTTTGTGTGTGTTTAATGGCAGCTTTATGTTGTTTGTTATGGAGAAGGTAAAATGAACTCCTCTTCTTGTCAGTTCAGTCCTCCCTCTCCTCCGCCTCCAACCACCTGTCATTGCTAATCGCCTGCATGATTAAACTGAACAACAGCTTGAAGGTATTGATATCCAGAGTCAGACACACACACACACACACACACCTCAGGTGTTTTGTTTATTACCTCTCCATCATTCAGGGACACTGGGCTCCGCAGCCACGCAGAGCGGAGCAGGTTTATGTTGTTGTTTCAGGTGAATTACCTCTGGAGCCTCCATCTTATTAAATATTATATGAATTATGTATAAACTGTAAATGAATTGATGCTTTAGTGACACGCGTCGATAACGGTGTCACTTTGTAAAACCCCCGATGAGACCCAGACCCAACACAGTCAGGAGGAGCGAGTTCTGATTTAGTCTGTCAGTAAAATATTTGTGTGTCAGAAGTAAAGATAGAACGGAGCTTTCCAGTCTGCAGGAAACTGCGTCTAAAAATATGGAAGAATTTTGATAATAAAATACGTGTTTGTGAGATTTACAAATTGTTTATTAACTTTTAATACAACGTTCTGACTTTATTATCTAGTTAGGATGTTGGAATTCATTCAGCTGTTTTCGTTTTCTTTCCTGTCCCTCCAGATCGTGACAGCTGCTCCTCAGAAGTTTAAGATCGAGATTCTGCCGGTGGACGACGGGACGCCTCGAATCGTCACCAACCTGGGGCTGCAGTGGTTGGAGTACATGGACAACAAGGTGCTTCCTGGTTTAAACTAGAACAAAATGCAGTGTGAACGCTGAAAGATTTGTGCTGAAAGCTGCTGAAATAAAGCTGAAAAGATTTAATAGCAAAACTGTTAAAGTGAGTTCAATTTGAACAGCTGACTATTGTTGAAATGAGGAAAACAAAAGTAACAAATTTGTAGAAAAAAAATCCAAAATGTGTCAAAACAGCTGAAAAGAGGAAAAATGTAGCTAAAATTAGCAGAAAAAAGTTGAAATTAACAGAGAAATTATGGAAAAAACTAGAAAGGGAATTTATAAACAAGCTATGAAAAAGAAGCTGAAATTTAGTTGAAAGAAGGTAAAACGAGCAGAAACTAACCATCTTTTATTTTGTGACTTTTAAATTAACAGGGGGCATCATTGAAAGAGTGCATATTGCTGACTTAAGCAGTAAGAAACTGAAAAATTACAAAAAAGTGAGATTGGCTGAAATAAAAAGCTAAACTTTGCTGAAAGTACCTGAAAGGAGTTTAAAAAGCTGTAATTAGCAAAAAAAAGCTAAAAGTTAGAAGAAGATCGCTAAAAAGTAGTTAAAAAATCTGTCATTAGAAACTGAAAAGGTTTGCTGAATTAAGCAGATAAAAAGACCACCAAAAATGTAGCTGAATGATGCTCAATTTAGCAACAGCTAAAGAATAGCTAGAAAAGCAAAAAAGGGGCAATAAAAAGCTTAAATCAACAATAGGGAGTAAAAAGAAGCACATCAAAGCTGATGTTTGCAAAAAGAAGTTGAAAACTAGCTGGAAAATCCTGAAAACAGCTAAAGTTAGCAAAAAATAAGCTGAAGGAAGATGAAATTAGCACAAAGAAGCTAAAAGGTAAAAGCTACATTTAAGATTTGTGAGGTGTTGACAGCTTCATTCATTTTTAATGAGAACAATGTCAGAAAAAGGTAAAGATCTCAACAAGTATAAATTGCAGAAATACCAAAAGCCGAAGCCTGAATGTGTTGAAGGAGCTGAACTTTTTGTGTATAAATTGTTGAAAAAGCACAAAAGTTGCAGAACGAGATACGTGCTCAAAAACATAGACTAAAAATAACCTTGAAGGTCTGAATACTTCAATAAACATTAAGGTTTAGTAAAATATCTCATCAAAACCAAGTCATTAAACAGCAACACAAACACTTTTTAATCTTTTAGCTGACGTTTTTTATTTTGTTTACAGACCCTTTGAGTCGATGAACTCGTCCAGCTTTATTTGTGTGGCTGTAAAAATGTCATTTTGTGAAACGATTCAGCGTTTGCTGTTTGGATGTTTGGTAATTAGGTCCTCTGGGTTTTATCACTGGAGCAAATTATCATGTTAAATCCTCTCATGGTGGAAGCTTTTTAACAGACTGTTGTTTTCACTCAACGTGTTTTACTCTCTTTTAATATTTTAGGATAAACAGAGACTCAAACCACAGAATAAGCAGCTTAAATTAACAAATAATCTGCAGCAACTTTAAAATACTCAAAACTGATTTAATGAAAATAGTTTGCTGCAATGTTTTTTAAAAAACGACACATTTATCCTTTTTTTTTGTTCCTTAGGTTCAAAACTCATTTTAAAAAGCAGCATTCAGTTCACATCATCTGATAAATAAAGAGTTTATGTTTTAGATTATCAATAACCCTGTAAATAAATAAAATCATGAGGCAGTTAGAATATTTTTGATATAATTTTGACTCAGCAGGTTTTTCTTCTTCTGTGTCTGCCTCAGATTATTTACGTAACTCCTGGAAATCGTTAAAAAAGAGGATAAACAAGAACTTAATGTTTTATTTTGATGTTTTCCAGGCCACTAATTTAATCAGCAGGAAGGAGCTGCTGAC
Source organism: Cynodonichthys magdalenae (assembly GCA_031762555.1). Classification (NCBI taxonomy): domain Eukaryota; kingdom Metazoa; phylum Chordata; class Actinopteri; order Cyprinodontiformes; family Rivulidae; genus Cynodonichthys; species Cynodonichthys magdalenae. Next base: position 1,039,353 of record JARVJO010000394.1, on the reverse strand, counting down.
GGTGGACCCGGACACAGACGACGGGCAGCTGGTCTACGAGGTCACGGCCGAGCCGAAGCACGGGTTCCTGGAGAGCAAGCTGAAACCGGGCGGCTCCGTCAGCACCTTCACACAAGGTGAGAGGACCGGAAACCTGCCTTTTATTTGCATTTAATTTACAACATGATCCCAGCAGAACCACATGTTCAGCTTCCTGTTGCAGCGCTGCCCCCTGCTGGTTTCTGAGCCTCACTGTAAATATTTAAATCAGAACCATAAATGTTTAAAATGTGTCCTGTGATGAGTTAACGAAGCGTTTCTACCCTGGTGGTCCGACTCTTCATCTCTGAAAGCTTCTCCAGGTGATTTTTTTTTCACAGCTCTCCCTTGTTTATCGAGTTAATTAGCTCGTTCAATCAGCGGCGTTCTCATTACGAGCGGCTGATGTTCTGTTTACCTCCGGGCCGCAGACCGGGGATCTGCGTTCGCTTGCTTCTGTAAAAATGTTGATCCTTCCGGCTGAAGCGTCAACATTTGTTGTTTTAATGTGTTGAATGTTTGGTTCGGAGCACTGAAACCTAATTTTCCTGATGTAAAGTAAATAAACTCAGCCTGGGAGAGGAAATGTAAATAAATGGAGCAGATGGGATCAGAGTATAAACAACATTTTAAACATATTTACATCATGATTTGGCTCCTGAAGGTCATTTTCTCCCAGAAGGTTTTTTTTTTCTTTATCCGACCTGCTTGTTCTGAGAGTAAAATGCAAATGAGGAGAAAAGATGAGACAATTTTGATTCAAGTCATGGAAAAACATCCAGAAGCTGCAAATCATAAAATCATTAATCAAGGATTTTGTTATCTGGAACTGTTTTTCTGCTCAGAGTGAAGCCAAAATGTCAACAATCTGTGATTTTTCATGAACATTTGTGTCTGTTTGAAACATTATGAAGGAAGTGTAACAAGCCTAAAATCAGTATTAAACTAGTGCTAGATTAAAATTTTTTATCGTGATTAATATAAGATATTTTTGTGATTAATCGCGATTAATCCCTAATTTTTTTTTTCAGAAACGATTACTGTGGCTGAATGTGAACGTTTTTATGTTGCAACACGCTCCACGTGTGACACTTCATTTTGTTTTCATTTTGTTTTGTTTTTTATCTTCTTATTTCTTTTTGTGTTTTTTTTTCATTTTTCACCTGTGACTTTGTTCGTTAGTGTTGTTTCTCATTAACTCATTTGGAACAATGATAATTCTTGATTAATCTCATTTTTACGCACAAAATTAAATTATGAATTAAAGATGTTTAGAGCATTTTCAGGCTCTGTTTTATATAAAAAAGTTCAAAAACTTTGAACAAATACAGCAGACTGTTTTACTTATTGTTGATAATATAGCAATAATAACACATTAACATGTCCAGTACTTTATAAAACTTAAATAAAACAATAAAAGAGAAATTTAATTTTCTTTCCTTGCAGCTGATATCAATCTGGGTCTGATCCGCTACGTTCTGCATCCGGACAGCTTCCAGGAAACCATGGATACCTTCAAGTTTCTGGTCAAAGACAGTAAACCCAACGTGGTCAACGACAACGTCTTCCACATCCAGTGGTCCCTCATCAGCTTCGAGCACCAGAGGTTCGTAACTTCTACCTTTTCTTCACTAAAGATCATTTAAATTTATTTTAAAGAATCTCCTCCGATGACCCCTCAGCTTCAACGTGAGCGAGAAGGCCGGGACGGTCGCCGTGACGGTGAAACGAACCGGGAACCTCAACCAATACGCCATCGTGCTCTGCCGCACCGAACAGGGCAGCGCCAAGTCCACCAGCAGCACCGGGTCCAGTCCCGGCCAGCAGGACTACGTGGAATACGCCGGACAGGTGAGACGAGTTTAAATAAAAACATTTTTAAAACGGTACACTTTCCAAACCGCTCCGCTTTCTCCAGGTGCAGTTTGACGAGCGCGAGGACACCAAGGTGTGCACCGTGGTGGTGAACGACGACAAAGTGTTCGAGGGGATGGAGAGTTTCCACGTGGAGCTGAGCATGCCCGTCTACGCCCTGCTGGGCGCCAACACACGCGCCGCCGTCAACATCAACGACACGGAGGACGAGCCCACGCTGCAGTTTGACAAGAAGACGTACCACGTCAACGAAAGCCTCGGCTTCTTCCACGCCCCCATCGAGAGGAAAGGTACCAGAACCCGGGTCTCCGGTTTCAGCCATCAGTTTGGTTTTTCAGTCCTTGGACAATCTCCAACTGGCCCTTGATGCCCCTGAATGAAAACAGAACCAACTCCATGCTCTCGTTCCAGGCGACGCCTCCAGCACCGTGTCCGCCCTCTGCCGCACCGTGGCCAAGTCGGCTCGCGGGAGCAGCCTCCACGCTCTGGAGTCCGGCTCGGACTACAAGAGCCGCGGCCCGACCAACGACAACCGCATAGTCTTCGGCCCCGGCGTCAGCATGTCCACCTGCGATGTGAAGCTCATCGACGACAGTGAGTACGAGCTGTCCGAGGAGTTCGAGCTGGTGCTGTCAGACGCCTCCGACAACGCCCGCCTGGGAGACGTGAAGGTGGCCAAGGTGGTCATCGACGGACCGAACGACGCGTCGACCGTGACGCTCGGAAACGCCACCTTTACCTTCAGTGAAGACGCTGGTAGGGTCCATCGTGCAGGAAGGGCTTCTGTACGACTTTGTCTTTTTATTAATACTTTCAAGGTCTGTCTTCAACAGAGACAGCTTTTCTTCCATTTAGAGAAAACCTAGAGAAATCCTAGCTAAAAGTATCGCTAAAAGCTAAAAGTAAAGGCTGACTGAAAGCTAAATGTATTAACAAGCAATTTAAAAACTAAGAGTATCTTATAGGAAACTAAAAGTAGCTAAACAGCTTCTGAAATTTTAAAAAGATTTTCTAAAAATAAAAATGATCAAAGACTTTCTAAAAGTATCAAAGGCAGAATAAAAGCTTAAAATAATTGGAAAGATTAGCTAAAAGTATCAATTTTAGATAGAAGTTAAAAGTTAGGAAACGATAGCTAAAAGGTTAGAATAGCAAAAGATGTTAAAAGTAACGAAACATCCTGTAAAACCAGAAAATGTTAGCTTAAAACTAAAATTTTCAAAGGGTATCTAAACGTAGCAAAACTTAATATGATAAAAAACTTAAATGTTAAAAAATCAAAGGCTAGTTAGAAGTATTATATGGCTAGCTAAAAGCTAAGTGTATCAAAAAATTGGCTAAAATCTTAAAGTTGCAAAGGCTAGCTAAAAGTTTCTTAAGCTAGCTAAAAGTTATGTAGTTATTTTTCACCAAATTAAAAGTTCTGTCTGTAAATCATCTACACGCTTTGTCGCCGCCCTCTAGGCACAATCGAGATCCCAGTTTTGCGTCACGGCAGCGACCTCTCCTCTCTGACCTCGGTGTGGTGCGCCACCAGACCCACAGACCCCCCATCAGCTAGTCCAGGAGTCGACTACATCCCCAGCTCCAAGAAGGTGGAGTTCAAACCGGGGAAAACAGAGGAGGTACGATCACAGATTTGTTAGTTTTCTTCTGTTCCTCTGGGCTGAGGCTGAGACTCGTTTCAGACGTTTCTTCTTCTTTCTTTCTTTCTTTCCCAGACGTGCAGTCTGACTATCGTGGACGACATCCAGAACCCGACCATCGAAGGATCCGAGTCTTTTGTTATCTTCCTCAGCTCTCCTCAGGGCGCCGTCCTGCAGGAACCCTACGAAGCCAACGTGGTCATCACTGACACCTTCCAGGACAGTGAGTACCCAGAACTAAAGTCAGTTCAGTTCATCTCAGATAACTAAACAACAAACCCAAGTTCTATAAAATAAACCAGTTTCAGCTGTTAACATGGAGAATCAGCTCTTTAACAGCCGTCTTCATCAGTTCCCAGCATGCAGTTTGAGAAGAGCTCCTACACAGTGAAGGAGAGAGACAGCGTCCTCCACGTCCCCATCGTCAGGACCGGAGACCTGTCCTTCAAGTCGTCGGTGCGGTGCTTCACTCGAACCATGTCCGCCATGGTGATGGACGACTTTGAGGAGAGGCGGAACACAGATGAGTCCCGCATCACTTTCCTCAAAGGAGAGAAGGTGAAACATCGACCCGAAGCTGGAGGAAGTTAAAACGTTGGTAGTTTTGGATCTTTGAGTTGTGTTGATGGTTTTACAGGTGAAAAACTGCACGGTCCACATCAACGACGACTCTGTTTATGAGCCTGAGGAGGAATTCCAGGTTCATCTTGGTACGCCGCTGGGCGACCACTGGAGCGGTGCCATGGTCGGAGCTAATGACATCGTCACCATCACCATCACTAATGATGAAGACGGTAAGCAGGGCTCAAGTATGGCGACCAGGGCCAGAGACAGAGGGGTGTCCGGTGAGGCAGGTGAAACCCCCAAATGACTGACAAGTTAGAGGATTATATGTGGCTTTACAAAAATGGGCAGTAGAAAGAGTAAATATCTGTAAAGCAGCTGTATTGTCTGGTGTAGAGGGAATCAGTGACGAAGAATAACATGGAGAAACTAGGAAAGTTCCTTCAGAAACCTTGATGGGTACGGCCATGTAACTACCATTTTAAATTTAAGATTTTACTGTATTATACGTTGGTGATCTCAGCTGCCACCACACCAAATTTTAGGTCAGTATGTCTAAAAATAGCTGAGCTATAGCAAGTTAATTTTGCATTTACTTTCAGTATTTGTTATTGTTATTATTGTTGGGTACTATTATACCAATTATCAGCTTTATGTGCAATAAATTTGCTTAAATGCATCTTTTTCCAAAATTAGCATTAGTTCTTAGATTAGCTTTCAAAATGTGACAGGGGAATGCTCTTGGCTACCACCTTGCCAAATTTCAGCTCATTATTTCCAAAAATGGCTGAACTGCAGCTATTTGAAATTAGCTTTATCGTTATGGATTTTGTATTTGAATTCAGACTACTACTACTACTATACTACTACTACACTAGTACTACACTACTACTGTACTACCCTACTACTACTACACTACTACTACTGTACTACTACTACGACACTACTACTACTACTGTACTACTCCTACTACACTACTACTACTACTACTACTACACTACTACTACTACTACAGTAGTACTACTACTGCACTAGTACTACTACTACTACACTACTACTACTACACTACTACTACTACACTACTACTATTCTTACTACTACTACTACTACACTACTACTACACTACTACTACTACTACTACTACTGTACTACTACTACTACAACACTACTACTACTACTACACTACTACTACACTACTACTATACTACTACTACTACACTACTACTACTACACTACTACTACTACTATTATACTACTACTACTACAACACTAGTACTACTACTACACTAGTACTACTACTACTACTACACTACTAGTACACCACTACTACACTACTACTACTACCACTACTACTACACTAGTACTACTACTCTACTACTACACTACTCCTACTACTATTACTACTACTACTACACTAGTACTACTACACTACTACTACACTACTCCTACTACTATTACTACTACTACTACACAAGTACTACTACTACACTACTCCTACTACTACTACTACTGTACTACTACTACTACTACAACACTAATTATCAACAGTGTATGTTTCAAAATGGCTAAATTATAGCCCTTTGTAAAATTAGCATTAGCATTAGCAGTTGGCTTAGTTGGGATTAGCAGTCAGCATGAGTTTGGCTACTACTACACCAATTTTCAGCTTTGCTTGTCTAGAAATGGCTGAGTTATAGCTCTTTCTAAAATTTAGCATTAGCAGTTAGCCTAAATTGTGACTAGCATTTATTTGAGATCATTCTTAGCTAGGATCAGACAACATTTCAGCACAGCATTTCTTGAAACAACTGATTTATAACTATTTGAAGTCATCTGTGGTGGCCATCTTGAATTTTAAATAAAGAGTTGTTTGTATGTGCCACCTTAAAACACACCACGGCCACCCCTTGTAAAAATGTCTAGCTCCGCCCCTGATGGCGACAGATTTACAGCCGATTATTTCTCTGTGGTGACCTCTGCAGCTCCTACGATCGAGTTCGAACAGGCGTCCTATCAGGTCAGAGAGCCCCCCGGTCCAGATGGCGTTGAGGCGCTCAACATCAAAGTGATCCGCCGAGGAGATCTAGACCGGACGTCCAAGATCCGCTGCAGTACCCGGGATGGATCGGCCCAGTCCGGAGTCGACTACAATCCCAAGAGCCGAGTCCTCAAGTTCACTCCTGGTTAGTGCAGAGCTGCCTTTCTGCGACAAATCTGTTAAAAAAAAAAAGATATTCACGACTCAATGGCGAGTAAATAAACATTTTTATTATATTTCAAAGGAATGGACCACATCCTGTTCAAAGTGGAGATTTTATCAAACGAGGACAGGGAGTGGCACGAATCCTTCTCCCTGGTTCTCGGTCCTGACGACCCTGTGGAGGCAGTGCTCGGGGAGATCACCATGACGACGGTGACCATTCTGGACCAGGAGGCTGCAGGCAGTCTCATCCTCCCGGCCCCGCCGATCGTAAGTGGTAGTTTCACCTCGAACGGCATCGTTTCAGCATTTATTTCATGATTTTTCTGCCTCCAGGTGGTCTCTCTGGCAGACTACGACCACGTCCAGGAAGTGACAAAAGAGGGCAGCAAGAAGACCCCCTCCCCAGGCTACCCTCTGGTCTGCGTCACCCCCTGTGATCCCCACTACCCCAAGTACTCTGTGATGAAGGAGCACTGCGAGGAGGCCGGAATCAACCAGACCCAAGTCCACTTCTCCTGGGAGGTGGCGGCGCCGACCGACTCCAACGGTGCCCGATCCCCCTTTGAGACCGTGACGGACACCACCCCCTACACCAGCGTCAACCACATGGTTAGATGTGGCGGTTTGTTTGAGGCTTATTTTTTACTCCGCGTGTCTCATTAAAACAATGGTGACCCCAAAGCATTCAATATTTGGTTTACAAATATCAAAAACTTGATTCATGGTCAGATTTTAATGTTCGTTTCACTTTTTTTACACTCTTAGCTCCACAACGGGGGGGGGGGGGGGGGGGGGGGG
>JARVJO010000394.1:1008394-1020393 GCA_031762555.1 Cynodonichthys magdalenae | reverse complement strand
CGTTTCACGTCAGTGAAGCTTCCTTCTGTAATGTAACAGAGTTGATGCAATCCACCGTAAAAGTGACAGAGAACAGTATTTTATTGCAGTGATTAATTTTACCTATAGAAAATGTTACATTTACATCATTTACATTTAATATTAGATGACAAATAAAAAAATTATCTACAACATTTACTGCTATAAACACCTCCTTGAGCTACGTTAGCAAGGCTAATTTCACTTTTTTAATTTAGGAACAAATGAGAAGGTCCTGATTGACATCTTGACACAAAGAAGCAACGCTCAGAGGCAGCTCATCTGTAAAGCTTATGAAAAAGCAACTGGCAGAGTAAGATGTTAACATTTTTTCCTTTGATGTTTTATGGTGTTAAGAGTTTAATGTTTATAAACTGGGTTGTGTTGATTTATAATTATGTTTAAAGTTAGGGTGTGTTTGCTGCTGTCGCAGGAAGAATGATTAAAGTTTCTCAACCACATGATTGAAAATTCAAATAAAGCTCCAGCCAGGACACAGAACCACTCACGTTTGGCTTTCTGCTCCCAGTTTGTTATAATTTAGGTTATTAGGTTACTGCTTTTTTTCTTTTTCTCTATAAAATAAAGTAATTCCTGTTACGTGACTACCTGCCTGCTTCATACAGGTACATCAGGTTTTAGATCTGGACAGGACTAAGACTGACTCAGATTCCTGTTTCTCAGGTTGAGGCTGCAGGTTTTATTTGTGTAGGTGTGGTTGAACAATCCTGATCTGTTTGCATCGCAGACGTTGGAGAAAGACCTGAAGGGGGACACGCATGGAGACTTTGAAAACCTGCTGGTGGCGCTCATCACCCCTCCTGACGTGTACGACTGCCATGAAGTGATGCAGGCCATGAAGGTCCGGTTTCTCTTTATCCCTCATGAATACATGATTAAACAAATATATGTTGTGTATTTTGAAAACCTAAACAAAGCAGAACTTGTGTTTTTTGTTGCAGGGATTTGGAACAAAGGTCAGCATTCTGATTGAGATCTTTGCCTCCAGATCCAACGAGCAAATCAAAGCTCTGCTCAAGGTTTATTCACAAGGTAAAACTAAAACGGACGAGTTGAACTGGTTGGATTTAGGCGTTTCAACATTTGGTGTAAAATTAATTCTAACAATGATTTTAAACAGACGGTTCATCGCCCACTAATTACAGAAACAGCTGAAATGTCTCAGATAATCAGCTAAAGTTTGGTGTGTTAGTAGCTGAAAGGCCTTCAGTTTACATGTTTGTTTAAGGTTTGAATTTGAACCAAAAAGACACAATTGTTGTACTATGTACAGATGTTTTATTTGTTTGTTTATTGTTTTGTTTGTAAATAGCTTCAGTTTCACATCTTGCTTGTTGTTTTTTTTACAGAAACAAAGAAGGAGTTGAGTCCGAAGCTGAAAAGTGAACTTTCTGGAGACTGTTCCAAAGCGCTGCTCCTCCTGGCTCAGGTTTGTTGCCTCTGGAGAGCTTTTCGGCTGTGGTTTGGCTCATTTTAGCTTTTAGTTAGTTTGGCTAATTTGCGATTTTTTTTTTTTTTTTTTTTGACAATTTTTTTTTTTAGTTTTAGCTTCTAGCTATTGTTTTGCTAATTGAATGCTAATAAATAGCTTCTAGTTAAGGTTTGGTTCATTTTAGCATTTTGTCCATAGTTATGCTGAATTTAGCTTTTTGTCAAATGTTTTGATACTTTGTGCTTTTAACTCCAGTTTTGCTGATTTAAGCTTTTAGTGACCATTTTAATTTTTGCTTTTAGCTGTTATTTTGCTAGATTGGGCTTTTAGCTATGGTTTTAGTAATATTAGCTTTTAGCCAGGGTTGGTAATTTATGCTTATTGCTAACTCATATTAGCTTTTTGGTAAAGCTTGTTTAAATTTAGCTGTTTGCCCAAAGGTTTGCTAATTTTAGCTTTTAGCTATGGTTTTGTTGATTTGTCCTTTTATCTACAGATCTTATTTTAGGAAAATGGTCAATATTCTGTTAATCTTAGCTTTTTGGTTAGGGTTTTGCTCATTTTAACATTTAGGTCCAGTTTTGCTAACATGAGCTCTTAGCTAATGTTTTGCCAATTTAAGCTGCTAGTTTTAGCATTTAGCTCCTCTTTCTCTAATCTGAGCCTTTCTGCTGCTTTTGTTTCTTCAGCTGATATTCAGCTCTCAGGGTTCATCCAGTATTTCTCTGTTTTTTATCAAAACTAAAATAATCTTAATTCGTTTTCTTGTTTCCAGGGCAACAGGGATGAAAGCACCGCAGTAAACAAAGAACAGGCGAAACAAGATGCTGAGGTGAAACATGAATCTATAAAATGTTTTTTTATTTTAGTAACAGATTTAAACTTTTATTCTTTTATTTTGTTTTCCACCCAGACTCTCTACGCAGCCGGAGAGAAGCAGAAGTGGGGAACCGACGAGTCGAAGTTCATCGACATCCTCTGCCACCGGAGCATCGCTCAGCTCAGACAGAGTTTGTTTCTGTTTTTATTAAAACCAGCTTTTTTAAATAATTACAGCAACTAGTCAGAATGTTAAAGTTCAGATGTTAACCTTCCCTTCAGCTCTGGTCGAGTACAAAAACCTGAGCGGGAAAACTCTGCAGCAGAGCATCGAAGGAGAGATGAGCGGAGACCTGGAGGAGCTGCTGGTGGCTGTCGGTAAGCTGAGTTTATTCTGGATTTATTCGGCTGTTTTCTGACTCGTTATCTGCATGTTTTAATCCTGATGTTGTGTATTTATTTTTATTTTCCAGTGAAATGTGTGAAGAGCGTACCCATTTACTTCGCTGAACGTCTGCATGAGAGCATGAAGGTGATTCAGCTGCTTTTTTCTTTCAGCTGCAAATCGCTTTTTATTTAAAGTAAAGCAGTTTCACAAACTCCAGGTCTTTAATACCACACTGTTCTGATAAGAGTTTAAGATTTAAAAATATACATTGTTTTTTTACTGAAAGGCTTTTTAATTTATTGCTGCAGAAGCTTTAAAGGAGTCAAGTTTTTGAGACGACAATAATAATAATAATAATAAATGTAAATGAAAACGACAAAATAAACACCTATTAAAACTTTCTTATGAGATACTTGTCAAGTTTGGCTAAAAAACATTTTAATTATGAAGACCTAAATGGACTTACATAACATTAGTAATCAGTTATTTAGGCCAGCTTTGACTAAAAGACTTTTAATTATGGTAAAAATGAACTTCTGTATTATTAACAGTAAAATGAGTCAAGTTTGAATAAAATATTTTTTTAAATAATATGGCCAAAATGGACTTCCATAAATTGAGCTGAAAATATTTAATAGTGAAAGTGTCAATGCAAGTTCAAATTTGCAGAAAAACGGTAAAAAGGAGCAAAAATATAGTTGAAATTGCAGAAAACAGGTAAAAGCTAAAGTAGCTGAATAAAGCAGAAAGCATCTGTGAGAAGCATAAATAGCACATATTTGCAGAAAAAAAGCACAAACAGTAGAAAAAAGCAAAAGAAAAGCTAAAACAAGCAGAATTATAATTAGATTAGCAAAAAAGCTAAAATTTGCATAGAATAGGCTAAACATAGCAGCCACAAGTTGCAATTAGCACCCAAATAGTGAATGGGATGTAAAAATTTTAAATTGGCTGAAAAAAATGCATAAAAATACAACAATGTGACAATTTGTTGTTAAATAGCTAAAACAGCCAAAAGTTTCAGTTAAACACCTAAAAAGTAGCTGGAAATTCTTCTATTAGCATCAGGAAGCATAAGTAGCACAAGTTTGCTGAACTTGGCAGAAAAAAAAATCATAAAGGCTACAAAAAATGTTTTTAGGTTCAAAAAGCTAACTTTAGCTAATAACAGGTAAACATCAGCTAAAATTGCATCAAATAGCTGAATATAGCAGAAAGCAACTGTAAAAAGCATAAATGGCACAAAGTAGAAAAAAGCAGAAAGTAGAACTATGGCAGAAATGGCAGAAAATAGAAGCTAAAATTAGCAGAAGGAAGGTAAAATGATCAGAACCAGAACAAAATGTTTAAGGTTCTGTAAAGAAACATTTTAAAGAATTTTAAGGATGTTGAAAACGGCTCCATTCATTTTCAATTGGGGAAAAATGGCTGAAAAAGTAAAAATAGCTGAAATACCAAAAGTCCCAGCAGGATTGTCATTAATGAGCTGAATGTTTTGATAAATTAATTGTTGAAATAGTACAAAAACGAGTTGGATGCTGAGAAACCTACAAAAGAAAACATGATCTTCATAGTGTGAACGCTGTAAAGCATCACATTATTATAAATATTACACAGAACCTGACTTCACCCGAGCCTGTTTGATAAATAAATGTACTTTTATGTTTCTGGAACTGCAGGGCGGCGGTACCGATGAGTCCATGTTGAACCGGATCATGGTGAGCCGGTCTGAGCTCGACCTGCTGGACATCAGAGCAGAGTTCAAGAAGCTCTACCAACGTTCTCTGCTGTCTGCGCTCGCCGTGAGTCTCAGACTAATAATGTTTAACAAAGTTTTTTTCCTCCTAAATTCACCATGTTCTGCTCCGACAACAAGAAGTTAGTTAAATATTAAATAAAAATCTCCTCCGGTGGACCCGGATCCCTGCCTGTGTTTGGTTCTGATGGTCAGGATGGACCTCGCAGCCTCTCAGCTTCAATATTTCATCGTCTGCCCCGCCCCCTTTTGTCGAGCTCTTTATATTAATGAAATGCGAACGCTCCGCTGCTTTGAGCTTTCTCCGACCCAAACGACTTTCAGCTGCAGGATCCGTCTGCTGATGAAGACTGAAGCTGCTCCTGGAGGAGTGGAAACTTTCTGACTCGTCCGACTTTGACCAAGACGATTAAATGATTAATTAATGATTAATCATCACGTTAGCTGAACCAACTTTTGTTGTTTTTTTGTGTTTTTGTCCTGCAGTCGGACACATCAGGTGACCATGGTGAGTGTCTGAAGGCCATCTGCGGAGGAGACGATTGAAGCTGCATCGTTTTAATCTGCTTCAGATTATAAATACTCTGCTGCATCAGACACAGATCTGTTCAGTTAAAGAATGAAGGGTTGTTTTAGAACCGACTTTAAAAGAGTTAAACCTCAGAAACATGTAATCTTTGTGTCAATAAAGTGTCATAAATAACCCGAATGAAGTGTTGTGATTTAATTAAGGTTTTATATAAAAATCCCTGCTAGCTGTGTTTGTCTGACGTCTGAAGATGATTTATTGCATCACAAACAGCTTTAAAGTTGAAACAAACAATGATTTTTATTTATCATTTTAACATAAATGTCTATTTAAAGCAGTGTGAGTAATCAGGTTTAATGTCCTCTGTCCTGCTTTATTTTTGTTATGAACGTAATAAAATCATTTATTTCTGTATAAATATTAGAGTAGAGGCATTTTTAAAAATTATTTTCAAGACTTTCTAGTAGAAGAGGCGACCAGGCTGGTTCACCGAGTGAGGAAGAGGAGCAGAGAACTCGTACCAGAAAATACATCTGTATGGCAATCAGTGTGACAAGTTGACAGGTTGTAGCCACACTGGTTAACTGACTAGTGGAACCTAAAACATTAACTAGTCAGTTATTTATAAAATACTTACCAGTTGACTAGTTTACACATTTTAGGCCTTACTACTAGTTATCTAATGTGTCTAAAATATATCAAACCATTAAAATCAAATTTGATTTTAATTGATTGTCAGAGTTCCGAGTTGCATCTGAATGCAGCACATAAAGCTGCGCATGCGTGGAACATCGACTTTCTGCAAACCGAGTTCGTTTGGGGACATTTTGAGTAAACATTTTGAAGATTATTTTAACAGGTGAAATTTTAAACTTGACACATGACTAGTTTGTCTCAACAAATCTATAAGAAAAATTCTAACACGTAGCCGCAGATACAAATGCATTTATAACAAACTTAGCTTAATTTGCTAAGCTAATATGCTATGCTAGCTAGTTGTTTTGATTGGACTTGGACTATACTTTTTGTTTTTTATTATCAAATGCTACAATTGTTTTGTTTCTTTTAACATTATTTATTAAATATGTAAGACATTTACAGCAGTGACGATAGATATAGCTAGATATAACAATGCCATAAAAAGTTTAGTTTCTTTTTACACAGTTTTGTTTACAGATGTTAACACTTTTTAAAACCTATTAATCCTTCCATTTATTGCCATTTATAAATATAAATAGACATTTAAAGAAATGTGTTTTCTTTAAATACACACATTTCTTTAAATGTCTTTCTTTTTTATTCTTGAATAAAAATTTAAATATATGAAGAGAGATCCGTTATCTAAATTCAATAGTGCATTTTCAGTGTAGTGTTTCTTTTTATTATGCTGCCATCTAGTGGCTGTTATAAAATAAATTATAACCTACTAGCGTATATGTTCAGACAACATTCTGCTTTTTACGATGTTTTAAATTACCCAAAATAATAAAATTTGTTGAAGAAGCTGAAATCAATTTTTAAAGCTTAAGTTAAAAAGACAGAACTGTTTCAAAAAATGATAAAATAAATACTATACTAAAAATTAAAAGTAAAAAAAGAATGGGTAAAATTAAAAGGATGGTAGCTACAAGCTTAAGGTAATGAAAGACTAGCTATCAATATCAAAATGCTAGCTAAAAGTGGTAAAACACTAGCTAAAAATATATGAAAAAGGTGAGTAAAAGTAGGAAAATGGTAGCTAAATGCTAAAAGTAGGAAATAGCTGACCAAAAGTAACAGAACTTTAGCAATAAGCGAAAAGTGATGAAAGGTTAGCCAATAGCTAAAAATAACTAAATACTAGCTAAAAGTGACAAAACACTAGCTTATTTTACTTTTTTTTTGGGGGGGGGGGCACTACCTTAAAGTCGTACAAAGATGGGTAAAAAAACAACTAGCAATAAGCTAAAAGTGATGAAATGCTAGCTAATAGATGAAATAGTTAAATACTAGCTAAAAGTGACAAAACACTAGCTTTAACAGAACTGTAGCTACAAGCTAAAAGTAATTAAGGGCTAGCTAATAGTTTAAAGTAGCAACATGCTAGCTCAAAGCTAAATGTGGTAAAACACTAACTAAAAGTATTAAAAAGTTGGGTAAAAATAACAGAACAGTAGCTACAAGCTAAAAGCAATGAAAGGCTAGCTAATAGCTAAAAGTGACAAAACACTAGCTTATTATTATTTTTTTTTTGGTGGGGGGACACTAGCATAAAGTTGTACAAAGATGGGTAAAAAACAACTGTAGCTATAAGCTAAACGTGATGAAAGGCTAGCTAATAGATGAAATAGTTAAATACTAGCTAAAAGTGAAAAAACACTAGCTTTAACAGAACTGTAGCTACAAGCTAAAAGTAATGAAAGGCTAGCTAATAGTTTAAAGTAGCAACATGCTAGCTCAAAGCTAAATGTGGTAAAACACTAGCTAAAAGTATTAAAAAGTTGGGTAAAAATAACAGAACAGTAGCTACAAGCTAAAAGCAATGAAAGGCTAGCTAATAGCTAAAAGTGACAAAACACTAGCTTATTATTATTTTTTTTTTGGTGGGGGGACACTAGCATAAAGTTGTACAAAGATGGGTAAAAAACAACTGTAGCTATAAGCTAAACGTGATGAAAGGCTAGCTAATAGATGAAATAGTTAAATACTAGCTAAAAGTGAAAAAACACTAGCTTTAACAGAACTGTAGCTACAAGCTAAAAGTAATGAAAGGCTAGCTAATAGTTTAAAGTAGCAACATGCTAGCTCAAAGCTAAATGTGGCAAAACACTAGCTAAAAGATGGGTACTATTAAACACTATTAAAAAGATGGGTAAAAATAACAGAACAGTAGCTACAAGCTAAAAGGAATGACTGGCTAACTAATAGCTAAAAGCAGCTATTAGTAGTAAAATGCTAGTGTAAAGCTAAAAGTGGCCTAATGCTATCTAAAATTAACCGGTTTTGTGAAGCAGGTTTTATAAAGAACAATGCCTTTAAACAACTTGATGTGTTTTTATGTGTGAAATATTTTTTAAATAAAGTTTTTTTTTCTCCTGAAAGAGCTGAACATTTTTGACATAAGAATGAATATAAATCGGACCCAGTATGAAGCAGTTAGCTTGCACAAAATGTACAGAAAGTCAGGAAACCAACAGCATGAACACTGACTCAGCATTCAGACCATGACTCATCAGGAGGTTGAAGATAAAACAGGACCTGCAGAATGTTGACTGTGATGTACGGCAGGCTGTTGCTGTTGT
Source organism: Cynodonichthys magdalenae (assembly GCA_031762555.1). Classification (NCBI taxonomy): domain Eukaryota; kingdom Metazoa; phylum Chordata; class Actinopteri; order Cyprinodontiformes; family Rivulidae; genus Cynodonichthys; species Cynodonichthys magdalenae. The sequence continues at coordinate 1,012,149 of JARVJO010000394.1, read as the reverse complement.
ATTTTGTAAAATCATTGTTCGGTTTTTAGAACAAATATTTTTCTGGACGTCTAATTGTTCAGAGTCGTTTTACACGTATTTTATCTAAGAGCTGCTCTCGTTGAACAAACCTCTGAATGTTTGTTGAGCAGCGACACGGTGAGGAAGACTACCTAATGGATGAAGACGCGTCACTTTCAGACCAGGACTCTTTGAGCTTGTTGAAGGATCTCCCTGCTTGTCAAAGCAGAGGTGCAACCGAGATCATTGCTGCTACTGATTCAGACACACAGACTGAAAAAAAAGAGATGAAAAATGAAACAAATCTGAACCACCAGAACCAGAACCAGTCGGTGACGCCTCTCAGTTTGGAACCTGATGCAGGCTCTTTGTCAGGTGAGCTGGAATTCCTTCAAACTTCATGTTTACTCAGTTTATTTATATAATTTATTTTTATCTTGTTTATCGTTAAAGGAAATGAAAAAATCAAAACTCCCAAATTCCTCCACAAGAGGAACGGGAAAGGGGAGACGTATCTTCACACGGCGTGCAGGAGAAACGATCTGGCGCTGGTGAAGTCGCTCATTCGGGCTGGGATCGGCATCAACGTGGAGGATAATGCAGGTCTGTGACGACTCAGACGCTCCTGTTTGCTCTCAAACAGAAAGTTTCCCTCCTGTTTGGTAAATTTGGACTTGAATCGTCAGGATGGACGGCTCTTCACGAGGCCGCCAAAGTGGGCGCCGAGGCCATGGTGGAGGAACTGCTGAAGGCTGGAGCTGACGTGAACGCCAGGAAGTGTGATGGTGTGACGCCCCTGCATGACGCCGTTTCCTCTGGAAGCTATCAGGTGAGAGGAATCAAATCTGCCTCATGTGGAGGAGTTTAAGTATCTGAGGGTCTTGTTTCACGACGGATCAGGGCCTCAGTAATGAGGGTGTTGCCCTGGTCCATCGTGATGAAGAAAGAGCTGAGTCAAAAGTCAAAGCTTTGGATTTACTGATCTGTTTGTTCCACCCCTCAGCTGGGGTCATGATGGTGGGCGTGGTTCCACTAATCAGCTACTAGCAACTTGTTTTGTTTAGTGGATTAGCTTTTCTCTTATTTTAGAAATAGTTAGTGGAAGATTAGCTTCCACTAAATTGTGCCAACTTTAAGTCTGCTAACAGCTAACGAACAAGCTAACATCAACAGGTTTGTGTCAGTCCCACAAGTCTTTAGGTCGAACAAGACGAAGATGTGTGACGCAGCGGTTAGCATTTAGCTGTCAGTGCTAGCCTTTACTAATTTGTTTTTACATGTTTAGCAGTTTAGAATTAGTCAAGCTTTTATTTTAGTTAGTAGATAATGAGTTTATCAGTGGTGAACAATTAGCTGTTAAAGTTAGCGTCTGCTAATTTGTAGCTGTTTAGCGTTAGTTTCCACTAATTATTTTACATGTTTAGCTTTAGCAAAGCTATTATTTTAGTTAGTAGATAATGAGTTTCTTAGTGGTTAACGATTGGCTGTTAGAGTTAGCTTCTGTTAATTTTTTTTACATGTTTCGGGGTTTGGCGTTAGCAAAGCAAAATTTTTAGTTAGCAGCGTATGAGTTAGCGAAGCTAACTTTTCAGTTAGCTGAACCCAGCACAGGATCAGTAACAATAGAACAAGATCCAGAATACAAGCAGCTGAAATGAGCTTCTTCCATCGGGTGGCCAGGCTCAGCCGGAGCTCTGAGTCGAGCTGCTGCTCCTCCTCATCCAAAGGAGTCAGCGGAGGTGGTTCATCTGATTGGAATAACTGCCTTTAGAGGTGTTCCAGTCACGTCCCACTGGCAGGAGGAAGATCCAGGACTCACTGGATGTTTGCAGGTGGTGAAGCTCCTCCTCCTGAACGGATCAAACCCAAGCGACAGAGAGATCGGCGGAAGGAATGCGTTCAACATGACCAAGGAGCAGAACATGAAGGAGCTGCTCGCCACGTTCAGGACGTCTCCTGTAACGCAGGAGAGGCACATAGAGGAGGCGGAGCCGCGAGCACCACCAGGTCTGCTGTAATTATGTTTTTATTAATGCAGGTTGGATTTTTTTCAGTTACTTGCTTCAATCTTAGATCTCCCGACTGTCATATCTGTAAATTGTCGTAGTTGCCATGAATCCTGAGTGCCGGGTCATTTCCACGACAAACCTCCAGCCCACAGAGCCGCGTGTTGGAGGCGGAGCCAACGAGCTGAGGAACGATGCTGCTGCCAGCTCTGATCACGTACGACTTTTTATTAACTTTAAATCCAATCGAGCCTCACGCTTACCGTAAATGCACTTTATTTAAATCTGGACTCTGATGTGATCCAGTTCCTCAGAGCTCAGAGTCATTCCATGACCGTGGCGGCGGTTCTGGAGGACCTGAGGAGGAAACAAACAGAAATCCCAACCTGGCCTCTGAAAGACCTGAAGGATGCGGGTCAGACCTGCTGTTTTTAACACAACTTATATTGTTCAAACACGTTACAGCCCTTTGGATGTCAGAAGGAGGTAAACTGGACAGATGTTGAATTTATTCCTTTAACTCTAGTTGTGCTGATTTATTTTAGACAAACACAGAGCAGCTTTAATGCAGATCCAGAGTGTGCTGGCGTATATTCTGGACAAGCAGCGTTTGGAGAAGGAAAATCTTGCAGAAAAATACAGGTCAGTACAAAGAAGCTCTGGTATTTATTATTGAAATATCCAAAACCAATGAAGTATTTACTGCTCAAATAATCTGAAACCCTTCATTACTTGGTTACTTGACTAGTTAAATTCTGTCAGATGTGTTGTAGTCTTGAAATATTCAAAATTAATTTACATGAGCTAAAACCTTTTCAAGACAAGTTAACAGTCTTAACAGTGTTAAGTTGTATTGTTTTAAATAACAGTAACAGTAGTTTGTTTATTTCTGCAGGACGGTGCCGCGCCACTTCCACCAAACTGTTCTGAAGAGTCAGTTCCTGTCTTTAGCTTCATGTCAGAGGAAACTGGTGGAAATCCTCCAAAATCAAATACAATTAGAACAAGCTTACGTCACAGTGAAGAACAAAATGTCAAATCACACATCGAATCGTCAAGGAGGCGTCTTAAAGGAGCTCTGCAGACCAGCGATACAGGTGAGTGTATCTCCCCCCACACACCTGAGTCTGCTGTCAAATTAGACCTCTACCAATTTTTGTGCTGAGATCAAGTGACTCACATTTAAATTTGCAACTTCACAACCTTCAAGGTGAGGAGAAAAAATGCAGCCATTCAGACGAGGGCTGAAGACGACCGATGTCTCCGTCGGCTCCTGCAGGGCGGCGTCCTGACAGCGGGCAGTTCTTTACAGCTCACTTTGAAGGTCAGACTAAGCTCCTGTCGTCTCCTCTGATGACTGGTTCCTTTAACGGTAAACATGAGTAGATATAACATTAGAGATTATGTGACAAATATTTACCTAAACTACAGAAACAAGACTGTAAGAAAGAGTTGACTGAGAGGAAAATGTTGAAATGACTCCGCCTGCTACTGAAAAGGATGATGGACACACATATGTACATATAAATTTGGCAATATAGCTTTAGCTGCAGAGCTAATATATATGTTGATATGGCTTTAGCTCCAAAGCTAGTACAAATATATTTATATATATATATATATATATATATATATATTAGGGGTGCAACAATACATGTATCGATATCGAACTGTTCAATACAGTGCTTTAGGTTCAATACACTCTTGTATCGAACAATACAAATTTTTAAAATTTATTTTATCAACTTG
>JARVJO010000394.1:966953-1003420 GCA_031762555.1 Cynodonichthys magdalenae | reverse complement strand
GAAATAGCTCTTTTTTGTATCGAAAAAATATCGAACCGTGAGACTAAAGTATCGAACCGAACCGAACCGTGAATTTTCTATATCGTTGCACCCCTAATATATATATATATATATATATATGGCAATATAGCATTAGCTCCAGAGCTAATACATACATATAGCAATATAGTGTTAGCTCCAGAGCTAATACATATATCTGGCGATATAGCATTAGCTCCAGAGCTAAGACATACATATAGCAATATAGTGTTTGCTCTAGAGCTAATACATATATATGGCAGTATAGTGTTAGCTCCAGAGCTAATACATATACAGTGTATCACAAAAGTGAGTACACCCCTCACATTCCTGTAGATATTTAAGTATATCTTTTCATGAGACAACTCTGACAAAATGAAACTTTGGCCATGTTGGAACTTTCAGTGACCAGTATGAGCGAGTGTGAGAGCTGTACTACAGAATTGAACACACCTGCTCTCTATGCACACCTGAGACTCAGTAACTCTAATGAGTCACATGACATTTTGGAGGGAAAATGACAAGCAGTGCTCAATTTGGACATACAGGGGTGTAGTCTCTAAGGGGTCTACTCACTTTTGTGATACACTGTATATGATGTTATAGCGTTAGCTCCAGAGCTAATACATATATGACAATATAGCATTAGCTCCAGAGCTAATACATATATGACAATATAGCATTAGCTCCAGAGCTAATACATATATGACAATATAGCATTAGCTCCAGAGCTAATACATATATATGACGTTAAAGCGTGAAAGCTAAAAGGCTAAATCTGAGGTTCTCCTTCCATGAAGCAGCTCTCTTTTCCTCCATCATTATTTCTAGTTGCAGGCTGAGTCATTTCTACATTCTCCTCTCAGTCTCTCACAGTCTTGTTTTTATATTTGAAGTAAATGTTTATTAAATAATGTCTAATGTTACAACCACTCGAAGTTCCCTTAGTGAGTTATCACCAGTTCAGCTCAAAGTATTGTTCTGCTGCAGGGTAAGCTGCACGTGGCTCACGTTCGAGCTGATGGCGCCGTCCTAAGCAAAGGCAAGGTGCACCGAGCTCCGGAGCGCTGGCTGGAGTCCATCCTCGGGAAAAACATCCCTGTCAGCTCAACGTACGCTCTGGAGAAGGTGAGTCAGCAGGACGTCTACGTCTCAACACACAAAACTGCTTTTCTTTTGACACGTAAAGGTCTGAGGTCGAGTTTGAACTTTATTGCTTCGTCTTTTCTTTTATCTGTGTATAGATTTTATCGCTCGGCACCAAAGATGAACGAGGCCACATCTGAGTGTGTTTGTCTGTACTGTTAGCAAAATATCTGATGAATTAGTGGAAGGATTTTATTAAAACATTCTGCAGCTGCTCAGCTCTTGGAGTCAATTCAAGATGGCTGCCTCAAACAAAAATGACCATAAATTCTCCTTCATTTAAATTATATTGAGCTCAGATGTAGTGAGGTAGTAGCTGAGAGTCATCCCCAGCTTATACTCTTATTTCACAAGATCAAACGTTATTTTTTAACCTTTGACCATCATTTCTCTGCTTTTAATTTGAAATGTTTTAGTATATCTAAACCTTTCTGAATGTGTTGTTTCCAAGTCTTTAATAAATGAGAAACTTGTGCACAGGTGAGACGTTTGATCGTTATGGAAACACCTTCACTTCCTCACAGGTGACTTTCAGAGACAAACCTCTATCTCACTACTTTCTAAACATGGAGGCCGAAGAAAACGGCGGTGATTCTGCTCTGCAGGAGCCGACTCCTGGTTGGTTAATCACAGCTTCAATAATCGAGTATTTGAACAGGTTCTGTAGTTAATTTATATCTGTTTTTAATTCTTCAGAAGCAGGAAACTGGTGTCAAATGTTGAAAAACATTAAGATAATCCGTCTAGTGGGTGACGACGAGTTCCTGCCGAGCACCTTGATGGATTACTACTGGGACAAACTCCTGAAACAAACGCCCTCCCAGTTAGAAGACTGGGACTCTGAACTGTAATCTGACTTTTGTTTTTAAAACCAGAACTTCATTTGGTGAGTTTTTTCCACACAGTGTGGATTTACTGCACTGATCGTGATCGTTTCATGTCTTTGTTTCATAATAGAGAAGTCTGTGAGTGAAAATTCAGCTGTCTTTTAGCCGTAAATGTTAAAGCCATGTTTACGTTTAGATTAAATACTGTTTTTAGTAAAGTTACAGTAAATGTTAGACAATGTTAGTATCCTTTCAGTAAACATATTGTATCCTAAAAAACACAATTTTTCTTTTTACCAAAAGTCTCCAAAAATGCTTTGTTAATTGCTCTGTTTTTACTGTTTCCTTATTTATTAAAAGAAGCCTTTGGGTCTGTTTACATTTGTACAAAAAGCAGAACTGATATTTGGAAAATTTTTTACAACTTTTCTATGACTTTTTGTTAACAAGGTTTGCAGTTTTCTTCACTGACAACTCACAACTTAGAGAAAAACAGTTAAAAGTCCTGAAAAAAACAACCTTGTACCAGTTGAAATTTTGGGGATTTGGTTAATTTTTTTATCACTGTTGATGTGTTTTGGATTTTTTTAAATTGTGTATATATATATATATATATATATAAACTCATTAAAAAATGACTCCAACTCAGTCAGTTGTACTGATATTAAGCTAAAATTTAGCGTGTAGTTACTGAGAGTCATTCCCAACATTTAAATCGAAGGCTAATGGTTCACGTGAGACTCTGTTAGCAAAATATCTCACAAACCACTGAATGGAATGAATGTAGAATGAATCTACTTCTTATCAGCTGTTAGAGTCAACTCAATCAAAGATGGCTGCCTCAGATAACCCAGAAAGGTTCAGTGAACAACAGTAAACATCTCTAACATGTTCAGAATTAGAAATATTGAGTTAAACTTAGTGCAGCCTCGTATATTATTAAGAAGTTTTGACCAGAATGAGCTAAAACTCCATAATTAATTAAAAAATCTAACATAAAGACAGATAAAAACAAGCCTTACCTGTGTTTGTTGTACATGAACCTGAACCGTTCATTGGCGGAATGTAGGTAGATGTAGAGGATGAGCAGAAAAACTGAAGGTCCATTTAACTCCGCCCCCCCAACGTTGAAATGTTCACAGCTTCCAGTGGCATAGAAAACTTGTTTTATTGTCAAAAAAAATGAGAATATCATCATATTTTTTCAATGACAGTGTTTTATTTTTTTCAATGCCAGTACTCTTTGTCGATGTCACTGTTTGAGCTCCGTACAGCAGCAGAAGAAGCAATAATAATCTCAGGAGGGAGAAGTTAAAATGTAGGTCAAGTTAATCTGTGAGCACTTGAGTCAAGAACTCACTGAAGATTTTATCTTTCATGAAACAAATCCACAATTTCTCCAGTTTCACCTTTTCAGAGATTTTATAAAGCAGCAAAACCACATTTATATTTCACAATTAACAAACATGATAAAATGCTCATTATTAAAAGGTATTTATCTAAAGAAGACGGCAGATTGTGATGAACATTCACTTTGTCTTCCGTCCAGAGCAGCAGACTCTAAACAAACATGAAAATGTTTATAACTCAGTCAGTTTTGCAGATTTTGAGCTAAAGTTTGGCTCAGTTGTTGTCTAAACTAGTCTCCATCAGCTACTAGAATCAGCTCTGCCAACAGAGACGCACAAATCAATTTTTCTTTCAGGTAGTTCCAGTCAAAAGTAAGTTTTTATTTATATTATTTCTACTCGTGATTTTTCTAAATAGTTTCATGTTTATAATTTTATTTTCATGTTTCATATTTTAAATTAAAACCTACATTTATAGATGTACATCATGCCATGTTTAAGTGTACCTTCCTGCTTTAAAGGATGTTTAGGTTGTGTTTTTTGACCCTCATTTTATAATTTTTTGTTGTCTCTTAACGTCTAGTATCTGAGGCGTTAAACGGGTGGTTTTCATGTTGAGGAGGATGTATTTGGAGTTTTCACACAGCAGCAGGTGGCAGCACACGACTCAGTCACACAAATATGATCTCTGAGAGGGAAGATCCCCCTCTCTGTCCGGCGGGTGTCGTGACACTGGGGTTTATCAGTCACGTGATCACATGTAATCCCCATCTTACCCACGTGCTCCCCACTAAAACCACTGACCCGAATATGCTAATTCATCCCACTTATCTTCAGATGTAACTCTTAAAGCTGGTTTCGTTGTGTTGTATAAGTTTGAGTTTGTGGTGGATTGATTCAAAAATCCTCTCATATCACTTCTTTATGGTTAAAAGTTACTTTATTTTTCCACTTCTGAGTCATTAAACTGAACAGATTTGTTTTCACAGACTTAGAAAGAGGCAAACATTTTTAAAAGAGCAATATTTGACAGATGCAGATAAGTTTTAAAGTATGAGCATGTAAAAAAAAAAGGATGACACATTCCTACAGTGTAGTCTGAGGTTGATTTCTCCATTCACTGCATTCTTTCCAGCCTGTTTGCTGCTCTTCTTCTACTTCAACCAAACTGCTTATGTCACAGAATATTTTCTGGGCACTTCTTAAGGAAGCCTATTGTGACCAAAAACATTAAAGGAATAAATAAAAGTTTGGTATGAAAACAAAAATCCTGATATATGACTTAAATCAGGGATGACAAACACATTTTGATGAAATTATACCAAAGGATAACTTCACAAGATGCCAACATTTCTCATTTTAACATAGTGGTAAGACTGCTGCTTTTGTGTAGGAGTTCTCATAATGTTATGATTTTATTCTAGTAATATTACACCTTTATTCTGGTAATATTATTTCTTTATTCTCAATATTACGACTTCAATCTCAGTATTTTGACTTCATTCTGGTATAACTTTATTCTTGTAATAACTTTATTTGTGTAATATTATGAATTTAATCTGGTAATGTGACTATTCTGGTAATATTATTATTACTTTATTCTCATAAAATTACAACTTTAATCTCTTAGTGTTTCAACAACTTTGTTGTACGATTTTATTCTTGTAATAACATGGCTATTTGCGTATTACTATGGTAATATTATTACTTTATTCTTTTATTCTTATTATCTCATAATGACTTTATTCTTTTTTATTGTTTCATCTGCATTGTTCTATGACATTTTCTTAACACTGAATTTTTTCCTTTATTATGACTTTATTCTTGTAATTTTATGACTTTATTGTCAAATAACTTTTTTGTATCATTTTGACTTTATTCTCATATGAATTTATTCTTATATTGTGGCTTCATTCTAGTAATAGTATGACTTTATCCTTGTAATATTTGGAATGTATTCTAATAGTAATATGACTATTCTTGTAATACTTAATTTTTGTAACGTTATGACTTTTTGTCTCATAATAGTATGACTTTATTCTGGTAATATTTCAATAATCATAGTCTGTCCCTATGCTGCAGTAATCCTGGCTCATTCATTATTTTTTGTTCCTGATTTCTTGGCATTAAAAGGCTTCCATACAATATCCGGTAATACCAATCAGAACAATGTAATGGGCGGAGTCACGTCAAGTTAGGTTGTCACTCTTATTGGGTAAATAACAAACCACCCACTTATTTTGAAGCTTGCCTTTGGAGAAACAGAAGTTTTATGGCAGAGAAAACGATAAGAAAATTAGCAAATGTGATTTATCAAACAGAACCGACTCGGTGGTTTAGGATCAACAACTGGTGCTTACTGGTGTCGCGAGCTTCTACGTTTTATTTTTAATTGTTTTAAGTCCACCTGCGTTCGCGGGGTGGCTTACCATCTATCTCTGAGGAGGAACTAGCGCAGCGGCTAACGAGCTAGCTGTCCGCGAGAGAAGTCCGCAAGTCGGGGGGTGTCGCTAAGCTAACGGCGCCACTGGGGACTTCTGGGTTGGACATAATCCAGGGGAAGGTTGTGGTTTCCACCGGAGGTGTTATCCACGCCAGAACCAGCTGGGGGGGTTTTTTCTGCTTCTTCCTGTGTTTTTTATTTTTGTGGCGAAGCTAACAGACTAAACTACATGTATGCTAGCAGCGGCTAACGAGCCCAGCTTATTGGACGCGACTGGTCTGGATGTTGTCAGGAGAAAAAGAACCGGGACTCCCCACCATGACCCGTCTGTATTAATCAATTAAATGAGGTTGTTCTGCCCCCAGTAGAACCGGACCCGGAGCATGCGGCAGGAGAAAGGGCTCCAGATAAGTAGATAGTCGGACACAGCTACCCAGCCGAACCAGACCAGTTGTTTGTTGCGAGTGGCCTGGAAGATAAAGGGAAGGATGAAGAAGTTTTCTAGGATGCCCAAGTCCGAAAGCGGGGGGCTCGGAGGGGCGTCCGGTGCCAGTTCGAGTTCTGGAGTCAGCAGCTACTACGGGAAAGTGTTCGCAGTCGGCCGGTACCAAGTCACCGTGGAGGAGCTCATTGCTGAAGGTATGTGCCACATTTCTGGGTCACACCCGCCTTATCTTTTGTAGATGGTCTGGTTTGGAGCTGGTCCTCCCTTAGGCTCAGTGTCCCCCTCCTCCAAACATCTGCTTTATCCCAGAGGAGACTTCCACACAGGCTGAAGGAGGTCACCCTCCTCTTCAGGCTGCTGTGGTTCTGGAACTGGAACACCAGGGATTTGGATCAGGGCTTGAATCAAAACTTGAAGCCCTGTTTTCATACAGCTGCGGTTTACATCCTGCTTCAGCTGCTCCACTTTAGGAGGATTTGACCCCCCAGGGTACGAAGAGACCAGCCCCATGCTGTGTCAACATGCAGCATTGTAATTATCATTTTGTCCAACAAGCTAAAACACTACTCATCTTTTGGCTTTTATCTCATGAGTGCATGTAAAATAAGTCATTTTACAAATAATTTATAAATAAAACATCTGCAACAATACATGGTCAGTGCTGACAGATACATTTTATGAAACAAGCTAAAGCAAAACCATCTGCAGAACAAGCAGAAGGGAAGCTTAACTATGGCAAAATTCAGAAAGTAGTTAAAATGTGTCCTAAAAAACAAAAGCACAACAGTAGGTAAAAGCTAAATGTAACAAAACTGTACATAAAAGCTGAAATTGGAAAAAACATAGGAAAAAGCTTAAATGACCTAAACTTAAGGTAAAAGGAAAAAAATTAGCAAAATGTACAAATTTGTAGGTACAATGAGCAAAACTAGCTGAAAACCTAAATATGTAATTAAATACGTAATTTCACTTAGGGAAACTTCCCAAGGGATCAGTAAAGTTCTAACTAATCTAAAGTTGGGAAATTTTCTTAAACAATCTAAAAGTTGTAAAAATGTTGGCTAAAAACCAATTCAGTAACAATAGCCGAAAGGTAAGTGGTAACAGTACTTAAAAGCTGAACATGTGAAAAACCGCAAAAAGCTAAATTTACCAGATGTAAAGGCTAAAATTAGCTAAATTGTAGCTATGAGGTTATTGTAACAGTTGCTACAAACTGAAAAATCTAAACTAACTGAATTAAAAAGCTAAAATTAGCCTAACAGTTGATAAACTGAAGCTAAAAGCTGAAATGGACAAGATTATGGCCAAGTGTTAAACAAGTAAATCTCAACAGTTACCTCAAGCTAAGATTGATTAGCTAAAGACTAAAAGTAGCAAAACAATTGCTAAAAGCTAAAACTGGAAAAAGTTTGGCACAAAGCTAAAATTAGCAAATCAACTATCTTACATTAGCGGGGGGTGAACTATTAACCTAATGTAGCTAAAAGACAAGCTCGTCAACACAATAGCTAAAAGCTAATGGAAATAGGAAAGTGGAAATAAGCAAATATTACGTTTTCTACAAACAAAAAAAATGGCAAAATTAAAGTTAAAAGCTAATATGAGCAAAAATGTAATACAAAAGCTAAAATTATAACCAAAGTTGCTACAACCTGAAGTTGGTAAAACTAAATCTAACAGCTGAAATTTACAATACTATAGTTTAATGTTTAAATTGGGGAAAACTAGCAAAAAGAAATAAAATTAATAAATCTGTTGCCCGAAAGCTAAGATTACATTAGCTAAAAACTTGCAAAAGTTGCAAAACCATTGCTGAAACTGGAAAATGTTTGTCATAAAGCTAAAACTAGCTAAATCAACTAAAAGTTTAAATTAGGAAAAGAGTTACAAAAAAACTAATACTACAACACCTAATTTCATTCTGGGATCAATAAAGTATTTTTGAATTTGAATTGAATAATTAACTGTACCTTGATCAAAGATCAAAAACAAGATCTAAAATTTAAATGTATCAAAATAATAGAATAAAAACATCATTTGGCATAGGAGCTAAAAGTGCATAACACTGGTCTCCTAAATGAGCTAAATGTTTGATTTATAAAGGCTAAAGTTGCTGAAAGAAAAGAGAAGAAACTAAACAGGAAATCAGCAGACTCAGAGTTGGATCAGAACCTTAAAACCAGGAACAGAACCTCCTGAAAAAAGAACATCTCGTGCTTCGACTTCAGGGTCTGATCAGGCTTCAGCTTTTAGACCAGTTCTTCATGACTCAGCTAAAATCTTTTTTCATTTCCTTCACTCAGACAGAAAACAAGGAAAGTTTTGTTTTTTTCTGACCAGCTGTTTCTGAAACACTACTGCTCATGATTGATTTTTTTTTAAACTTTCCCAGCTTCTTCTGAGCCAGTCTGTTCACTTCATTGCTACAAAAAGTGCTTGCTACAATTCTCATGCAGCTTATAATCTAGTTTTTGTGAATAAGTGCTGACTCAACGGTTCAGACGTGACAAGCGTGTCTCATCACGCAACTCAACGCTGTAATCTCAAAACTGCAACCCTGATCTCACTCTTACAAATAAAAACAAGCCGCTCCTCCTTCACAGTCATGCCTCTGTGTCTTATAATCATGTGAAGTGGCTGCTTTTCCTGCCAGCAGCACAAGGTTGCATTCTGACCTTTGCTCATAAATAAAATCTGACACTCTGAGCCTCACGGTTCTTCTAATATCAGTATATTATATTTTATTTCTCTCTGTTAAAAGTACTGCCACTTAACTGAAGTCTGTGTCTTTAGTTGTACCTCCTTTAACAAACATTAATTCATCCGTCACGTTTCTAAGGGATGTTTGTGGTGGTTATTGTCAGAAAAAAAGGGCGAGGCAGATTTCATAACGTTTGTCAAACTGTAGGTTTTAGATTAATCTGCTCCAACACACCTGATTCAGATAATTAGATCACCTCCTCCACCTGCCCTGCAGTTGGCATCAGGTGTGTTGAAGCAGTCGGAGAAGTTCAGTGCCGCATGAGCTACGATTTATGGGGTTTTGTGATTTAATTTGTAAGAAGCTCCTCTAAAATGGACTTTGAGTACAAATAAAAAAAAACATTATTAGGCTTTTGTCTGACAGTAATTATGCAAAGAAGTTATTCTTTTATCATGTTGATGATCGAATGGATTCTGCCATTTCATCTTGCAGTATATTAGTGATGAAATTGACTCTATTTCAACAAGCTTCGAAACACATTCAAGCTCATGGCACTCAATAAAAAGTAGACGGCACCAAAATATAACATTTTATCTAAATGGTGGCTGAGTTTCGTGACAATCTGATCTGGCAAACGTGTTTCAGACCCCAATTGTGTCGACATGATGACGGTAGCAAAACCAGAACGTTTTTTTCTTTGATCCTCAATTTGATTAATAATAAATATCAACAACCAATGTTAAGAGCACATCATTTCCTATTTCTCCTGAAAATTTCATCCAATTATCTCAAGAAATAAAGAAGTCGTTCAATGTTAAACCACCAGAAAAAATTTGAGCAATTTTTGGATACTAAAATGATCATAACTTTCTTATTCCATTGATGTCATTCTCTTAGTTGTTCTCAGCTCTATCTATTGCAGTTGTAAGAACAATTCATGGACTTTTAGTTGTTTTTTTTTTTGTCTCAAACCTATCATATTGTTAAAATGAAGCAGGAGGACAGATCTGTATGGAGGATGTAACTTGGATTGAATTGTTAAACGTTAAATTGACAGAATGTTTTATGGAAAGGTTGGTGAGACATCTTTAGGCTTTAAATGAACTCATTTGTTGTCGCGTCCAAACTTGGGCTAATGAGTACAAACTTGATTTTTCAAATTATTATTTTTGGTGTGTGTGTTCCTGGAAACATTACAACACTGCTGTAGCTGTTTAAAAAAAGTGAAACCTTTTTCTGATTTAGCTGCTGAGTCAGCAAACAGGGCCATGGTAAATTAATAAACTCTTTCTGCAGCGGCTACAGGTTTTAAAAACAGGTCAGGGTCACGTTCCTCTTTCTGAACGCACCATGAAACCCATCCTATTTATCTTCCTGTTAACCTCTGATAAACAGCATCAGTTTGTTTCCTGTGTTTCTGCTGAAGAAACAAGTTTGGATGGACTTAATACACTTCAGTTACATAAAACACAAACATCTCTGGAGTTAAATATGATTGAAAGTTGTTTTTTTGATGGATTAGCAGAGCTGAACATTTAATATACTGAGTCTTGTTTCTCTCTTCCTTTAGTCTTTGTGGTTTTTCTTCAGCTCTTCCTCTTCAAGAGAATCCCAGAGGTGATATTTAACAGGAAGCAGCGGTCAGATCATCACCCAGTCAACAATAACTTTAGCTGTTTGCTTCTCAGAGGATGAACCTCTAAAAGAAGAAATGCCTCAAAACAAATCAAATTTTCATTAGTAGTTTAGTTTCTGCTGTATATTTTTGGCAATCAAACTATTTGCAAATAATATTTTTATTTTAATCAAAGCAAAAGGTGGCTACTTTGAAGAACCTAGATTATAAGACATATTTTTGTTAAGTATATAATTCTACATGTGTGAATTCATAGTTTTAATTCCTTCAGTGTGAATCTACAATTTTCATAGTCATGAAACTGAAGAAAACTCTTTCAATGAGAAGGTGTGTCCAAACCTTTGGTCTGTACTGTATATCATATGCATTTCTAACTTTGCTATTTGAGTTTACCACAAAATTGAATTTCCTTTTTATTTGTTTAAATACATTGAATTCCCTTCAGAACATTATCTTTAACCTCTTAAGCCCCAAGGGGTTTTCTTGATGTTTTTGCTCAAAATACCATGCCAAAATGTAATTGAGTGTATCTCAGCATTTTATAAACTCTACTTAAATAATCTTAGTATCAAAATAAACCTAACACTTGGGACATTTGATCAGAGGTGTAAGTATTAAAATACCTGCTGTGGTTTTAGAGATATTGAGGATGGAACATATTATTTTTTATTTATTTTTTCACTCTTACCTGGAAAGTGTTTGCATTAGACAGTATATAACCCATTTATAACCATAATGAAGGCTAAAAACTTTTGGAAACCATAAATCCACTTGTGGACATCGCCTGTGCAAAGATTCATGCTGCTAAAATTAACTGGAGCGAAGTTACAGAGGTTTTAGTAAAGAAATAATTTTGCATTTTGTCATTCTGCACAGGACAGACCATGTTGGTACTATTAATAAATGTTGGGAAATCTTGAGCTTTTATTTGCAAAAGTTATTTATTTTTCTTACCTGCCTAAAAGGACTAGTTATATGATGCTTCTTTTGAAAAGTTATCCAAACATTTGTCACCAGATTTATAAAATAATGAGAAATTATATTTGACTTCAGTTGGACCATATTCACTCCAAATCAAGTAAGAAAACCTTTCAACACACTTTACAACATATTTTGGTATCTATTTTGACTTGCTTTAAAAAATGTCAAACATTTTTTCTTTAAATTCACTTGAATGTTTTTACAGACTTGCGATGATGCCATTTTGTGGATGTGAAAATAGTTCCCATGAGCTTTTAGCCAAGATTTATAGGCTTCTATTGATACCAAACATGTCCAACTGACAGATCCTAAGTTAACATAAGTTAAAATAAATAGAAAAAAGAAAAAGCTGTTTTTTCTCCAGTACTGGGGGTGTGGGCTAACAAACATAATGATTAGTTTGCTCCTTTTAGCCTTTAGCTAATCTGTTGCTGCTTTTTGTTACTGCATTACTCCTGGTGACTTTAAACCATAGCTTGGCTTCTTTTAGCTACTGTCCAGCTCTTTTTAGCCTGTAGCTACTACCTGACTTCTTTTAGCTACAGTCAATCTCTTTTTGTCCTCAGCAACTCTCTGGCTCCTATTAGTCTTTAGCAACTGTCTGACTGCTTTTTGATTTTAGCAACTGTCTGACTGCTTTCGGCCTTTAGCAACTGTCTGGCTTACTGTAACTTGGTGGCTATAGTGTTGCTGACTTTAGCTGGTATTGATTGTAATGATTCAGAATCTTTTATCTCTCAGATTAACGGTGCGTTTTTGTGACAGAACAATTAGTTAAACGAGTGTTTGTTCATCTTGTACCGCCTTAAACATTGTCTGTTCTCAAACTGATTCTTCAGTTCAGAAAACTAAAGCTCTGCTGAGTTTGAAGCTGATAATTGCAGCATCAGCTGAACACAGGTGCCTTTTTATATTGTTAACTCACTGGACAGCGTCCGTGAAGCGAACACTGAACCACCGTACTGATCTGCAAGTAGAAGTCAAACGGTTCATGTTTGCATACGGTGGGTAGATCGTTGGTTGTGTTGCTGGTTCTTTATAATTAACAGGAAGTCCTTGGCTCTGTAGTTTCACCTCCTGTGTTTGCAGATTTACAGCCTCGTTTTCAAGGTTAAAATTCATCACTGTCTCTTTAGAATTAAAGTCACCTTCGTGTTCAAACACATTTGCAGACGTTGCGAGTGGGTTTTATTTGTTTTTCCTGCACTTGTCTAAACCTTTCATCTTAACGAGCTCGACTTTGAGCTGAAATCTGCGTCTTTCAGGTGACACAAGCGTGTGAACTTGTGAGCCTTAAACACACGCTTGCTGCAGTCTGATTATAAGGTTCTGCTGGTTCCAGGCTCGCGAGATGTTGGGTTTTCAGCCTGTCCAAGACGAGCACAGATCATGTAAACAAAGTTGAATGCAAACAGCTGCTGTGTTCACTGAACACGTGACTAGTTTGTCACCTTAACCTTTGCTACCTGTGATCCTGGTGAACCCAGAGTGGTTTTTCAGCTCTAAATTCAGGTTTTGTTTATTTTACAGTAAAGTATTTGATGAGCTCGTTGCTTTGAGGTCCTTGTTTTGTTACAGAGAAAGTTGCATGCATCTGCAGTAGGATTTGTATTTATTTATTTTTGTGTGTCTGTGGTGGGGGGTGTTACTTTTTATATCACAGTAAAAGAGGTCTACATGGACTTGATCACTTTAGCGATGTACTGATTGAAACTTGTCTTTTAGATTTGTTTAGTTTTCTTAAACTACTGCTTAAATCAAAATAAATCCCATATTTTTAAATCCTAAGCAGCAGTGGCCGGCACAGCTAACCAAAAAGTTTGGTTCACTAACAACTAATCCATTAAAAAATTAGCTCTGTTAACGCTAAACAGATTAAAAAAATCAATGTAGCCTAACGCTAACAGCGAAGATGGCAGTCAGTCTTCATCTCCTGCCAGTTGTTTTGGTTCTATTGGTTTAATTTGAAGGTGGGCGGGATCATCTGTGGCAGATCAGCCAATCCAAACCAGAGTTATAGCTCTAACTTGTGATAAATTAGTTTAACCCTTTCAGAATAAAAGCTTTTTTATTAATTTTGTAGTTGATTTAATATTGTTCAGTTAGTCAAACAACGATTATCAAATACTCTCTACCATTTTATGTGTCGTCAGTTTTCGTATTTAAATATGAAGTCATTTCCTTTTGCCGCTCTTGTTTTGAAGTTTAGCTGCTAAAGATGCTAGATGCTACACACGGTGCCTGCTCGTAACTGGGGATTGTTTTTTTATTTTGAGACAGTGCCATAAAATAAAAATTTTATACGTGTGAATTTTTTTAGTAGACTTAAAATTAGCAGAACCTAATTTAGCGGACGCTAATCGGTCCAGTAATTGTTTCTAAAGTTAGCATGTGAGCTAATCCGCTAAATGAGAAGCTAGTTCCGTTATTAGCAGGTTAGTGGAACAGTTTCCACCGTTGCTCAAATGTTTCAGAATAAAAGTAACTGGATCAGTCTGTCCCATGTAAATCTTCCAGTTTCAGTTTTGAATTAAAAGATCTTTTAACAAGAAGTAAAAGTCTTCAAATAGAGAAAAGAAGCTCAGCTGCTTTGGTTTTAAAGCTAACAGGATAAACTGAGGTTCTCCTTCCATTAAGCAGCTCTGTTCTCCATCGTTTTCAGTTTTAAGCTGAGTCATTTTCCTCTCTGTCAATATGCCCTGGTTTCATTTAATCGTCAGATTTTGTCCAAGATTAACCTTCAGGATGAAGAGCTCACAGCAGCAGCAGCAGAAACCTTGAACATCATTTACCCAGTACGCTTTGTGGCGGTAATGAAATGGCTCCATTTTTTGTGACAATATATCTTTTCATTTATTAAAACTAAAACAGCCTACAGTATTTTTACAGTCGTTTTACAGTTTAATCGTGGATCCCTTTAAACCTTTTAGATGTCAAGATGACTGGGAATCTATATTTTTAACATTTTTACATTTACCAAACTATGATTCATCTAAATCTGTAAACTTTCTTTTTTTCTTCTTAATTGGTTTAATTTCAACACAAAGTATCAGATTTACATGTTTTATAGCATGTAGTTGAATTTAAATCTTTCTTTGCTTTAAAAAAAAAATCCAAGTCTAAAAAATTCCCAGTTTAAATTAATGAATCCATTCATTCAGCAGCTGTGACTCTAATACTAGTGATAAAGTTCTTTCATTAAAACCCCACAGAAACAGATGTGGTTGTTCATCTTTGGATCTTCAGTTTTCTCATGTCTGGTCTGAGCTCTTCCTTTGATGTTATTTTTAAATGTTTGGTTTTCTGTCTTTGTGAGGGGAGATGTGTGAGGATACCTCTCGGCTGCAGTATTAGCATGCTGTACTGGTGATGAATGGACACATTGTGCCTCTTTTGTTGTCTTATTCCCGCACCATGGAGAAAATGCTGGTACGACTCCGCAGCTCCCTGGTCCGGGTCGGGCTCGCCTGCTTTTGTTGCTCGCTCATTGAGGCCTTTTGTTTCTGCCTCGCTGTGTCACCGTCCGTTCTCACTGCAAATAAACGACTGCAGCCTGTCCAAAGAGCGGATGTTTGGTTGTTTATGGGGCTAAAAATGGACGATGTAACCTGAGAAATAAACTTTCCACCACCCTTATTAAATTTTTTTAATGACTCAAATATAAGTTTTACTTCAAGTGTTGCTTTTTAACTTAAGTTTGATGCTCCTACAATGACTTATTGATTTTCAAAATTGAAATAAGAAAGTTTATTGACCTTTTTTAATGTAAACAGCTGCTGAAAATGAGCCATAAAGTTGTTTTTAAATGCTTCTGAAATCATATTGCTTTTATTCCTTCTATCTATAGCTCAAAAAAATCCTGTTTTAGTTTTTTATTTTGAATAATGTCTGGAATGTTTGTGTTTCAGTTAAAAGAACTTGTTTTTGACGTGTATCTTGTATTTCTTGCCTTGTTTAGCTTGATTAGTGCTTATTTTATTGCATGTATCAATGTTATTCAGCTTTCTTAGTTTTTGATTTGAAAACATCACTTTGAGTTAATAGATGAGAAAAAACAAAACATTTCGTTTTGTTGTAACATTAGAAAGTTAAGAATCTGTTAAATGGTTTTATAATTGTGTTTTTGGACTTAAAACCTGAACTTTTTCACTAACTGGTTTAAAACTTTTCCTCTTCACTCGGAGGATGTTGAACCTGAACTGAGTTTTTGACAAAGGCTCATCTGTGTTTTAACTCCTTTATTCTCTTTTTAAATCCTTCATTATTTGTCGTCTTTCCCGACTTCGTCACGACTCGTTCAGAGCGCAGCCACTCCTGTCTGTGGGTTTCGCTGCGAGCATTAAAGTTGAGTTTGGACGGAGCGAGCGAATGTGCCAGAATCTTCCTGCTCCGTAAACCCCAGCATGAAAAAACACGTACTGCACCTCCTCGTCAAAGCCTTTTATGGAGCTGATTTTCCTGCAAATCTGATTTTTTTTTTTCTAAGTTTTTCACTGCTCACCTGAGTCAGGATAGAAGTCAGATTTACTGCCGTCAAGGCTCATGTGCTGTTGTATCGGAGCCAAAGTGGAAAGAACTGAATAAAGAGGAAGAGCCATGATTCAGACTGACAGTTTAGGTCAAGGCAGAGTTGTTTTTTGTTCTAGTTACACCAGAAGAGAGGCGTGTCTTTAGGTGTAACTGATAAGAAATTATTATTTTCTCTGCAGCAAAGCTAAATAACACTTTGAGCAACTTCAGTGGGTCAAAAAAAGAATAAAGGGTAAATATGAGAGGATTTATGCTGAACTTTTTCAGACGTACGTTTCGTCGTCTTTACTTCATCACTTTGTGGCACAAACCTGCATCCAGGTCACCCTGAGGCGGGTAGAAATCAGGTCTGCAGCCTTTACAATCAACAAATTATATAACTAAGAATATACGATTAATTTTAACATTATTTTACACTTTAGTAAAAAAGAAAAGTTCACATACTTTATACTCCATTTATTAAGAACTAAAACACTAAACTATGCAGGCATGTGTATATTTTATTTATTTGATCAATTTTATTATCTTACCCGTGCCCCCCCCCCCCCAAAAAAAAACAAAAAAAATCCAGAAAGATTTGCTGGAAGGATCATCTCATAAAGCTGGAAGTTGGATTGTTGAAGTGGCCAACAAACATTACTGGCATGATCTAATCAACATGTTTCACTTCTTGATTAGTAGGATTTTTATTTTTTAACATTTTCTATTTTGAACAAGAGTAAACAAACAGATTAACAATAAAACAAACAAAACAAATCAGGACAAAGGGGGATCAACACAAACAGTTGAAAAAGCCATCAGATGAATGAGGAAAATAATAAAATATTTTGTAAGGATTTAGTTCATGGTTCTGGATATTATGAATGTTCAACACTGATGTAATGTGGTTCATTGCAAAGAAACTGTTTGCATTTTGTCCAATATTCACATTTTTCTGAGGAATATCTGAGGAAACGAGTCCGTCTCTCCATTGCATAAAGTTCATGTATTCTGTCCATCCATCCCAGAACTGTAGGTGGTTCCTCTTTTAACCATTTTCTTGTTGCCGTTTCTTTGGCTGCCTGTAGTATTTCTAATAGATATCTGTCCAGTTGGATTATTACCAAGGTAGAATATTTAACTTTACAGTTTTTGTTTTCCAAAAGCAGAAGATTGAATGTTGGTCAGCTGGCAGGTAAACTTCTGACAGTTCGGTTTCTAAAAGCTGATTTCCTGTTTTTCTCCAGATTCTTTGGTTTTGCTTCCCTCCATCACCCAAAAGTTTTAAAATATCTTGACCTCCATTAACCTTTGGTATCTCACTGCTGTGAAGTATTTCCAGCTCCGTTTTTAGCAGTTATAAAAAATGTAATAGGTTCTAAACACAGTGCAGTTTTATTTATTTTTTATTTTATTTTTTACACCTACAAGACTTCAGAATTTTATTTGAAGGGGCCAATAAAACATGACCAGTGTCCAGCAGTTTGACAGGGTGCAGACTGTCTCGACTTCTCAATAAAACAAATTTATAGTTATTTTAGGTGAAAGTGTTGTAGTTTTAGAACAAGAAGAAAAAGGTGTTCAAAGCAAACAGCTGTGTTAACCTGAAGAGGCTTTAAAGACCAGTCCTCCTTTTGCCACCAGCTGGGTTCAGTTTTTTGTTTTGTTTTTTACTGAAAGAAATAGATTATTTTTGTTCAGTTTACAATATAAACTTAAGGGCAAATTTGTTTATTTCCACCTGTTGTGTTATTTTAAAGCGTAAAATACTCAGATTGATCAAACTAAGAAGAAAGTTGTTTATGGCAGAGATCCTATTTCCAGTTTTATGTGCATTTAAGTTGACAACAAGTTGTTTTTTTTTGTACTGTAATCCTCTGTTTATTTTTTGTCTTCAGTTTTTTCAGTTTAAGTTCCCAATAAAACAAATCTAACAAATTAGCAGCCAAAGAACAAAAGCCTCTTCTGGTTTAGTCTAATACTAAACCTAAGAGGGTTTACTAAAGTGTCTGGGATCAAAAAGTTATTATTAGTAATTAACAGTGGCAGCTGGCAGAGCGCAGAAAACCAACAAACAGCTTGTGGATTTAATGCGGAAAATATTTATTCTTTTGTTTTCATTAAAAAGTTAGATTTTTAGGAATATTGTGTGTATTTTACACTTTTTTAAAATAACTTTAGTGCGGTTAAACAATCTGTTTTTCCACAGATTATCTTCTACAAGCTCAATATCAAATTATACTTGTTTTAAAGTCAGGAAAAGGGGTCAAAACTTCCTTTTACCTGATTTTCAGTTTTCATCACAAACAGACCAGTTTCATTAATTTAGGAGGAAAAAGGCTTATTTTCATGACAAGCTAGAAAAAAACAGTAATATCCTGTTTGTCATGTTGCAGTTCCTCTTATCTATATGGAGACGTTTAGGGGAAGTGTTGTGGGTTCATGTTAAGGGATGGGGCCTCAAGGAGGAAATGCCTCAGCCTGTCCTTTCCAAAAATGTCCTACGTCTCCTAGAAGTTGGTCCACAGCTGAAGAAACCATCTCGGATTGAAACACGATCTTTTATGACTAAATGAAAACTGAATAACGCTTCTTTCATTTTTGATGTCGGTCTTATGAAAGACGAGACTCTTATTGAGGATCTGTTTCATAAAAGCGGTCTGTAACTGATTGTATCCTCGGATCATCATTCCTCTCGGCCTGATGGTTTTGAGGTTTTCCTCTCATCTGTTACCGACAGCTGATCGTGTTCTGATGCTGAACTGCAGGAGGCTCAGAAACCAAGCGATGAGCCTAACGGCTGCTCAGTCCAGGAGTTTGATGCTCCTTTTACTCAACCTCACTTTGTTTTATCAGTGAATGTAACTCAAACCCCATCAGTCATCCTAACCCTGAAAAGATGAGAAATTAAGAATCTTATTTTAGCTGCTGTTCCTTCATTAATACTCATTTCCCCAACTATTGTTCTTTTTTTTTTTATCTCGTGTTTAAAAAAACAAACTGAACATGGAAAGCACTGAAACCCAGCTGACTTTATTTTTTGCATCTCGTCAGTGAATAAACCAACAGACCTAAAAGAAGAATTAATTAGTTTTCAGAATATTCAGCATCCCGTACAGCGAGGGGGCTTTTGTCCTCATTTGTCCAGGAAGTTTGTGCGCCGCTCACAAAGCCCCCTGTCAACAAATCATTCCACCCAGATCCACTCAGGAGAATAATGCGCTCAATGGCGTACCACTTCCGTGGCTGGCATGGACACGGGGGGAACAACAGCCCCGTGGTGGTTCAGAGAGAACCTGATCTGGTAACATATGGTCCCAGTCAGCTGCAGAGGAAGTCAGGAGGTGGACATGAAGTGTAGCAGGATGAGACCGGCTCAGGTCTTTGTTACAGAAACACAGAAGTTTTGTTAGATGTTAAGTAAAAATCTTTAATATCCAACAGATTCTGTTTTTTGCTCAGTTATTCTGGATTTTTTTTTTACTTTAAGCTCATTTTAAAAAAGATTGTTCTACACTTGAACTGATTAGTTGTTTGTGGGCGGAGCTTCGTGTAGATTATTTTTGTGATCGTAGTTTTTGAAAGCTGAGTCAAAGTTTAGTTTGTTCAAACTACTTTTGTATAATTGGTGCTTTTATTTTGTAATCATTCATATATAAAAGCATTCAGCTGAATTAGTCTTTTTTGTAACTATCTTGATATCTAATTTTATAATAAAATTCCTCATGTACAGTAAATAAATTATTGCTTCTCTTCCTTCTGAAATATTGATCTTTTTGTAACATGCTTCAGTTTTCCTTTAAACTGTCTCATACTATCAGGACTAATCTGCTTAATTTTAGCTACTATTCTGAAGATTTTTTTATTTTAGCTACCAATTTGCTACAGTTTCAGTGTAGCTACCAATCTTCTGTTTGTTTTTTTTTTTTTTTTTCAAATTATAGCTACCATTTTGCAATTTGTTAATTTTAGCTACTATTCAGCCTTTACTTTATCTACCATTCTGCCACTTTTAATCTGCAGCTGTTAGATTTTTAACTTACATTTTTCTTCTTGTTTTTTTAGCTACCAGGTTTTCTCTTTGAGCCTGTATTGAGCTTTTTTTTAAACTTCATCAGCTCTGTTTTATCTTTTCAGCTAGTTTTGAATCCTTCAGCTGCTCTCAGCAGTCATTCTGTATTTTCTGTAAAAAAATAATTTGTCAGTTTGTGATTTTTTTTAAGTATAAAACATTTTGTTCTGTTTCTCTCTGAGGGTTAACTCTCGTCTTGTCCTTGAATTCTCAAACAGCCGACTCTTTTCAGCCTGCTGGCCCTTCGCCTCGTGCAAATGGATTTTACCTCATAAAACCTGCCGTCCGGTCAATACGACCCCCACATCTCGCCCTTTCTGTTTTGGTGCAAAGTTTACATTTTGATTCCGTCTGCATCACACTGACCTAATAAAGGCTTTGCTTTAGACAACTAACGACTTACCTTAAAATTACAACAAAAAATAACTTTATCAGTTTCTATAGATTTTATGTTCTCTGTGTCTCCGCAGGTTTACATAAAATTAATAAAAATTCTGTGAAATTGTTAAATAACAGCCCTGCACTGAAATTCTGGTCCTAGAAAATAAAAAGAGCTGCATCCTGCTGCGTTTGGAAGTGTCTACATCTAAATCTGGAGTTCATACAGCTACAAAAACATCAATTCAGGCTCGATGTAAAAGTCTGGACAGACGATGTCCTCTCTACAGAAATCAGATCAATGAACAGTTTTCAGCTGCAGAGGTTCTGGTTCTTTGTCCCGGCAGAACATCCTCCATGTTAGTGTTTTTGATTAGTTGTGTAGTTGTCTTTATTCAGTGGTTTTTCTAAATGTTTGCAGTTTTTTTTTATGTGTAACTTGGACAGTTGTGTAATCTCTTATCTAAATATTTGTGGTGACTTCAGCTACCAGTTGTGCACAGATACGAGATGATCTCGAACTTAAACCACGGTTCTTCGTGGTTCCTAACACGCCTCCCGGCCTTGAGTTTCAGTTTCAGCCCCATCAGAGCAGATCTTTGTCTCGTTATCTGCCTGATCCGTTCTGCAGGAGGACACCAGCTGCTTTTCAGATCTGATAAATACTGAAACTCTCTGTTGTGACGACAAGCAAACACTTTGCCTCCATTTGTCTTTGAGCTGCCAGACTCAGACCTGTTTTCTGTTTACCGTCCTCGTGAGGCAAACGTTTCACTTCCTAAATTAGTGGTGCTCAGAGTTTACGAGCATGTTTCTAGTTCATCATGGTGGAGCTTTCTCCTCCTGGACTTTGATGCCCACTCAGTCGTTCTTTGAGACCAGAGGCTGCCGTTTGTTTACTTTGACAGGTGGTCGTCATCAGGTAACCTCTAGGACACACCTGGTTATGGTTAGTGAGCTCATGCCATGCACACAGCTGGTCGCTCAGAAGACATTTGTTTATCTCAGAAGGATGTGAGAAGTTTTATTAAAGGGGAACTGAAGTTCAAGTCTTACAGCCGTCCTCTTTTACTCAAATCTATGCTGCATCTGTTAACATCTGTGACTTGATTTAGACGTTTACAGGATGTTCATGTCGGCCAACTTCACTCTATAAATGGTTCACAAACCTTTTAGCTTCTTGACTCCTAAATATAACAATAAAACTAGATACCGCATAGCGTTAGCATGTATGACCCCCGCACGCACGCAAAGCACCAGAACTCAGAAGTCATCAGAATGGATTTATTGTTTTGGGTGGGTCTGATGGGCAGTGATTCCCATTGGCTTCAGCCACTCAGTTCTCCATCTTTGTACATATTTTAAATACCTAAAGACTGATTTGTCGTATTTATATTTTTTTCCACAGGTGGTTTCTCGGTCGTGTTCCTAGCTCGAACGCACAGCGGCGTGCGCTGCGCCCTGAAAAGGATGTACGTCAACAACGTACCGGACCTGAGCGTCTACAAGAGAGAGATCACCATCATGGTGAGAAGCAGCTCCAGTATTCCCTCCTACAGCTCCACTAATGAGCTGTTTTTAATAAATTTAATTCCTGCATTTAGTAGAACTAAACCTTTACGGCTCATAAAGACACGTTGCATCATTTGGCAAACAGAAATGACTTCATTTCATTCCTGCTTCTCGTATTTCTAGTTGGGTGAGGCCAGAAGAGTTTTGGCTCAGAGCTGGGTGGCTCTGTGTAACGCACCTGTTCGATTTACAATTACTGTAATTTATCACACATAATTTCTGTTTGTCATTAAAAGACGACACCAGCAGATGTTTCTTTAAAAGGGTTTTGACTCCAGTTTGTTCACTGCCTCATCAGGAGAAATGCGTGTCTCTCTCTCTGTCTCACACACACACACACACACACACACACCTGACCTTAAATGTTGACACAGTTCAGGCCTGTTGGGACATAGCCTCAGGTGTGTTGGTTTCCAAAGCACTCAGCAGCCTCCCTGCTCATGCTGGCCTTTAACTGTCAAATAAATGCAGCCAATGATTCAGAAATCAACAGATCAAAGGCTGAAAAAACACAACGAATTATAGAAAACTTTGTGTTGCACAGTGGGCCCAGACTTCCACTTAACTCACATTTAAATTTTCTCATTTTATTTCTGTGGGTGAGTTTTTTCAAGTGTTACAAATGATCTAACACATTTATTGTTTTGTCATTTAAAGCAGGGTTTCTTAACCTTTTTGTCTTCATGGCCCATATTTTCAGTTTCACACTTTTTGTTAAGTATATAATTCCACATGTGTTAATTCATAGTTTTGATGCCTTCAGTGTGAATCTACAATTTTCATATTCATGAAAATAAAAAAATTATTTGAATGAGGTGTGTCCAAACCTTTGGTCTGTACTGTTTATACTCAACTATTCATTTTCCAGCCATTTGAAGTGCAGTATTATAACATGAAAAAAATAATAAAAACAATTATTTTATATATATATATACTGTATTAATAAACTCAACATTATACTTACCAACACTTTTGGTCTTTTTGGCAGGTTTTTTTATTTTGCCTTCAACATTTTATTTAAAATGTTTCAATTTGTCTAACTTTTGCTAGCGGCAGGCTAAGGTTCCTGTACGTATTAAAGTTGTTAAACATCTATTGCAACACAGTCAATAGTAAACCAATGACCTCCTGCGGCCCTCGCAGCTGAAACAGATTTTTATTTTGAGGTCTTAAAGGTGGCGGTCGCGGCCCAGTTGTGGGTCGCAGCCCAAGGGTTGAGAATCTCTGATTTAAAGCCCTAAAGTTGCTCCGTTCAGTGGTGCAGCTGTAGCTTGCTGAACTTGTTTAACTCGTATTTCCTCTTATCTGCTTTCCATTTGTTGCCTGTTTTACAGAAGGAGATATTACTTTTGTGGAGCAAACACCAGCTTTTAAATCTCAATTAGATTAGAAGTTTCTAATCAATGAAGAGAATAAAACCATTTGCACAGTTCAACAATACTTTGATTACATCATTTGTGTGTGTTGTTGTTGTTATATCTTCTGTTCTGGACATGCAGTTTATTTTTCTTTTAACATCCTGAGTATTTCTGTCCTGATTGATCTGTTTTTTTTATCTTGTTTGCAGAAAGAGCTGTCGGGCCACAAGAACGTCGTCCGCTACCTGGACTCTACAATTAGTTCGGTTTCAGACAGTGTTTGGGAAGTCCTGATCCTCATGGAGTACTGCAAAGGTACTTTTTATTTTTGTATTTCTTGCTGCTGCTGACGTGGTTAGAAACACTCTCTGAGTGTCTCAAAGACTCCTGACGAAGATCACAAGCTGCATGAGTGGCCTGAAACCACAAAACAGAACTAAAATAAGGAAGAGCTGTTGGGCAAAAGGATTGTAGAAACTTCCCAAAAAATTACTGCAATTCAAGAGGTTTTGTGATTAAATTTGGATATAAAATAACCTGATTTTGTGTCGGATGTTCAGTTCTTCTGTGTGGCAGGTAGCTAGATTTCCTGTTGAGACAGTTTTAATACAGATGATTCATTTTGTCTACTGTCAATCCTATGACAAACGATAGGAGTCATTTTTGTTAGTGATTTGAAAACTGTAAAAAATATATTGTGTACTTTTTGATTATGATACAATGACCTGACATACATTCATTTTATACAACAGCCTACCATATTTTTTTACTTTGATAAACAGCCTGCCACATATTTAAATAACGACACAACAACCAACCTAACCTTGATTACATGATATAATTACCTGCTATATTTTTTGATTATATGATACTGGCCTGCCATACTTTTGTAATCATGCTACAATGCAATCCTATACATATTTAATTATGATACAACAGCTTACCGTAGTTTTGTATTGATAAAACAGCCTGACATACTGTATATTGAAATTATGACACAACAGCGTACCATACCTTGTAAGTTATATGATACAAAGGCCTGCCATATTTTATGATTACATGATAAAATTGCCTTCCATAATTGTTTTGGTTATATGATAATGGCCTACCATACTTTAGTAATTATATGATACAGCAGAATTTGGTATACATTTAACTATGATACAACAGCCTACCATAATTTTTATGTTGATACAATGGCCTGCCATATTATTAAATTATGACACAACAGCCTACCATACATTGATAGTTATGATACGAAGGCCTGGCTCCATATACTTGGTCGTAGAACAGCATCAATCTCTTTTTATTATTTGTTTTTTTTAGGTTTGTCACTCCAGTTTTTTTTTGATTGACATTCTTCTTTCTTGTAAACAGATGCTCAGTTTTCTTGTTTCATGTCTTGATGCTTCATTGATCTCTGGTTCTTAATGTTTTATTTTTAAAGACTATTTTAGTCAGTTTGACCCTCATTAGATGAGTTGACATACAAACGTTTCTCTGAATGCTGGTGTAAGGTTCTGGTGTTGAAGCTTTTTGTTTCTTGTTCTCGCAGCGGGTCAGGTGGTGAAGCAGATGAACCAGCGGTTAAATGTGGGCTTCAGCGAGGCTGAGGTCCTCCACATCTTCTGCGACACCTGCGAGGCCGTGGCTCGCCTGCATCAATGCAAGACACCCATCATCCACCGAGACCTGAAGGTCGGGAGAACCTCAAATCTAATAGTTTATCCTGGTCTCTAGTTTCATCACTGCAAAGTAGCTTTTTAAGTTACTTCCTGTCAGTTGAGTGACGTGTACAGTCGACTCATTTATTTGTCACGATTGCCTGAAATGTTAAGAAAAGTCACTCAAACTCCACCCTGATTACAAAAAACACGACCAAATCACAGATGATGCAGCTCCTCCAGAATCCAGATCCCTGTAGTCAGACCTAAAGACTAAGTTTGTTTGATTTGATGTTTAGAACAGATGTTCTGTTTGGAAACAGGCTAAATGCCAATGCTCATGGTAATTTCCCACCCTGGTAGAACTCTCCTCGCCCCCCCATCAGGGGTCTGCTGTACCGGGTCCAGTTGGACAAGGCTCTAAAACAGCAGCGGTCCTCTCCTTCAGCTCCACAGGCCTGTCCTCTGTTCGCTGCCTGTCCCTTCGGCCCACACAGCTTACGTAACGTTTCAGGGACACAAAAGACCGCGGAGGCCCAGCCACGCATTGCCAGGGGAAGTGAGAGTGCAAAAAAAAAAAAACCCTTAACCCTGAGCTGTCAACAGATTGAGACACTCACTGCTCAGTCAACTGTTTCCTCTTCAGCTTCTGTTGAAACGTTTATGGTTTTATTTACCTCAAATATCTCTGAATTTAATCATTTTTATTTTTAACAGTTTAAGGATTTGTTTCTGTTACTCAGTGGTTTATTTTCTACCTTTCAGACGTTCTAGTTTTTTTTTTTATTTTGTTTTTTTTCACATCTGGAATCAAATAAATTAAAGCGTCAGCCTCTTATAAATGTTAAGTTACAAACCCTAAATGAAACTCTGCGTTAAGACGATTTTATTTAAAGCTTTAACTCTCTTTGCATGTTTCTGCCTGTTTTTCTTATCCCTGTTTTTGACAAATCCTCTTTAAACAGAGTTAATCATTTTGGTTAAATCTTAAATAATCTGACTTCATGTGATATTCTACATGATTTATCACCTGGATTATGTTAATGACTCTCAGCTACTACCACAAAAAAAATTAGCTCAGTGTTTTTTAAACTTGGCTGAATTAAAGATATTTTTGTGTTTTACATTTGGCAGAGTTGAAGAGGGTAGAGACCAAAAGTTAACTGGTTGTAGACGTACATCCAATGAAATCACGAGATATTTTGCTAACAAAGAGGACTGACTTTAATACTTACTGGCAAAGAATCACGTGTGGTCAGAATAAAAGTTGAATCAGTTTTGGCTTCTACCAGGACAAAAACAAGGTAAAAATGAGTTAATTTAATGTTTGTGGCGTTACTAAAATCCCTTCGGTGTGGCGGCCATTTTGAATCCAGTTGCAGACGTTCATCCAATGGTTGCTCCTCAGCTTTATTACAAAACAAACATGCAGGAATATGTAAATGTAGCCTCTTCTCTCATACAGTGGTCTTAAACATGGAAATCATTTTGTGTTTTTCATACTCCGCTGCAAACCTTTATTTATCTTTGTTCAAGTAGCTCAGAGAATGTTGATCCAAAGGGTTTTCAGCTCTTGAATGAGTTTTTGTTTTTACTCCTTTTACAAAGGTTGAAAACATCCTCCTGAACGATCAGGGTCACTACGTGCTGTGCGACTTCGGCAGCGCCACTCACAAAGTTCTGCTGCCGCTGAAGGACGGCGTGACGGCGGTGGAGGACGAGATCAAGAAGTAAGTTTTCATCCAGAGTGAAAGAACCGTTCACGCTGCTGGGGTTTCCCTAAACTCACCAGAGAGAAACCACAAGGTTGAACCCAGTTGTTGGTAAATTTAAATGTGTTTTCATGAAACGAACAGCTAGTTGTCAAATAATGGATCTAAACTGAGTTAAAATCTAAAGACAGAATGTGAGGAAGATGTGTTCTCTCCTCGAAGCTTCAGCGTCGAGTCTTCACATCACTTCCTGTTTCTCTCAGGTACACAACTCTTTCATATCGAGCTCCAGAGATGATCAACCTGTACGCAGGCAAAGCCATCACCACTAAGGCTGATATATGGGTGAGACCCTCTGTTTGTGTTTCCATCACAGAACCAGGACCTGGTCTCGTCTCAGATCCTCACTGCTCCGTCTTTCTGTCTCTGAGGATTAATAATTGTGGCTGAGCAGTGAGAACAAGAGCTTGAACAGCAGCTTTATAAGATAATGAAGCTGACAGAGTTAAGACATTTTATTAAAAATGTTCGAGCAAGAGAAAAGATTTTAAATCAACTTTTTGTTAACTCAGCACATTTTATATTCCTGCTTTTTAAGCTACATTTTTATCCCTGGATCCTTGAGTAATGCCTTCATTTGTCTTCCTGATCAGGATAAATCATTAATATTTGCTCCAAATCCTAGTTTTAGTTTATTCTAATGAAGAATTTTTGATGTCATTTTAAAGAGATTTATTAGCTGGAAAGAAAAACTTTGGGAGCTCGCAGGGAAAATGACTAAAATTAAGTTTTTCAGCTGCTTTGAGACACAGCAGGAAACTGGTGAAAGAGGTTAAAATGAGGAATTCAGACCAAAGCTTTGTTGTTCCACTTCATAAAGACCAAACAGAAAGATTTAAATGTGAAAAGGAAGGATTTAAAAGCATCATATTTCTACTTTAAAAAAAACAAAACTTGAATAGTGATAATTTAACTCGCTGCTTTGTTTTTATGCACCCACAGTGCTGAGTCAGGAACACATTTTTCCACAACAGTTTAGGTTTTTATGAAACAAAAATGAGCTTCAATGTTAGTTTTATATAAATGAAAACGTTTTGTTTATGAACCAGCGCTGAAAGTGTCCCATCATGTATAAAACACTGCTCAGTTCATTTTCTAACGTTGTGTTTTCTCCACAGGCACTTGGATGCTTGTTGTACAAGCTGTGTTTCTTCACGCTTCCGTTCGGGGAGAGTCAAGTCGCCATATGTGACGGAACCTTCATCGTTCCGGACAACTCCAAATTCTCCCTCAAGTTGCACTGCCTAATCAGTGAGTCTGCAGAAAGTTTTTAAAAGATTATTCTGTGATAAAAGCTGCTGTGGTTGTAGATATTTTGCCCAACTCAAGCCTGTTCAAACAGGTCAGCCTCTGCTTTTCATTTATTTCCCTTCCCTGAACCGGATCAACTTCCCCTTTCTAAATGTGTTGACCAGCAGCTCCCTCCGGTGGTCGAACGCAGACGATGCACCCTCATTAAATCGGATCCTCTGGTTCTGCGTGTCTTTCAGGATATATGCTCGAGCCGGACCAGGAGAAAAGACCAGACATTTACCAGGTGTCCTACTTTGCCTTCAGATTATCTGGAAGAGACTGTCCAGTACCAAACCTCACTGTAAGTGGCCGGAGCGACCAGCCGAAATGTTTTCATCTCTTTGCTGATTCTTCTGATCCGTGCGTCGTCTCTGTTCCAGAACTCTCCCATCCCCACGTCGCTTCCTGAACCTCTAACAGCGAGCGAGGTCGCTGCTAAGAAAAGTATGACGAAAGCCAGGTGAGGTTCCGCTCGCTGCTGAGAAACACTAAAGGAACATTGAAGAATGAAATGATTACAGCTAATAAATATTAAATACAGCTGTTCAAAGGTTTCTCCTTCGTTTCCGTAGAATAACAGAATCCGTGGGTCCAACGGAAACCTCCATCGCTCCCCGACAGAGACCAAAGGCTGCAAACAGCAACGTCCTGCCTTTCACCAACACTCCTGTCAAAATGAGCGTGCCTTCTGCACCTGTCAGCAACGGACAGAAAGGTTGGTGTTGGTTTAATTAAATCTTCACAAATTAAAGAGATCGGATGTTTTGACAGACGACTCCAATCTGATAAACCTGTTTTCCTTCAGCTCCCACTCCTGGATCGGGTCAGCCGTCCGTCCAGACCCAACCTGGCAGTCAGCAGCACCGCGTCCTGCAGCAGCTACAACCAGGCGACCTGCGCCTCCAGCAGCTACAGCATCAACAACAACAACAACAAGCAGCACTGCAGCAGCAGCAGCAGCTCCAATACCTCCAGGTACATTTACAGCATCAACACTGTCACCAGGCTGGTCAGGTTTGTTACACATTATCAAAGCCTGCAGCTCGAAAACAACCAGAACGAACGTCAAACCAGGACTGAGCCAGAAAATAACCATTTTATCAACATTAATAGAAAATACAAACCACAAGGCATTCTGGGGAAAGGCTTTAGCTGCTCGACCTCTCAGGACGCAGCTAAACAGGTCTTGATGTCCAAATTCTTTTTTTGCATAAACAATCATGATGCTGCATGTTAGCATGTTGATTCTGAAGCAGATTAAATAATTCTGTCGCTCCGGGGCAGCTTGAATTTATGGGATACAAATAGGTAAATAAACTGAGCTCTACGTTAAACTAAAGAGAAACTCTTAAAACAGAAACTTTAGTTGAGGAAGATTCTGTAAGGTCAGGTGAAGGTTCTGCAGCTGGACTCAGGACAGACTGGGTTCAGACTATCAAACATGAGGATGAAAACAGTCCAGGAGGGTCGGACCTGTTTAGCTCCATCATGTCGGTCACAAAACTAAGAACATAAAAGTAAATATCAGATTTTTAATGCTTTTTCCAACACGTCTTCGTACCAACAGGCAGTGCAGCAGTCGATCCAGCTCCAGCAGCAGCAGCAGATGATGATGCAGCCCATGTATCAGCAGCAGGTGGCCCAGGCCCAGGCCCAGGCTCAGGCCCAGGCCCAGGCCCAGGCCCAGGCCCAGGCCCAGGCCCAGGCTCAGTACGCTGCCATGGTGAGTTACAACCCGACACAACCGTACGCCTGATCTGCTGAGCGAAACGAATACACATCTGACAAAACTTTCTTTTTGTTTGTCCCGTTAAAGAACCTCAGAGCAGCAGATTTTATCCAAAGACCGAAGCAAATAGTTTGATCAAACGACAGAGAAACACATGGAGACGCAGCGTGAAGTACCACAGAGCTGCATATTTTATTTAATGTCAGCGCGGCTCAAACTCGCTTCATCCGTTCCAAAAACTTGGCAGCGAGTCGTCTCCTCCCGCCTGTGCCAAACGGCGTCGGAAACAGACGCTCAAACTTCCCTCTGAATCTCTCCAAACACTCAGAGAACTCGTATTTATTCAGCTACTGAATCAAACACAACAAACGCAGGTCCTCCAAATGTGCGCCGTCAGGGCGGAGCGATTTTTAGCTCGTTTCCCACCCAAACCCCGGACCATCTGCTTCATCTCAGAAGCAATCTGGTCTGAGCGACGCCACTGGGGGATCGAACAGAGGGTGAAGACGAGCGGTTTGTTTCCTTTCAACACGCAGAGGAGGAGAAGCCTCGGCTCTTATTCTCATGATACCTGCAGAAACGTCTCCTGCGCGACCTCGGACCCGCTCCTCGTAAAAACAGAGTTTACAGAACCGGAGCGGTGCATCGAGCGTCAGACGAGCTCCGTTTAACTGGCGCTTTAAAGACGGCGAAGTGAGCAAACACGCAAAGTTATAAAAACAGATTCACAGTTTAGAAAATTAATCTTATATTTATTTTATTATTAAGAGCAGCTGACAAGAATGGTTGAAGAAAATACTCAGTTTATTATAATGTAACTGTTACATCTTCAGCTCTCAAAGTTTGTGTTGGAGGAAACATTTATAAACTGCTTAAAAATCTTAGTGTCAAAATAAAACCGTGTCGGCATCAAAACAGCTGTTATTTCAGAGATCCTGAGGATGGAACAGAATTGTTTTTCTGCATTATACAGTATAGAAATATAATGAATAAGACTAAAGTATTGGAAACTCTGGATTCACATGTGGACATCACCTGTGCAAAGATTCATGCTGCTAAAATACACTGGAGCAAAGTTAGAGACGTTTTATAAAGAAACAACTTCGTTCTGCACAGGATGGACCATCATTAAATGTTAGGAAGTCTTTGGTTTTTAATTGAAAAACTTTTTTTTAATTGAGCTTAAGAAAACTTTCAAAACACTTTACAGAATGTTTTTGTTTTTGCTTCAACATTTAAAAAAAAAAGTTTTAAAGTATCAAACTTTTTTACAGATTTGCGTTGACACCATTTTTGTACAATTTGTTTACGTTTCGATCCAACTGCTCAGGGGTGGGCATTGTTCTGCTGTTGTGCTATTCAGCTAATAGCGGATTAGCCTTTTTGCTAACTTTGGTAATTATTAGAGAACTTATTAGCTTCCAGTAAAGTTGGTCCACTAAAAACAAGTGTAAAACTCCTATTTTTATACCATTTAACCTGAATTAAATAAAAACTATCCCCTCTTACAATCGGTGTGTTAGCATGTAGCATCTTAAGCAGCTAAACTTCAAACTAAGAGCGTCCTAAAGAAATAAAATATAGTGGGGAAAAGTATTTGTTCTTTGACTTACTTCAAACTATATTTATGAAAAATAGAAACTCTGTCAAAGTAATGGTTTTATTCTGAAAGAGAAACTGGAGGAGTAAAGAGCTATAACTGATCCACAGAAGATCCCGCCCACCTTCAAATTAAACCAATAGAAAACTAACAGCTGCTCTTCGTCGCTTCAAACAACGTGTTTAAAGATGATCTCACCAGGCGTTGGTTGGTTGAAGGTGTTTGACGTGATCCTCTGCGGGGTTGAAATCTTCTATTGTTCAGTTTTCTGTTCTGAGCGCAGTTTGACTTTCATCCCTTCACCCCGACCCCTCCTCTGCTCGCCTCCCCCCGGCTTTTCCAAATCCAGAACCGGTTTCTAAACATTTCATCGTCCTCGTTACGCACCACAAAGTCAACGTTCCGTCCTTCATTCCCGTCCCCCCTCTTCTCCTCCCCCTCCCCCTCCCCCAACAGCTGCAGCAGTACCAGCAGGCCTTCGTCCAGCAGCAGCAGCAGCAGCATCATCATCATCAGGCTCAGCAGCCCCTCCCCTTCATGACCTCGCCTCTAGAGTTCCAGATCCCCGTGGGTTCTTATAACTCCACCACACCCACTGCTGGACCTGGACCGGGCCAGATGGGTGGGCCGTCACCTGTGGACCCCTCGTACTCAAACACCAGGTAAGGTTTGATTATTTTATTGTTTTAGCTCCATGTTTCAGATACTTTAAACATTTCTGTCAGATTCTGCTGCAGATTCTCAGGTGATCCTAAGAAATGAAACCGAAGGCAGCTAAAGTTTATTTATTCATTCTTTCTTTAAGATGTTTTGCTTCTCATCTGAGGAGCTGAAACCTTCAGTTTCCTAAAGGCCAGACAGATTCTGGAAGAAAATTATCTCAGTCTTGGGAAACCCACAAAAGTTCAACGGGTTTAGTTTAAAATCCTCTGTTTAAGGTACCAAAATAAAGAGAACTTGGTTTTCTGCACGATCAAAGCTATTCGTTCAACATTTTATGCATTTATATAACATTTCTATATTTTATATTTAATCTCCCGGGCCAGGAAGCCTCGCTCTTTGAGTCTATTTTCTTAGAATTTAAGCAACAAAAAAAAGAAAGTAGGTACTTTATTAAATGTTCTCCATCATAATGATTGTTTTGTTCCTGGACGTCAGAGCTGCTGAGATATGATGGTGAGAAAATGACCTCAGATCATTTTGTCATTTTGGAGACTCAATGTTTTCAAAATTGATTTGAACAATGAAGTAAATACTTCAGTTTCTTCTTATATTTGTCAGTCAGCAAAGTTTTCATGGATTTTAGAAGTTTTTATCTACAAACACACTCACCCCTGAAAATAGAACTACAGACTGTCAAAATGAGGAGAAAGATGTCCGACATTTAAAGTACTTATTAGATGTAGAAGATCTAAGCGTTGGATTTTGTTCTTTATTTTCTAACAAATAAAGCTATTAAATAAAAGGAAAGTATTTAAATTTCGGGACACCTACTGAAATGTTCTCTCTGGACAGAAACCTTCTGGTTGTCTCTGACGGGAACCCTCCAGCCTCTCAGAGCAGCAGTTTCCCGCCCGACATGTCGCGCTGGAACCCTTTCGGCGAGGACAACTTCTCCAAACTAACGGAGGAAGAGCTGCTCGACCGAGAGTTCGACATGCTCCGAGCAAGCAAGTGAACCTTTGGTTGTTTTAAACATTAAAATGTTTTGTTGAAACTTTGAGAGATTCTTCTAACAAGTTTGTTTTGGATCATTAAACTCGTGTCTCCAACAGAAAAGCCGGTGGAGAGAACCGCCAGCATTGAAACGGACCAGCCGCCGCCCGCCGCCCCCCACGCCAAGCCCCCTCCTCCAGAGGATCTGTTTGGCTCCGCCCCCTTCATGGCCACCGCAGGCAAGTCTTAGAGGAGTCTCTACCGTGAGGACCCAACACTGTGGAGCCCCTGACCCCCTCCAGGCAGGAACCCACAAAAACCAGTCAAAGTTTTAGCTTTTAGCTGAGGCTGCAGCTCTGTAAACTTTCTGCTCTTAGCTTTTTATTATTAGACTCAAATATTCTGCTTTAACTGACATTTATGCAAAAAAACAAGCTGGATGTTTCCTCTAAAGTCTCTGCTGTGGCTCGTTTGGGTAAAAAAGTTTTTTTCTGTCTGGATGTCGTTACATAAAAGACTGACTTGTTTATAAACAACAGTCAGCTGTTTGTAAACAAACAGCTGACTGTTTATAAACAATTACCTGTAGTTTTATTGGCGTTAAAAGCAATACGAGTAAAAACCAAGAGGGCTGAGTGTCCACATTTAACACAGACCTCACTCAAATCTTTTGAAGAATATATTAGTTTAAAATAACTGGTGGGACCATAAAAAGCTGCTTTTATCTGCTGCAGCTTGATTTTCCTGCTTTGTAAACAGATTATTTACTGATTTAACTTCTATTTGTTGTTAAATGGGTTAAACAGTTGTTTTATTTTGTTAAATCGATGACCAAATAAAAGAAAACGGTGGATCTCCATCAGTCGTTGGGCGCTTAGAAACTTCCATCATTTCCTGTTTAATAATTTTAAATCAGTCATCCAACTGATTCGTCTACCTCTGATAGAAATAAAATAAATGTGAACGTGCTAAAAAATAAACCGTGAGCATCAGTTGTTTCCAGACGATAAAAGATATTTTAACCTCTCACTCCTCTTCTTCTTCGTCTGACTTGAGTTTGAAACATGTTTCATCTGAGTCAGTGTGAACTCACAGGTTGTGTTTTTGTTTGAAACAAAACATAAAAAGAAAACATTTTGTTTTTTGTTTTATTGAACCCAAAAGAAAATTTGAGCAATGAACTGATATTTTCTAATTTTGTGCACTGAAACGGCGAGCGCTCACTGTCCATTTATTAAAATACAGGAAGTTCTCTGTCGTGTTTGTAAGACAATTAAAACACAAGAACAGAAGAGTCGGAGCTTACTTCCTGATTCACAAACTGAACCATCTCATCTCCATGGTAACGGATGCTGACCTCATAAAGAATAATGTGTCCAAACCCACTTCAGCTTACTTCCTGATTGGGTGGGTGGGCGGGGCAGAGGGAAGTGAAAGTGAGCGCTCGTTATGTTTTTTCCATTTTCATTAAGTGCACAAAATGGAAATTTGAATAACGGTTCATTACCTGAATTTTATTTTTGGTAAAAAACAAACTAATTTCTTTTTTTTAACTTTTTTGTTTCAAACAAAAACAAACTGAAAGTAAACTGACAGCAAAGCCTCACAGTCTGGTCACTTAAAAGATTTCTGTCAGAATTTTCTGTAAATCCAGTCGATGCAGGCGTCTCCGACCTGTTTCTAGATTAATAAAACCAAACAGGAGCTCCTCTACTTTGACAGAAAACAAACCTGCAGATTAAATCATCGGTACGAAACGAGAAACTTCGACTCGTTCAGTCGCTGAACTCTGAGACGACAGAAAATCAACAGTTTTTCAGAATAATGAGTCGGGTTTGAGTCTCTGGTTGGTTTTATAACAGCTGCAGCTCATTGATGCAGCTTTAAAGTATTTCTGGAACATTTTAGATCAAAAACTGTAACATGAATAAATGAAGCTCCGCCCTCTTAACGGCGCCGGTACAAAAACTCTGCTCGTATTTAAACACTTGAACCTCCAAAGTTTGAGCTCATCGTCGATTGTTTACGTTAAAGTCCTGTCAGATCAGAACGTGTGTGTACACTTGTATTTGTTACCTTCTTAGGACCGTTTCTGGTATACACACCTACCTTGTCAGGACCAGTAGTCCTAATGGGGACCAAAGACTGGTCCTAATATGGTAGAACTCCATTTTTGGGTTGGGGGTTCGGTTTAGGACCAAGATGTGAATTGAGTTTGTTAGTTTTAGGGGTGGTGGTCAGGGTTAAGCTGTAGAAATTACTGGAAATGAATGGAAGTCAATGAACGGTCCTAATAAGGATAGAAATACAAACCTGGGTGTGTGTGTGATCCTCGATGGCAGCAATAAGCTTCTGTGCCTCAGATTCTCCTCCTGCGATGTAAATATGTTCAGCCTCTTTAGAAACGCGTTCTGAAAGTCTGAACTGTATTTAATGACGAGCTGCATCAATGATAAACAAGTATTTTATAGAATTATTTGTTCATTTTTGTTGTTTTTTTGTACTTAATATCACGTCTGGTCTTTAAACTTCATGCAAACGTTCAGCACTCAAATGTTTTGTTTTTGTTTAAAATAAAAATGGATCAAAGGAAACAAAAAATAAAGGAGCCAAACTGAAACATTTTGTTTTTATTTTGCTGAATTTAATTTTCAGGCTGGTATGAAAAAATTTGCATCAAATTTTTGATCAGCTGTTCAGCTTCTGGTGTTTGTTCCATCAGTTGATTTCTTCATTTTAGTTTGTTTTATTTTGAAAGTTTTGCCACCAGCTTCCTGTCCTGTCACCTGTCTGTGCCTTTAGTTTGAGTTTTTCTTTAAGTTGAGGTGAATTTCTCTTTGAGCAGAGCTGCTTCAGCAGGATCCAGTTAAACTCATCTGTAAGGACTTTTAATTTGAAAGTCTGATCCTGGAGCTCCATTTGTGCCAAAATATTTATTAAATCTTTCTTTTTTTTATTTAAACTCAGAAACAAACGAAAAACATGTTTAATCAGATATTGAACAACTGCTAGTTTGGATCCCCCTCATGGGCTGGTCTAGTCTGGATCCTCTGGTCTAGTCTGGGTCCAGATGCAGTCTAGTCTGGATCCTCTGGTCTAGTCTGGGTCCAGATGCAGTCTGGTCTGGATCCTGTAGTCTGGTCTGGATCCTGTAGTGTGGTCTGGTATGGATCCTGTCTTGTCTGGGTCCTGTAGTGTGGTCTGGTCTGGATCCTGTAGTGTGGTCTGGTCTGGGTCCTGTAGTGTGGTCTGGTCTGGGTCCTGTAGTGTGGTCTGGTCTGGGTCCTGTAGTGTGGTCTGGTCTGGGTCCTG